>JALIZF010001221.1:0-195363 GCA_029948255.1 Telmatactis stephensoni | reverse complement strand
TTGATTGAATCAAAGTCCAGTTGTTAACTATGTCGTTGTCCAGTTGTTACATGTAACTATATTTTATGTTGCGTATTTTTTGCACATTTAATTTTGTTTTCTGTCTCTTAAGGTTTAAATACTGGCTAGTTGGTAATATTTCAAATTTTACAATGTCAAACAGAATTAAAATCCTTTTTTGGCATCAATGATTTCAATGCGGTGTTTTTATTTAGCAAACTTTGGAAACGAAACTTATCTTCCATTATAAAACAAAAGTATCACTTATATATATTATCAGTGAAGATGTACAAATCGCAGTCCTTAAACGTTTTTCTTGAATCTGAGTGCATCCAACTTTTAAAATTACATCCTTCACAAAAATGTTTCACAACATTTCAATTATTAATAGCAAAATCCTTGATTTTCATACGACTATGCCCAGTTGATGCAGTACAGTGCAGTTGGTAACGTAATTCGGCGGACGTTTGATGTTTTAATGACTTTAATCCCTCTCGACTTTTGAAGGACACTCTGTATTGTTATCTAAAGTAACGATGAACTATTCCTCTTTTGGTCTGTAAGGCATGTACATCTTGCATGGGACTCGAAAAGATGGCCGGACATAAATTAAGGGCGCGCTTTGTGAGCAATCTTTGCCTTGGCATGCAATCTCATTATACTTTTTACACCAATGAATATATCGCAAATGATCAAGATTAGTGGTGGGACGGACGTGATCACTGTTTTAAAAGAATTGCAGATGCTTGAAAATCTTCAAAAACATTAGTCTGGCTTCTCGACATGGTCCACTGTGTATGAAAAATTAGATAGTACAGATTTCGATGTTAGGAAAATTTCTTACATTTTTTAAAAATTTCTAGTAGCAAATTTCTAAAATTAGAAATATATCTGAACTACTGTATAGACAAAAAATCCCCTGCTCCCCTCTCCCGCTACGTTAGCAAATTAATGACACTGCTGTTAAATAGATATCGTTATGTTCCATTTTGTTTTTATTACAAATTTCGTAGAGATAAATAAATTGTGGAGCCATGAACTGAGAGCAAAATTGTTTTAAAATAGATGTAATATTTTTACTCTATGTATACGTAGAAAAAAACCCAAAATTACTATATCTGTATGAAAATTGAATAAAACTATAAAACAAAATAAATTTGTGTTTAAAAATACTAAAACAGAGATAGCTCCCTGTCCAAATACGTCCCCCTCCTTCCATTCCCTTTAGTTCAGTTTGTGAGACCATGTGTTACGAGAGACTAGTCGGGAATCGCCTGCTCAGCTCTGCCAACTCGTTTATTAGACTTTGAACAAGAGCTAATTACAATCTTAACTTATTATTATTATTATTATTTATGTTATCATGATTATTTGGTATAACATCATTACTAATTTGTAATAAATGTGTTTTGTAGTTTGTAAAGACACTCACAATAAGTGTGCGAGTATGAGCCAACGTCATTGTACATATTATCCCGCCGTTGCTGAAAAATGTAAGAAGACTTGCAATCTCTGTAAGTATCTTGACTAGAAATGGATAGATGGCAATTTCCTGGGTTTTATTTGACGTCATTCTCCGTCATATATAAATCTGGTTGAAATTTTCATCTGCTAAATGACCAGTTTTCAATAGAATATTTAACAAATAGATTCCATTTTTCCGTGCGTCTGTGCTCCAATCGATGCACAGATGACGTCAAAATGTGGTGAGAACAAAAAAGTACGCCACGAGACGAAGTCGAACATTACACATTGTAATTAAGTAACTAAGTAACCAGACCTAATTGCTGGGTTTCATTCATTCCTTGGGGCCGGGAATCAAAAGACAACGAAGCGGTAGCCATGTTGGATTAACAAATAACAGACACTAATGAGAAATCTTTTGTTGAAGTTCATCCAAGATGGCTGCCGTGACGTCAAATGCAACCCAGAAATATAACATCCAGCATTCTAATTCTAATTCTAATTCTAACTAATTCGCCTTTTTATTCATCAGGCCCAACACCCTCAGGAAGTTCTAACACCTCAAATCATACCTCAACTACTAGTACACCTTTTACAATAGTAACGAATGTAACAACTAGTAGTACAGCTTCTACAATAGTTAAGACAGCAAGAACAACAACAAAAACTAAAACTATAATCAACACAGCGACACCCACAAGTTCTGGCGTCGGTTTGACCGTAGCTCTGTTGGACACCCTGTGTAAACACACGCCCGCGGTGTTGATAACTGCAGTATTGCTATGCCTACTACAACGTCAAGTAATACGATTGGTCAGCTGAACCACGTGATCATGACGTAATTAGCTTCAATACTCTGTTTCGGCCGACATGCAAAGCGCGCGCAGACCTCCTTATAAACGCACTGGCGAAGTAAAGAGCTGTTAATCTTTCAAGTCTCGACTAACCATATTATCGATTCTTAGCTTGCTAATTTTAAATCAGACTCCTATAGTTAGCAATCGGGGGGGGGGGGGGGGGATGTAAGTATCGTATTTCAAAACAGACAGGAGTTTGAATTGCATTGTTTTTAAGGCGGCGATCTGCATTCCGGTCGACACAAAGTCCTTTAATACCAAAATTATTTATATAGATGGACGATGCTGTTTTAAAGTCAGATATAAATTTTATTGTAAAGACTCGAAAGCAAAAATATAGAAAGGAAATTAAAACTAATTGGTCGAGAAAGAAATATAATATGCACAAATCAGTTGAATAACTAAGGAGATTGAAATTTCAATGGACACGACAACCTCTTTATGGCACGACATATAACACTATGGTATACTAAGCATAGTACAAAACAACTGATTTTCTAAAGTATATGATGATGATAAGTACGGGAGTTGTGCCCAAAACAGATTTAGGGGAAACTTTGGCTTGAGACGCCCATGCTGCCCCGCTTATTGGGTCTATTTTTAGAACTGCTTTTCTACCTTTACGCGCATCAGAGTTTAGAATGTTTACCATACACTTCTCGATCATACACTTGCTACTTGCTTCCGAAATCACTGAAGCAGACCATCTTGAGCGATATATATGTGATGACATTCTCGTTAAGTACTTCGTGTATACAGCACCAAGTGTATCAAATTGTATATAAACAAATGTATCATCTATTGACACACTTGACGTTGCATACACTAAGTACTTACCGCATTCTCTAATTTGTAGATTTGTTTCGACGTACTCACGTCATCTTTATAAAGACTTGCACTCGCAGTGTCAGTCTCCTTGTTATTGGGGTAAATGACGATAGGACGTTTGCAAGAACAAATGCTTAAAGTGCCCCTAACTCCTAAATTGAAATTTTGATAATCGTTACGTCATGAATGGAAAAGCCTTATGGTGAAATATTTCTGGATAAAATCATCTCCTTTCTGAGGATTAAGCATTTGAAAATCTGAAAATGCAAATGAGATGTCGTAGAAAAAAGGACTTCTGAAATATACAAAAACACTTGAGAGGAATTTTATACTATTTTTTCATTTGCAAAACATTTTTATTGCTAAAATACAAAGTATGGTCAGCTAGTTATGGGCTCCTGGTATGGTGAATGGTTTTGCTACCTAACTCAAACACACTTGCTTTAAAAAAATATTGGAAATAAAGTCATGCAAATTCCTTTTGTTACGTCATCTCATTTGCATTTTCCGACTTCAAATGCTTAATACTCCGAAAGGAGATGATTTTATCCAGAGATATTTGACCATTAAACATTTCCATTCATGAAGAAACGATTATCAAAATTTTAATTTAGGGGTTAGGGGCACTTTAAAATTGTTAAATATGAACTAGAACTAAGAGAATTAAACAAGGAATTTTATTCACCCACAGTTCCTTTCGATCTTGCGAATGCCATATTGTCGTTTACCACTTGCCGCATCCTCGCTTAAAATGAACAAACCTTATATAAAATATGTGTATATTTGAATAGTTTTGAATTAAGATCTGGTGTATATATTTTTGCTAGTAAAGGGGAGATATGTCCTGAAAAGCGAGTTGTTCTTGTGACTTCCTGTAACTCCAGCGAGCAATGACTTTTTACAATATGTAAATATCAGCTATCTACTTTATAAAGATTCATATCTATAATTTCAGAATCCCTTTTTGGTAGCATCTATTTTTTAATACTGTTATCCCAGTGCTCTCAGCTCAAAGTAGTATCAACTTTAAAGTAACAAGACGCATAGCTGCGTAAACTCGGGCTTTCTATGTAGTAAATCATTCATGAGTTCTCTTTGTAACATTGTCCCTTTAAATTCTCCATTCGTTTATTCTGCGCTGTGCTCTTTGACCTAAAAACGCATTTATACAGGCTTAGCCTTCTTTTCTAGAAAGACCCATAGGAATTAAATATTGATTTTTGTTACCTTTGAAGTAGTTTTTTTCAAACTACTTATTTGACTTCTGCAGTCTGTGCAGTGTACTATCAATTTTAATCATGATATTTTGATTCATTGCTTTATTAATAACAACCGCTTTTACAATTATTTGAAAAGACAAATAAATGTATTTGAAGTTCGGACCGGAATCCGAATGTCGTAGGCTCAAATCACGCTGAGGGCACGGAATTAAGAGCTGAAATTTTTACACTCGTAGAAGCGTTCACATCCAACTAACACATTTCCGAGTGACAATCCAATCATTTACTTACATATCAGAATTGTTGGTAATTCTGCCTGCCTTCAAACAAACTAACTTTAATATAACTGATTTGCAATACTTACTTCAACACATTATTAGCAGAATTGATTCCCAGTTGGTGATCATTACAGATGAAAAACAGTGTCAAACATTGACTACTGCTCTATGTTTAACTTTATTAGACTACGTTGAATTCTGCTACTGAATTTAAGCACAAACTTTCCTTTATTTTCTTGGTTTTTAGCTTTCAAATAGCAATACAATTTAGATGACTTGGGTATAGTTCAACAAATACGTTCGTATATTAAACAAACTCAAAAATGTTCCAGCTCGTAAATTGATCTCTCGTAAAGTTCGCGGACCGATTCGTTTCGAAAACGCTCGACATCTTTTAGTGTGGCCCTACCGCGAACAAGGTGTGCATTTGTATGTAGTTTGAGGGTATTAGACAACATATTTACCCTTAAATTTGACAGCGACATCTTCGATAATCCAGCCGCCATGATGTCCAACCATGTGCTCTTCTTAAGCCCGAGTAATTAATTCCACGCATGCGCTCTACTATCTACACGCATGCGCTTTACCTACTAGACTGCGTTTTGCGTCGGAACCAATCTCGTACCCAGAGCCTGCGTTCCTCTTGGTCAGCGGACCGAGAAACGAGAGGCTCTGGCCAACATAACTTTTTAGTCCGCTATTTGCGGACTTGGCTTAACTGCGCATGTCAAGCTCATCTGTGACAGAAAATTGCTGATCGAGAGCTTATTTTTATGCACCGTATTTAGAAATATACTCAGAGGTAAAGAATGATATTTATCTGAGTCATTTGTGTGATTTTTTTCATGTTTTGAAGCCTGTCAAGTGGATTTGAATCGATAGTCCAACGGCCCTCTTCGAAGCACGACCTTCAACGACCAACGGGCCACAAATCTCCTATTAAAACTGCACTAAATCTTATCGCTTGCTCACATCCTCTCGACATGAAGTAGTCTGACAATCTTTTTATATTCTGACAATGGTTCAGGCTACCCTGAACAATTTTACTTATCCAAAATCGATCTGGAAGTAACAATTTAGGATAATTCCGGGAAATCTCGATTCTCAAAATATGCGAAGAATGTAAAATTCAAACGCTCCTTCTATTGTTCTGTCAACCAATCAGAGTGCTCCAAATAACTGTATTGGCCAGAGCCTCTCGTTTCTCGGTCGCTGACCAAGAGGAACGCAGGCTCTGGGTACGAGGTTGCGTCGGAACGAGGAAAATAACGAAGCCCAATTTATAACTCGAGCATTCCTACGGAAGCCCGAGTAAAAAGGAATTGAAAAAAAAGAAGTGTGTTAGTCATTAGGCCCATTACCTCATATTTGTCAGGTCGAAAATAAGTAAAGCAGCACGTAACAGTGCGCGCGCTCATTTCATAGGGATTTTTCCTTTGACAGTTCTTTACGAATTATTTTAGGCTCGGACATACGATGTAACCATTTTCTACAACACTACGCGAAACGTAACACAGTGTTGCACCGTGTGTCAACGCGATGTTTCGCACTACAGTTCAGATTTAGGAACGAATTTTACCTTTGTAACTTTTTATGTAACATTGCGCACAACATTGCATGAAATGCTGCAGAAAATGTCGGAAAATGTGAAGATGTTGCACCGTGTGTTCGCGCCTCTTCTCTGTCCACTTCATCTTATATTTATTAAAAAAAGCTGTAACTTTTCTTTGGTATTAGCTGTTAAAACAATAATAAAACATCACGAACTATTAGATAAATTAATAAGGTTCACATTAGGCACATTGCCTTTTATAAAATGAAATTGTAATATAAAATGAAATATAAATATAAACATATAAAATATAAAATGAAATTGGATAGACTGATTCCAGTTCGGTCCCAGTTCGCTCTCTGACGAATTTTTTTTTCGCTCACTGGGTCCTAGAAATTGGAGTGGTGTTTCGTGCATGATTTACGTTCACAGTGGGCTTCCTGTGGACTGCCTCGGCAGAACACTGGTCATGAGTCTAAGAAATATGGCGGTCATGTTTGAACATGGAGCTACTAAAATAGAGAAAAGATTCGGCTATTTGTGGTTTAAAGTAAGTACCTTTAGAAATACTATAGATTCATAAGGGATGAACGATATTCAGACTAGCTAGACCTGAATCGGTAAATCAGTCTCATGAGTTACAAACTTGTATTTCTGATACTAGAACCGATTTTGATATTAGAACTACTGATAACAGTTTATCAAGCGAACCAATATTCAATTTTACGGCAACAGTATAGTTGCCGGTATTTATACGATATATAACAGCAAGAAATGTGTTTAACTATATCAAAGAACCAATAGCGTAACCATAGGGGCATAAAAACACTAAAGCCATGTAATTAAGCCATTGTTTATATTTATCAACTCATTCTGAATGTAGGAATACGTAGCAGGAATAATTAAGTGAGCCCTTAAGTGTCTTGATATGAAGACTTACATGGTGAAAGACAAATCGACGAATAATGGCAAGACTGCAAATGCCATTAACCCAGGGATAACTCAGGTGAGTAAAGGAATAGCGATGTAAACTAAACTCTTTACTAGCACATGGTCGAACCTCGATACACAATATACACTATGTTTCATCAGATGCCTTAATTACGTCATATAGAGCGCTTTTTGTATGAGTGGGAAACTTACCGTACCTTAAGGTACGGTAATACGAGCAACAAAATCACTCAACTTGTCTCGCAACATTGCTGCGAAGCGAGTTGAAGAGCGATGCTGCCCGTTTTACCACCCGAGGACAAACTTGTCTCGCAACAAAATTATTGTTGCAGGTTGAGAGAATCCTGTATTCTCATTGGCCCCTAAAATCATTTGTTGCAACACAAGTTGAGCCGAGGTGGTAATACGAGCAACATTTTAAAATTTTGTTGCAAGAAGTGGAGCGACCTTCTACTTTCTGCAACAAAATTTCTCAACCTGCAACAAACTATTTTGTTGCGAGACAAGTTTGTTTTCGGGTGGTAAAACGGGCAGCATCGCTCTTCGACTCGCTTCGCAGCAATGTTGCGAGACAAGTTGAGTGATTTTGTTGCTCGTATTACGTACCTTTACCGTGATCGTGCCAGTGCCGTAATGTCTATAAAAACATTCCAAATTCCTGCCGTAACCGTACCGTACAGTGACCGTAACTGGTATGGTCAGTTTCCCACTCATACGAAAACCGCTCTATCACTTGTTGTTGCAATAATACCGGCCCCTCCTCCACCCCTAAAACATTTTAGGAGGGCCTCACCTCCATGCACCCCAAAAATTTGAATTAAAATGGGGAGATGGGTTATCATCTGTGCTTGAAACATTGTGGTATACTCTCACTTCTCTATTTAAGACGTATGTGAATCTGCCTTAACACCTTAACTACCATTCATTTAGGGGATATTATACAAAATAGGTCACGTGGCCTACTTGTTCAAATATTTTTGTAAATGAGCAATAGTAGTTCAGGTCTTTAGGCAGATCATTTTACCAATTCTAGGAAAAATGGAAATATACCACGACTTTTTATCTAAAACAAGAGACCATAAAGGCGCTGTTACACTGTGCAATTTTTCCAGCAACTTGTCTCGCAACGGCATTTCAAAACAAGTTGCAGAGAAAATTATGGCGCTGTTACACTGTGCAATTTTTCCAGCAACTTGTCTCGCAACGGCATTTCAAAACAAGTTGCAGAGAAAATTATGGCGCTGTTACACTGTGCAATTTTTCCAGCAACTTGTCTCGCAACGGCATTTCAAAACAAGTTGCAGAGAAAATTATGGCGCTGTTACACTGTGCAATTTTCCCTAGCAACTTGCGATATTTTTGGCCAGTTGCTGGTGAAAATTACACAGTGTAACAGCGCCATAATTTTCTCTGCAACTTGTTTTGAAATGCCGTTGCGAGACAAGTTGCTGGAAAAATTGCACAGTGTAACAGCGCCTTAATACTAAAAGAGCGAAACAGTTGACATTGTACGCGGTTATTATTAATATAAAATTAGGTACTACCTAATAGCGGAGCTCCCATTTAAATAAATAATGATAATGCAAAATATGTAATGCTTGTTCATCAATAAAGTTAGTTAAGGCAAAAAAATAACTTTTTATCGTTTGTATCAAAAGACTTTGCCTTAAAATACTTCAGATGGACTTTTGCTAGCGTCCACATTTCGCGTCAGCGTAAGATATGGACAACTATACAATGGATTATACTATATACTTTAAAGTCAATAATTCGCGTCGACGCAAAGTGTGGATTGACTCGCGAGTCCACAGATTGCGTTGAACTCACACTATGGACTTTTGCTAGCGTCCACATTTCGCGCCAGCGCAAGGTATGGACCATATACTTTGAGGTCCATAATTCGCGTCGACGCACACTTAGGATTAATTCGCGGGTCCACAGATTGCGTTCAATCGAACTAAGGACTTTCGCTAGCGTCCACATTTCGCGCAAACTCAAGATATGGACCACTATACCATGGATTATACTATAGACTTAGAAGTCCATAATTCGCGTCGACGCAAAGTGTGGATTAATTCGCGAGTCCACAGATTGCGTTCAACTCAAACTATGGACTTTTGCTAGCGTCCACATTTCGCGCCAGCGCAAGATTTGGACCACTATACCATGGACTATACTATAGACTTTGAAAACCATAATTCGCGGTGACGCAAACTGTGGATTGATTTACGAGTCCTCAGATTGCGTTGAACTCAAACTATGGCTTTTGCTAACGTCCACATTTCGCGCCCGCGCAAGATATGGACCATATACTTTGAAGTCAATAATTCGCATCGACGCAAACTGTGGATTGATTTGCGACTCAAACTAAGGACTTTTGCTAGTGTCCACATTTCGCGCCAGTGCAAGATATGGACCACTATACCATGGACTATACTATATACTTTGAAGTCAATAATTCGCGTCGACGCAAAGTGTGCATGGTTGTTTCGCGAGTCCACCGATTGCGTTCAACTCCAATTATGGACTTTTGCTACCGTCCACATTTCGCGCAGGCGCAAGATATGGACCACTATACCATGGACTATACTATATACTTTGAAGTCAATAATTCGCGTCGACGCAAAGTGTGCATGGTTGTTTCGCGAGTCCACCGATTGCGTTCAACTCCAATTATGGACTTTTGCTAGCGTCCACATTTCGCGCAGGCGCAAGATATGGACCACTATACCATGGACTATACTATATACTTTGAAGTCCATAATTTGCGTCGACGCAAACTGTGGATTGATTCGCGAGTCCACAGATTGCGTTCAGCTCAAACTATGGACTTTTGCTAGCGTCCACATTTCGCGCCAGCGCAAGATATCAATGTTAGCAGTTGTAGCAATGGTAGCAGTGGTAGCAGTAGTAGCAGTGGAGGCAATTAAATGGTAGCAGTGGTAGCAATGGTAGCAGTAGTAGCAATGGTAGTAGTGATAGCAGTGGTAGCAATGGTGGCAGTGGTAGCAGTGGTAGTAGTGGTAGCAGTGGTAGCAATAGTAGCAGTAGTAGCAGTGGAGGCAATTCAATGGTAGCAGTGGTAGCAATGGAAGCAGTGGTAGTAGTGGTAGCAGTGGTAGTAGTGGTAGCAATGGTAGCAATCTTAACAGTTGTTGTTGTTGTGGTAACAATAGAGCACAAAAAGAAGCCGTTAGACTACCAAGGGTAGCCACATGCCCTTCTCAAGGGCTTGTTTTCAATCAGGAGGGCCAAACGTAGAAGTTTTACAAAATAGCGCAAAACTTGACGTTTCCGTTGAAGTTCGCCACAATGAAGATCACAGTGCCGTGCTGTCGTCATTATGGTAGACCACAATGCCATGCAGTCGTTATTTTCCAATATGGCGCTGCTTCTGGTTGGGACTTTTTCAGCGTTATTTACACCTTCAATGACATAAAACCCTTCATTTTTGCACGGGACCCTACACCTTTTTTGCATATATTTAAATAAACTTAAACATATCAAATTTGTAGAAAAAGATAACTACTCGAACTTATGAAAAAATTGATTTTTCTAACAAATGTTGTTCGACTTTAGGTAACCTTTTGTTCGAAGTCACGCTACAAAATTCAAGAAATGAAGGTATAATTTAGTCATTATATCAAAAGTATTTATGTTGTTACGTAGAATATACCACTGGCTAAATTTTGTGCGATTGTAGTCCTTGTAGAGCTATTATTTTGGGAATTGTAATTATTTTTCTAATTACTTCAGGTGGTGTGTTTTACATTCAGTGCTGATTATCTCGAAAACGAGCATCGGACACCTATTTTGCTTTTCATTTTTGAAATAAGCATTAAGTTTTACATAAAAAAGTTTCAATTGAATATCTTCTAATTATTTTTTTGCTAACGTAGTCTCCTTAAGGTGATGTTACACGGGTCGATTCGCAACAACGATTTTCCGCGCAACACTAATTGATAATTTTGCGTTAGATATTTTTTAAAAATCATATCAAATATTTGCATTTGTTCACTAAGCAAAAATATTACTAAAAATAGTTGCGTTTTGTATTTTCCACGGTACAAACTTTACGGGCAACATTTGTTGCGCGGAAAGTCGTTGTTGCGAACCCGGATCCGTGCAACATCACCTTAAGACAGTAAGTGACAGAATTTTTAAATTGATGCGCGTTTTCATTTAGGAGCTGCAGCCGTTCAGATTGAAGGGTGAAGCGCAAGAAAAACTGTAGGCAGCCTTCTTAAAGTATGTATATTATGATGGTTATATATATTCCTCGAAAAGTTTTTTATATTAGGGTAGAAATTATTGTATAAAGTTTCTGTACAGCGATCGGTAAATTCCGGTTCGTGGAGAATTTGAAATACATTAAATAAATCTTGAGATCAAGATGCATAGTGCCAAGCATGCATTCTAAAAATGGTTTCCAAATAAATTTAATATGATTTTTTGAATGTCGAAATTGAGCGAATAATGCAAATATCTTCCGTATTTCTTGATTTTTGGTAAATCCCATGCTTGGCTTGGAAGAAAAGACTGTAAATGAAATAAATATTGAAGAAACACTTAGAGTTGGCGAAAATCGCCAAGGATTCAATCTTTTTAAAGAAACCGGAAGTAAATTGTCCTACGCATGCGCAATAAGAACGAAAAGGAGTCTTTGTCAGGTGTCGCTCTACCGGAAGTGAAATTATTCACGTCAAAAACGCGCGTGCGTGCGCCTATGCAATTTTGCCGGCCAAAACCAAGACCCCCTTTTGCATATAGCATCCGTTGCACAGCAACGATATGTCATTACACACACCCTTAAAGTACAAGTCTGAGCGAAAACGACAAAACATGACTTAGACCTCCTACTTCAAATCTCTCGTCCTCATAGACTACGTAGATTACGATCCAATAGGCTATGATTCAATAGGCTATTGACTGGTAGGCCGTTCTGCCTCTACAGGTCTAATTGTTACTGATTTTGTAGAAATAATGACTGAAATTGGCGAATGGTTCGCAACTTGCGATTACTGGTTTGAAACATTCCTCTGTGATATTGATGAGACTGATGATGATGAATGCTTTACTAGTGGGGAGTTAAAGGTGGGGAGTGGGGTGGGGGGCGGGCGTAGGGTTGATCAGTTGCTCTCAACATAGCTAATTTTTTTACCTTGTAGTTGAAACCGGCCCTATCCTTTTATATACACTGCACCATGCATCTTTGAGACTAGTATAGACATCTCTTTCATATAACTTTTGAAGAAAATGGTATCCATTCCACACACCTTTCAAAGAAAATAGTGGGTACCATTTTCAAAAACCTAGATGCATTCGCACTCAGTTTTTCCAGTTTTCATGAGACCTTATAAATACTGCCATCAGTCGATATGATAATGCAAATCTCGACTACCCCCTCTCCATTACAGGTTGTGCATTGCAGCGATAAGAGGAACGCCTTTTCAGATGCCAGATCTTTGAGAACCCATAACTCCATTTTTCTCATTGTGCCGGTGTGTCAAGGCAGTCTAAAATTAAAACAAGGTCTCGAGAATAACAAAACACTAGTATAAAAGACTGACCTTGCCAGCGTTTTACAGCTCTAGATCTAGGATACCTCGAGGCGAATTCATACTTGTCACTTTTAGTCTGTATTAGTTACATATGTTGTGTATAGGCCCTCAAGATTTGCGTCAATTTGTGGCAGTTAGGCAATTGAAAAGTTTGACATGTGAAATGAAGTATTCAAATCAAACCTTTTACATGCCAAAGCCAACTGAAATTGTTTTAGAAGCTATGCATAGTTGAAGAATGCGAAAGCCAACAGTCTGCTAAACAATAAAATACAATCTATTCTCTTAGGAACGGCTTGGTCTTGAAGTGGTTTTGTGGATTTTAATTATCAACGGGACGCATATTTCTCTGACAATTTCTGATATTATGAACGGTTGAAATGAGAAAATTCATTCTTAAAGTCCGTCGAAATAGAACTCTTCGACCGCTCTAACATCAACTTGGAAAAAAAATCTAGTTTATAATAAAAACACGCACACATTCAAAAAGAAAAGAAATAACATTGATGCTCTTTTCGTCAAGTCTGCGCGCCCTCATTTGTGATCAAAGGTCACTTCATCATTGATTCTTTGTGCGAAGCTGTCAACAGACTCGCAGTGGGTGCCAAACCAAAACTTCAACATCAATTTCAAGAAGCTTGTGCCATTGAAGTCTTCGTTTTGTAATATTTGCTGTTTAAAACAGTTAGAAGGATTCACTATGTCCAGAGCACAGTTAATTTCAAGCTTTCTAGTCCTATTGCTAGTGATGTTGTTTACGCTGAATAATGGACAGGGCAGCACCACAGTATCAACAGGTAAGGACCGTCTCCAGATTATCAGTAATTCCGATTGACAATCCTTACATTCCAATAACTTATAGAAGACATAGAAGAACATTTCTAGAATTTACCAGTCACTACTCTATATTTTCTTCTATTAAAAATATATGAAATATTAGTGAAAAAAAAAAGCTTTTTATTTGTAAGTTTAAGCTCAAAGGTATTTTATAACTTTAGTTCGTGTCAACATTGCATGCATTCGTGCCATTATGTTCATTATGTACACTTAAATGTTTTACGTTTTTCTTTAGTTACAACAGTGCATTCTTTAACAACTTGCTATATTAATACTTGTTGCAGCCTGCAATGACTCAAATCCTAACTGCGTGAAGTGGGCTGCTCAGAAGTTGTGTACTAATCCATCATATCCCGACGTAGCAAAAAATTGCAAGAAGTCATGTAATAACTGTAAGTACGGCTAGTTTCGCTGTTATCATGATGTAACATTTCCAAAGGAAAATTAAGAAATGAAAGACTTCCTCTGCCCCCCCCCCCCCCCCAAAAAAAAACAAAAACAAAAACAAAAAAAGGAAAAACGCAGACTTCGCAGACCACCAGCAGGCTACAGAATTTAAGAGCATTTCTTCAGAATTTCGGTAATTTTTTAGTATTGAAGTTTTTAGTATAGCTTTTTGATACCCTGTGGGCCAGAGGTTTTAAGTCACTCTAGGGGTTCTCTTGACTATTCTATCTTCTCTCTCTCTCTCTCTCTTTCTCTCTCTCTCTCTCTCTCTCTCTCTCTCTCTCTCTCTCTCTCTCTCTCTCTCTCTCTCTCTCTCTCTCTCTCTCTCTCTTTTCATACCCAAGAGTTGGCGAGGCCTTGAAAATAACAAAATAGGTAAAAGTGCAGAAAACCCCGAGAGTGAGTTTCATGGGTATAGCTTTTTGATGGCGTCAGTTACGATTTACAAATTGACACGAATTTCCTTCCATGCATCCTGAAAGCCGTTAATTGGACATATTTAGCAAGTCCTACGTTCTAAGTGAAAATAAATGTCTTGCAGAGTCTTTGACTAAAGCAAATATATGGCAAAATGTCCAATCTGAGGCTTTTCTTGCATAGAAAGGAATTCATGCGAATTTATGAAGTAATCAAGAAAAGAGGTTAACATTTCTTTGCGTGAATTAATAACAAATGAATACATAACGACTAGACAAAATACAGTTTACTATTTACTTTAAATCCCCGGGAGACTTCCTTATAAAACACTAGCAGGAATCCTCGTCCGAAATCTTCAAACATATCCCTAAAATAATAATGATACTTTATTGATAACTAATATTGTAGTCCAAGACTAAAGTACGTTAGAAACTATGTACAAATAGTAAAAAGAGGAATAACAAATATTAAGACATCAAGCAGAAGAGTATTTGATTTCTAATGACTTAATCTGCTTTGTAGCAAATAGTGCAAGCTACTCAGTTCAGCATCATTTCCATTGCAATTTGGACTTGTCCTATTTTTTGAGTGGACGGTGTTCAATCTATAGTGACAGAAATTCCATTCTTATATATATCTTGCATAAAGCAGTCCTTCCGATAAGTAGAATTATAAGAGATAGTCATTTCGTGGGCTGCTGAAATTCCTTTCGCAAATAGAATAGGAAGAAATCCTATTAAAGAGCCAGTTAGCCGTAGTTAAGCCGCTGTCGTTAAAAGGCTATTGTTGTTAACAAGAGGGGCACGAACGACCTTTGTGACACTCCGCAGAAGTGATGTCAGCCGAAGAAGAGACAATTTGGGTCACCAATTGTATGTATGGTCAACCCTGTGTACACGTGCCAGGAAACTAAGGACCATTGGTACGTTATTATCTTTAGTCTTCCAAGACTTAAGACTAGCCGACTATTTGCGAAGCTTTCAAATTATCATATTTTTGTTGTTGTTTTTGTTTTGGTATGAGTTTGATTTTGCTCGTGGTAAAAGTTCTGATTTTTATGTTTGTATTTTTGAAACATTTGGAACGAGCAATCCCAACTTTTTTCTGCAGTTTATATACTTAAACTACAAACCAAAGATTCCCGGGCCTGGTTATTTTGGACAAGCGCTCGTAGTGGTTTTCAGCTCGGGCTAGAAGTGAGTGAGCGTGTGGTTAAAGTATCCGCATTTTTCAAACATTTTAGCGCACGGCACGGAAAAGGCGGACGAGCAGCACAAACACCGAGCAACGAGCGCGATAATTTTTTGGTGCGCGTGGCTTCTCACTCTATTTTCCCTTTTATTTTCTATGTGTATGGAGCTCCGTCTCCACGGGTCTTCGAACTCCCTCATCATCATTTCATAAGACCATTTGTAGATCAACCTCGTCCCCAGGCTCTTTTGTAGATCTTAGGTTGGTGTTTATAAAACACTTATATAAGGCTTGCTATAATCTTGTTATTGATTGGCAATTATGAAAAAACTCTAATTTACTATTTACCCATTATATAGAAGGTATTTCTACTGTTTCCTCTTGAATTTTTACGATGCATTAGTTGTGATCTTGTCATTGAGGCTCCATGTTTTCAGTCAGAGATTAAAATACTTCTAAGTACCATATCTTGATATATATATTTATATCATTTGACGCATCTGCGGATGACATACATGAACATTTACATGTAAGCCTCATGTTTATAGATAGTTATTCTTGCTCAGTCAGCTGCTATACACCTTTTTAATAAATCCCACAATGCTTGTTTTCCGCACTTGACGTCAAATTTATTCTTTTCAATTGCATGCATTCACACTGTACAAGTTTCAAAAGAATAAATTTGACGTCAATCGCGGAAAACAATACGTTGTGGCATTTATTAGAAGGGTGAATAATGGTCGATGATAGATGTTTCTTCTTTCATTCCGTTGTCGCAGCTACCCAATTCAAACCCAACGGTGACAATTTGGAGCCTCTTCTTAGATATATTAGCAGCAACATTCCTGTCTATTACCAATTTTGCTGAAAGATAATGAATGTCAACAACTTTAATGCTATTACTTCGTCAATCAAAGCAGGCGCTCAGTTTATTCTTCAACTTGCTCTCTTTGTTTTCAGCAAAACAATTCATCCTTTTCCTCTATATTTTTCATTTCCTTTATTGCATTTCTTCCACAGCCTGATCTTGTTCACCTGCACCACCAACGATAGGCGCACAATACATCTTTTTTATGATGGTTTTCACATTGTCTCGATAAATACCATTGAAGATAACATAAATGAAAAAATTATAGGTAAAGCTTATGTGTCCTATAAAATGCACAGCAAAATTTAAATGTTCCTTTTCCATTCCATTTAAGGCGTCGAGTTTTTCTTCGGAAAGCAAGATAAGAATGATGCTTGACGGCAACCAACTCAAATATAATAAGCTGATGACAGCAACAGACATCTTTAAAACTTTTCTGTTTTGTTGTTCTCTTCTCTTCCTGGCCAAGTCAGTCTGATTTCCTGGTACTTGATGACGACGAAGTTTGCAGACGATTATAATGTAAAGAACAGAGATCGTGGGAAGAGAGATACCATGGAAAAGGGCAATCAAAGTATAAAAGTAAACGTTGTACCAATCCTCGATGCCTAGGCTGCAGTACGTCTTAGTATTAAATTGGACAAGATTCATAAAATAGAGATAAGGCGATGATATCAGGCCTGAAACAATCCAAATTCCTGGTATGATGTATTTTAGTCGAGATCTGGTAAAGCCTCCTTTCAGGGGATGGGCCACGGCATGGTACCGATCGATTGCGATGAAAACGCAACTGAACATTGAAACACCAATGGTGCCTTCCCCAACAAAAACTATAAGTTTACATAAGGCAATTCCAAAGACATTAGTGATAAACCATTGGCGATCAAAGTAGATAACATTTATACTCCAAGGAACAACAAGGAGAGTGACAAGAAGATCACTGACAGCCATGTTGGCCACCAAGAAATTGGTGGTAGTTCTCAATCGATGGTCTTTGTAGATTATCCGTACGATCAGAGAGTTTCCGACAATGGAGATGAGGAAAAGAAGGCAATAAGCCAGTCCCTTTGGTATTCCGCCATAATCAAATCTGGTATCAACTGCATTCGAACTCGCATTTGGTACAAGTGAGGTTTCGTTTAGATTGTTCATCTTTGCTTTTGTTTCGTCCCTTTGCGATTCAGCTGCTTCGAATAGCTATAGGTGTAAAAGGGTTTGTCCTTTATAGAACTTTATTGTGACTTAAAAACTCATTAATAATTCATAAGGCAAACACAATGAAAATCGCCGCCGTAACGAGTCTTTATATCTGATAATGATTTGCTCATGATTCGGCCTGATTTACATCAACTTTAACCTCGATTTTCTCCAAGATAAATGAAGATATTTTTGATTTTCTTTTAGAGAACAACTCTAATATGTGTTGGAGTTTTTTAAGCCATATAAAGAACTCGAGATCGTGTTTTATCGGTATAAAGATCCTCGCCAACGGCCTGTTTCAAGCCTCGTGGTGCCCTCTGCTAATGTTATATATATATATCTCTTTAACGTGGTCATCATGAAAGAAGACTTCTCAACGTTACCATTTTTGATCACAAACCAACCAGACCAACCAACCAACTTTAAGGACAAATCTTTTTTATCATTTACACATTGGGCGTGATATTTAGTAGGAATAACATAATGGCCATAAACAAGGAACAAAATAAATTATAAAACAAGAAATGACTTAATATTTAAAGCCTTTTATAGCAGGACTATGATGAAAGTCGTTCAAAGTTTAATTTAGCTGAAACTCATCATGAAATTTAAAACCTCAAGAAGTTCTCGATATTCCGAAGGGAAGTGAAATACTCAAAATACCGTACATGATCTAATTCAAACCTACTCTTCAATAAACGCCTCTTATCTGTAATTAACGCCCCCTTAAAATTCAAAATTTGTTTTAATTGCGCTTTTTCAATAAAGCCAAGAGAGCCAATAAAGTCGGAACTCTTTGTGTAATCAGGTGCTTACGGGTTGTTCACACGATAAGCACTTCAGAAGTGCCAAAAAGTACTCCATAATGGCCATGGTTTCCCTGGAAACCCTGGCGAAACCTGGAAACCCTGGCACGGATTAATGAGAACGGCACCGGTAAATTATTTGCGATGTGTTCCATGCTAGCGTGCCATAATAGCACGTCTTGTACAAACAAAAGCTGCCTGAGCTCTTTGGACAGATTGTGTACATGTTTCCAGTGAATCCTAGTTTATGGTACATGGCCCATCGTTTAATATCATAGCAAATTAAAAACAAAATTCAAAATCAAATGTTCACTTTCAAAGTCAGGTTTTTAATGTCGAATTTCAAAGTATTTTTCAATGTTGATTTTCAAATTTGTTTTCAATGTTGATTTTCAAAGTTAATTATAATTATGGTGATTTTCATTTGTTTTTTGTTTCTTTTTCTTTTTATTATTTTTTCTTGAATAATTTCTTATTTTTATTTTTTCTGATAAATTATTTTTGTTTTATTTTTGTTTTGTTGTTTTATTTTATTTATTATTTTTCTTTCTTTTTTCCTTTCTATTTTATATAATTTGTATTTTTTTCATTTATTTTCACTTAACTTTTATATATTTCCAATTGTATTTCCACATAAATTTTTATCAATTTATCACAAAACTACATATGTCGCTGTTATTTTGCTATATATGATAACGATGGGCCACCATAGACAGCTATGCAGGCAACGTTAAATTGCAATTTTAATTTCCTAAAGAAAATATCATTCCGTAGCTTTCTAGAATTTCTTCCATGATGAACTCTTGTCTAACTCCTTTAGATGCATTTGCCTGCAACACAATCATTATGATTTTATGATGACTATCACGTTGTCTCGATGAATGCCCGGGGGGGATGGGGGGGGGGGGGTACTCCCATATATTTGCTATACGGGTATGTGCCGCTGGATAGGGTATGGTTTTTGGCCCTGCTGTCTTGAACAGGGTATACATTTTACCCAAAAGTGTCTTAATTAAACAGGATCTATAATTTTGACGTGATCCCGAGCCATATCATCTTTTTGTGTCTTAGATAGGGTACTACATTCAAAATAAACAAAAAAAGCGCCTCCTCAGCCGTTTTTTGTCTAATCATATGCAACAGATCGGAATTGAATGACGAGGCTAGGGTCGATTTTCTTCTCTTTTGTCTTGAGCAGGGTATGATTTTTTCACTTTCGAGTGTCTTAAACAGGGTCAGGTTTCTAGAACTCCGGCGGCACACCCCTATCCAAAATGGATCTTTTCTTTCCTTGGTGGCCAACGTGGCCATGTTCGACCGCTTTGTGCTATAATTCTTTAGGCATAATAATGCGAGTTCTCCGCAGAATAATTTCTTGGGACTGGCCAAAATGACTAAGCTAGCTTGAAATAGGGGTTGTTGTATGTTGTAATTGTTGTTAATGTAGTCGTCATATCATCATAATTTAACCAATCATTGGTCGTCTTTCAGGTCCTACAACCCAACCAGTAATATCAACAACAGCACCAGCAAAAAACTTCACACCAACTGTACAAACCTCCGTCACAGAAAATCCTAATTCAACCACGGTCAGTCCATATGACAGTACAACTCAACCTGCAACTGGTTCACAAAGCACCACACAGGCAAATATGGGAACCCTGTGTCGTTGTGAACGAATCACGTGGTTAACCCTTGTATGGCTTTTAAAAGAATTTTACTACCAGTGAATCGCTATGGGCTAAAAGACAGACTCGCTGGTATACTGCGCTGAACTTTTCCTCCTCTCTTACCAGGGTGGGCGAACCCAAAGATATTTTTGCTCAAATGTATTGATCATGGCGTAGTTTTAAAATGTACATTTAAAATTAAAATTTTACCAAATTCCAGACCATTGTACTGGGATGTTAGGATATATACTAGAAGGTATATAGAATGGCTATTACATTTACCTTTTTCAGAATGCCTACCAGTTTATTAAATATCTAGCCTTCAGTGGAATATCAATTCTTTGCTTTTTAGGGTATTTTACATATGTGGTTGACCTTAAAATAATTGTGTTTGAAGCAAGAGGGGGGGGGCGTCTCTAGGCTAGCAACCGTTCAGCGTTGTTGGATTTTGTGACATCACATCTGCTATCAACATGTAGAGAAAGCTAGCAAAAAGTGGTTCAACAAGTAAATGTGTAAAATATCCACATTTTGACTGGAATCTGGTTTGAAATTGATGAGCTTATGCGGAGAAGGCATGCAAGTGCCAGCTATGTGGCAATTTTTTGGTTCAGAAGTCCATGGATTGGAAAAAATCTTGGAGCTAAGATAGGAAGTTTGATAAAGCATGTTCTGAGGAGTTCATGGTATGAATTTCCAGAGTTTTTGGTTAGCTCAAACTTCATATATACCTCTTTCAAAAACGTTGTCGCATTAAGTCCACATGCAGTGTACACTCCAAGACTGCAAAGGATTTTGGTAGTTTTCTAATAATTATTGTCATCATAGCATGTTTTGTTTCTTTTCGAGTTTTCGTTCAAGACGCTCAATCCTGAGGCGGGTTTCTTCCCTTCGCCAAGTGTTTTCTAGCCTGCGTCACATCTGGACTTTTCCTAACGGAGGAAAAGTCCGGATGTGACGCAGGCTAAGTGTTTTCTTGTTCCTAGAGAATATTGTCGACATCGTAAAATAGCAGTAGACAGTAAACTGCTCTCTTCTCTTACATCAAAAATAGTGTCATTTGTAACATGTAAATTTGAGCAAAAGATCTTTGAACTGTTTTGAAGACAACCATGAAATTTGCATATTGTATTTCAAGCATTCCTAAAACTTCGACAAAAATCTTCCTAATCTCTTAGTATTACGAACTACAGTAGCTCATATTTCTGGCGACTTTTCTGACCCGTGTGGACACACACACAAAAAATTAAACCGGTACCTAATAGTGAAGTAGAAAAAAAAATGAAACTAGACTCTAGTAGCCTGCGTAGCGGCTCTTTGGGGGAAGAGGAAGGGGAGGGGAGGGGAGGGGGGAAGGAGGGAAAGGGGAAGGGGAAGGGGACTGGGGAGGAGAGGAGGGAAAGGAGAGCCTGCAGCCAAACCCCTGGTTTTTCCGTTACTCGCGGGCACCAGCGCCCGCGTATTTCTATTGGTCGAAATCGATAGCGTTGAAAGGTTGATATGTTTGATGGACAGTCAGAGTTCAAGATGGCGGAGTTGACGGTAGAGGAGAATATGAAGCTTTTAAATTTTGATCTTAAATAAGAACAAGAACATGCTGTGAAGTCTCTCTTGGCTGGCAAAGACGTCCTTGTGATTTTACCTACAGGGTTCGGAAAAAGCAGGATTTATCAAGCCTTCGCACAGATTAAGGAAAGTGCTGTTGTCGTGGTCATTGCTCCTTTGACGAGCATCATTAAAGACCAAATTTCACATCTGAATAATTTGGGGATATCTAGTGTCGAACGTTCTGCTTTAAAAGCTGATGAAATCAAGGATTGTAAATTTCAAATCCTCTATAGCTCTGCTGAGTTAAAGAAGAACACCAGTGAACTTCACAAGCGACTATCGTGCATTGTTGTTGACGAGACTCACACCGTTGAAACGTGGTCGGGCAAAAGGTAGCGAACTGTAATCTTTTACTATAGCCTAAATAACTTAAGTTTACAGTTAACTTACAAATAAATCTACGTTAAAAACTTATGTTTTCTATGTGTATTTTATCCGTAGGTCGAGAGGTCAGCCCTTTGCATTCCT
This sequence comes from Telmatactis stephensoni, assembly GCA_029948255.1. NCBI lineage: Eukaryota > Metazoa > Cnidaria > Anthozoa > Actiniaria > Isophelliidae > Telmatactis > Telmatactis stephensoni. The sequence goes on along the minus strand of JALIZF010001221.1, from coordinate 173,140 downwards.
TCCGTTCTCTCAGACGGCTTGAAAAGATTCTCCGAAGAACTTCTTGAAATCCTTAAATTTAGTTTGCAAATTCGACAAAAATCGTTTACACTCTCAGATCTTGGTTTTGGTCCTCTAGCTGCAGGCTTTTAGGGGTTGAAAGCATTAATAAACTAAAGCATCACACAAATAACCATAAAAATGTCATAAAACCGTCTAATCAATTATGAATTTGTTTTGGTTCGGCAAAGGTGCCAGAACTACACGTGAGTTTGACAAGTAGTAGCTCATCTTTCACTTCCGGTCATTTCTGATTGGTCAAGGAAATTTGATCCCTCGAGTGGGCAGTAACGGAAAAACCAGGGGTTTGGCTGCAGGCTCTCCCTTCCCTCCTCTCCTCCCCAGTCCCCCTCCCCTTCCCTTTTCCCTCCTTCCCCCCTCCCCTCCCCTCCCCTTCCTCTTCCCCCAAAGAGCCGCTACGCAGGCTAAGACTCTAGTGATGTATGTGTATTACACTAAAACCGATTCCAAGAATTAAATAAAGTCGTTTTAAATAAAAAGCTATTCCATGAAAACAGGGAAATGATATTTATGACAAGTTCTGAGAAATTCCTTTAAACGGGGAATTCCCTTGGTCTTTGGGCTCTCTCAATTTGATAGCTTTTTAATGGCGTGACATAGAAACGTCAGACTGGATCATGTCACCGTTTGACTTCAGGGACGGGCAGAGGGAACGTTTCTTCGCGCGATTTTCTTCGGAAAGCCCTCGTAATCGGAAGTGTACGATTTGAATCGTTGCAATAATAAAACTGAAATATATGAGTGTGGAAAGTTCACCGATAATCATGATTTATCTTAGTGGTGCCGGCCATCTCAAGAGTGTTTTCAAACTCCTTTGGTCACTACGCACGCATGTGATATGATTGTTTCCCTTGGCCTGCGTTGCTGGCGGTCTGCGATTTTTGGGGTAGAGGAAGCAAAAACCGCAGACCGCCAGCAACGTAGGCTGTTTCCCCAAATCAGAATTATTCTACTCATTAAACAATATATAAAGTAAAACTCTTTTAATGGTAGCATTTACAAAAAATTACTGATTATCATATACATACATACATACATACATACATGATTGAGACTCCCTCAACAGGGCTTTTATAAGTCCGAAAGTCTAAAGATCAAAACTTTGAAATGTATTTATTCTAAATCGTATGATAAACGTGACCTTGACAACTTACATGTTCTTCATGCAGGGAATGCATATAATCAGTCGTGATTGGCTAAAACATAATTTAACGCAATTTTGTGGTATTGGTGGATTAGCGAGTCATTAAAAAACATTTTTTACTGTAACAATTTGCTAATTTATTAATTTAAGATTAATCAAACTCAAACATATTCCCGGCAAATTAATGAAAAGTTATTTATTCGCACCAAAAACAATAGAGTGAAATGGTTAGGAAACACGGCAAACTTCAAAGGGACTAACAAAGACGCAAACATTGAAGTTGAATGGGCCTTCACCGTGTACAATCTTTTCATTACCTTTATTTATATATTATGCTCGACTAACCTCATTTGTAACCTGGCCCAACGGGGGAGGGAAGGGGCCGGGGCGATGGCCCTTCTAAAAAAAAATTTTTTTTGGACTTGAGCCGTCATGTTATCTGTGTTATTTCAAGTATCCTCCGCACTTGGGCGAAGTTCGTTTTTGTTTCTCGATGCTGGACAAATTCCCACGTGCTTTCAGCTGTCCCAAATCGTTTTTCCTGGAGAAATCAGCATGTTTTGGCGGGAACTTGACCTTGAAATTTAACCTTTCCATTGACTGCCCCCCTTCAGCTCAGGCCGCTCTACGCCCTTGATCCTAGCTGTAGTTTGAGAGGTACCTCCAACGATGTCATAAGTCCTATGTATGCCAGATGCGTACGACCAAAAGTTACAACTCCACTTTATCTACCGTTTTCAGTTCTGATATTTCCACTCGGTATGGTAGTGCAGTGTCTTCACTCGCACAAAAATATCTGTGTTTCCTGTTTTTAAATAGCCCAGTTCTTGGAAATTCAATATCATTGAATATTCATGAGCCCCAAACGCCTCATATTCAATTATATGGGACACCCTAAAAGATAACATATTAAAAGCAGTTGGACACTTCAGTTTGAATCCATGACGTAACCAAGTTTCTCCTGTGGAATGGTCTTGACCATTGGGGGCAATTGCAGTAAGTCTACAACACATATTCTTTAGGATGACTCTCAAATTTTCTCGGTAGACTTCATTGAAGATAACAAGAATAAAGAAATTATAAGTGACTAGCATAAACCCAACAAACTCAGCGCTGAATTTCAAATTAGTCCACTGCGCAAGATTCAAGCTGTTAAGTTTTCCGGCATGCCTTACAATAGAATAGGTGCTAAAAGATAGGGCGCTAAATAGGTATGAGCCCACTATGGCCACAGACATCTTCAAAACTTTCTTATTTTGTCGTTCTCTTCTCATCCTGGCCAAGTCGTTTGGGTTTCCTGGGGTTTTATGATGACGGAGCTTGTAGACGATCAAAATATAAAGAGATGTAATGATAGGGAGAGGAATAGCAGCGAAAACAACAAGCATGATTATATGGTGTAATCTGTAAAGACACTTCACATGTTTGTCATCCATTAACATACAATATGATGCATTCTCAAAGTGTATCAGAGTCCTGTAGTACAAAGAAGGCGATGCGATTAGGATTGAAAAGATCCAAGTTCCTGGTATGATGTATTTTAGTCGAGATCTGGTAAAGCCTCCTTTCAGGGGATGGGCAACAGCGAAGTACCGATCAAGGGCGATAAAAACACAACTGTATATTGAAACACCAGTGGAAATATAGGAGATGCAAGGAGAAACTTTACACAAGATTAGTCCAAAAGCGTTGTCGATGAACCATCTATCATAGTAGTGAATCTTTTTTATTTCTTTCGGTATGAAAAAAATTGTTGTAAGAAGATCACTGGCTGCCATGTTGGCCACTAAGAAATTGACCGTAGTCCTCAGTTGGCCTTCTTTGTAGATTATCCACACGAGAAGGGAGTTTCCGACAACGGAGATGAGGAATAGAATGCACAAAGCTATCGTTTTTGGTATTCTGCCATAGTCAAATGTGTTACCATTGGAAATCAAACTTTCATTCGTCAAAAATCTTGATCCGTTGAAACTGGCCATTACGTTGGCCGGTGTTGATAAATCAATCTGTAGAACAAAAACATTTTAACAACCGTTTGTTACGAGGAACATCGACTAATGAAAGACTTTCTAATTGAATTTGAGTCGTACCCCAAACTTACCTCGCTAGTACGTTTGTACAAAGACTTCGTCAATCTACGAGTGTGAGTCCAAATATCGATAGTCCTTATATAACACCTAAGCTAAATCTAATTTCCTGTTTACATCACGTCTGGAGTCAAAGCGAAAACCCTATTTTGGTCCGTTTGGGATATAGTGAAAGAGGGTGTATCACACACAAGAAACAATACACAAATCCTACAATCAGAACGGTCAAGCTTGCTGACACTTAAAATGCTTAACTAGCAACATTACTCAAAAACACATTAAGATAAATAAATGTACAATTACTGACAATCTGTAGCGAAACACGTTTTACTTCGACTTAGTGTTTAATTTTGAACACTTTAAAGGATTGACGAATTGCTTGTAATGCATTTTCCGCACGAATTATGGGTAAGCTGTTTAGGGTAAAGTCACGTGTTATGCCAGGCCCATGCGAGTTTTAATAATTTTATAGATTTCAATAGTTTAGTGGGTTTAAGAATTTTATCAATTTACAACCTTCAATATTTCTATCTTTAAAAGTTTCAGACAGCTTCAGCTTTATCTTCAGACAGACAAGCTTCAGCTAGTAGTTCTAGGATAGTTTGACTAGGTTGTCATTTTATTGACACTACGTATTTAACCAGCAATTGTTCGAGTTGAAACAACAAATAATGTTGTAGCGAGAAAGTTAACTAGCCTAATTCGATAAATCTAAGTTTGTATTTTGAAACAATTCAATCGTTAACAATTGTAGGACTGATCTCGATGTAGATCCGGTAGTCATTAGTGAGAGTTAATTTAGTTTTTGTTAATGACGCAGTTGTAATTGAAGTTCAAAGCCAACTAGATTTAGGGAATTCCCCTTTTTCAGCAATTTTCAATCTTTATAGCTAAAATCGTACTTCCTAAATTGGAAAGTATTCCGTTTTTAGACAATAAGATAGCTCTTAGGTAAATAGCCTGTGAAGTTAGAAGTAGTCCAGTTTTAGTACGTGCTCCGAGCAAGTGTAATCTGAGCAAACAAGATTAATTAAAGAAAGAATCACAGCAAGTTTGTCCTTCGAAATTAAATAAAAATAAAAGGTTTGTCCCAATTTTAGCCTCGTTAATCCTTGACGGTACGCATAACGTAACACATTGGTGGAGAACCGGGGTATCGATATTCAAGATGACTCTTTAAAGCCCCTATCACCCATGTTTTTTTATTTTCAAACTCGGTTCTTGTTGGAGAGCACAGTGAATATGTTTTATCCTTTTTTTCCTAGACCCATATTTTCTGAGATATAAAGGTATCAAATTTCAAAATGCAAATGTGATGACGTGAAAGGAGTCAGCACTACCAACTTCTCATGGCTTTTACAAAAAGAGGTCTTCAGTTTGATGGCTGGAGTTTTCACTAAACAACAGGTTTTACCAATGGAAATAATTTGCAAATGGAGAAATTCAAGTATCTTAGCTATAAAGTTGCGGCAAATCTCTTGTGTAGAGATAGCTAGCGCGACGTAAAAACTCGACTCTAAAATCTGACAATGGGAATTGTGTGTTTAAGGTGGCCCGTACCTACTGATTTGTTTGTTGGGCATGAATTTCAATCGCGTCTTTTTACATCAAAACCTTGTCCGATTTCTGAGAAATTTGCAGCCATTTGTCTACAAGCCTTGAAATTTGTACCGGTAATTATTTTTCTGCGAATTAGATCAAGTAGTTTGAGATATCAGACGATTTTTAAAAATGGCTTTTTGAGAAAAATTGGTAATAAATCCAAAATTCCAAGGTGAATTTTTTTCCTCTTTCCTCAATCAAGTATAAAGGCATAGAGGACTACATACAACATGTATCGTGCCAATTGGTGCCTTAGAAGCTGCGATACAAAATTTGTGCTGCCTGTTACGACGCAAAATTATGTAGTCAAAACTACCGCCAAAATCTCAACAAAATTTCAAAAACAGCGAGAACTATATCTGCTGTAAGAAAGACAAATACCTATTATAACTTGTGAACAAAATTTGGAGAGATGAGAAGCTTAACGCCAATGTTATTTTCAAGCAACCTTGGGGAGTAATTTTTGTGACCACGAGGTGAGCGTTGCGAATTTGTATTCCTTCGACTTCTACAAATTCTGTCGAATTGTTTCGTAAAATTTTCTCGGTATGGGATAGAACAAGATGTTAACATACCTGTTGCCAAGTGTCGTTGTGTTTGCTGCACTAGGTATAATTCAGTAAGCTTCAAAAGTAAGCAACTGCATCGAGTCGACGTTTGAGCTGCCAAGGTAAAGCCCTCAAGGTTTGTTAATTTATTCAAAACAACACCTTACTATCTGTTGCAAAATTCCACACGGGATTTAGACTCAGAAGCAATTGTATTCAGAGAACTACCGTCTTTATTCCCAAAAGTCTGGATCCCGTGTGGAATTTTGCAACAGATAGTAAGGTGTCGTTTTGAATAAATTAACAAACCGTGAGGGTTTTACCTTGGCAGCTCAAACGTCGACTTGATGAAATTGCTTACTTTTGAAGCTGAATGAATTATACCTAGTGCAGCAAACACAACGACACTTGGCAACAGGTATGTTAACATCTCGTTCTATCCCATACCAAGAAAATTTCACGAAACAATTCGACAAAATTTGTAGAAGTCGAAGTAATACAAATTCGCAACGCTCGCCTCGTGGTCACAGAAATTACTCCCCAAGTTTGCTTGAGGATAACATTGGCGTTTAGCTTCTCATCTCTCCAAATTTTGTTCACAAGTTATAATAGGTATTTGTCTTTCTTACAGCAGATATAGTTCTCGCTGTTTTTGAAATTTTGTTGAGATTTTGGCGGTAGTTTTGACTACATAATTTTGCGTCGTAACAGGCAGCACAAATTTTGTATCGCAACTTCTAAGGCACCAATTGGCACGATACATGTTGTATGTAGTCCTCTTTGCCTTTATACTTGATTGACAAAATAGAAAAAAAATTCACCTTGGAATTTTGGATTTATGACCAATTTTTCTCAAAAAGCCATTTTTAAAAATCGTCTGATATCTCGAATTACTTGATCTAATTCGCAGAAAAATAATTACCGGTACAAATTTCAAGGCTTGTAGACAAATGGCTGCAAATTTCTCAGAAATCGGACAAGGTTTTGATGTAAAAGGACGCGATTGAAATTCATGCCCAACAAACAAATCAATAGGTACGGGCCACCTTAAACTTGCTTTTTTTATTGGAAAAATGTTTCGGGGATAAATGATACTAACTACTACAACTATTGGTTGACTTATAAAATAAAAAGAGAATTTAGAAAAGTAGCTATGAAGTTCCAACAAATCTTTCAGTGTGTTGACCTCACTAGTGGGACGAGAATTTCTCACGCGTGATAGCCAAGATGTTTACATTGCTTACGTGACATTGGATCAGATTACTGCAACTGTCCAGCAACTGTCTATTTGACCCAAGTGATGACACGAGTGTTTGATTTAAGGAGCAAGGATGGCACAGTTGGTTAGTGCGTGGCCTTCGGTGCGAGAGGTCCCGAGTTCAATCCACAGTTCAATTCACATCCTTGTTTCGACTTCTTTCCTTTCCGTGTAGCTTTAATTAGCTTTAAATACCCTTAAAACGGAGCACTGATGGATAGAGCGGGTAAAGGGCGCACCTTCGAACGCTTGATACATGAGCCTTTGGCTCGGGAGACTGGGCAACCACTCCCCGCGATTTCGAAGTAAAACATTAGCCTTTGCCTTTGCCTTTTTTGCCTCCAAAATGAAAAAGGCAGCAGTATTTCTAATTCAGAACAAAGCACTTTTACCATAAATTAGATCTATTTGGCGACACTTTCCGATGTATAAAGGATACTATAACCCTGTCAATTCTATTTATTTGTGAACACGACTGAGTTATTTGAAAAATGTAGACGGCTCCATGGGAATTCGATCGACCGATAAGAGTTTAGGTTTACACGAAAATCTGATTCTAGCCATAAATTGCTCCCCAAACATTGTTTCGGTTAGAATGTGATGTTAAACGGTTTGTGAAAGAGTTTTCCTAGCTGCCAAACTAAAAGACATCATTTTCAGTGAAAATTTTGGACAAAAATACGATTTTTACCCGTGCCCAGGCCATAGGCCGGGAACGAGTTATAAACTGCAAAACTTTTTTTCTCTCTCTCTTTTCGTCCTCAGCTACTTCTGATTGGTTAAGAACGTTAAAACAATGCCCTTCACTCATAACCTTTGAGCAACTGCGAACGCAAGCCAGGAACTTTAGGAATACAAGATGGCCGACTACAAAGAAAATAGCTTTCAGGCAGTAAGACAAGTAAAGGGGAGCTTTTAACTCGAGATATACCTATCATAAGAGCTTCAGAATGGTCTGTTATTTTGAGCTTCATCTCCAATGCTTTGACCAAATATCGAACTCTAAATGGAGTACTTGAAAGGAAGCCCTCGCGATAAAGCCTATTTCCTATGAGCTGGAAATCTACGAATTTCTCATCCTACATGTTGCTAAACGAACATACATAGAAGCAAGTCAATTATATTCCTCATTCAAGCATTCAAGAGATCTTGAGAGGTACGTTTTTGTACTGAATTTTAATATCGGAATTCTGGACCAGACCATGGCATGAAACTAGATTCCATTGACCTTGTATTTCGCGTTTGGTCACGTAACGTCTTTTATTCATATATAAAACATCCGAAACATGAACGAAAAAATACACGATTTGTTTGTGTCAAAAGCGCCGTTTTAGAAAATCGAATTGAGATACATAGTGAAATAAAAAGTTGAATAAACTGGTATATTCGCAGGTAATATTTTTGCATGTCGGAGATATATAATAACCATGCATGATAATAGAAGGACAAAGGCAAACACTAATAGCTGCTGACAGACAAATTGACTAATCAGATATTCTTTAGTTTAAGTTAGCCGATTCAAAAAAGGTCTTTATGTTACGGTTAACTATTTCCCGGAATGGTGAAGAATGCGTGACACGACTCGGGGAAGAGTACGGTCTTTGGAGCCTCTCCTAAAAGGGGCTCCCGGGGCACGAGTGAGTTTCCCTAACTGTCGTGGGTCGTGGGTAGTGGGTACAAAGTCGTGGGTCGTGGGTAAAAGTCGTGGGTACCAAAAATGTTTCAAAATTGATAGGAATTTTGGATGATTACTTCGACCATTGGTAAATAACGAACGAGAGGTTTTTGCCTATAGGTTGAAGTCACGCAACAGGACACCGCGCCGTTAGTACACGACTTGTACTAATTTTCTTCCAAAATCAATCGAAATATAAACAAATGATGTAGAAAGTTATATAAGAATACAAGTCTCAATAAAGTATGTTGTGTGTGTACCGATGCAAAATTCAATTGCGTTCTTTGTTTTCACCGTTAGACTCATTAATTCTTTTATAAATTAGTGACTGAGGAACGGATTAGACTTTGCAGCTTAGTTTATCTATTCAAACTCTCCTTCTGAGTCGATACACATGCAAAATGACCAGAACCTCATTTGCTACTGTGATTTTGGCCGCCATATTGGAATAAGATTGTTTTGACATGTGACTTGAACAATAGATTTCGTGACGTCAGCCACATCTCCAGATTTGGAGAGAGTTCCGGACTGGTCATTGGGGTGGCTAGAAGTGTCACAATTTTCGATAATATGTAAAAATCGCCAATATCATTTATTTTTAAATAATATCCGGGATAATATAAATCAATTTCATAAAATAAATTACAAGTGAAATCTTACAAATTTATTCCTGGACTTGGAACTATTTTACCAAAGTACTCCTATTTCTATTCTTTTACTTATATTTTAGAGATGCATTTTCGTACCCAAAAAAATCCGAATCATAAAAAAAAAGAAATCATAAAAAATTGGACTGATCCCAATACTCTTTCGTACCCCCTCAATATAAAACCCTAATTAACTGTAGTTTGTTCATTCTCAATAAAACGCACATCATTAAGTAATATTTGAAACAACTTAAAATAACACTAACACCAACTGAAAGATGTAATAACAATCAATATACTATAGTACCAAGAGAGCAAACTCAGTATTTAACAGTGACTAACAATATTTTTAGTAACTTCGTCATCGGGCGCACTCATGCTCAATTTTGGTTATGATGTGCGCGCAAATAGATATGGCCGTTTGTCGGCCTCCGACAATCACACTATGGCGAAGTTACTTCAGACAGATTTAGGGCCAGTTTGCATGGAGATAGGGTCACCCTACTGGAAGGGTCAAAACATAGCCCTCCTTTACATGCAAACTCGACAAGCAAGGGTCACCCGGGGGGGCAGGGCTAGCGTCATGGTTTGGTCGCTAAGCTTTGTAAACAAAATGGCGGGAAAGTGTTTTCTTTTGGCGCTACATTCAGTTTTCCTCTCCTTAGCATCCTTGGCTGCGGTTTTTCAGTGCTGTGGCCTATTATTATCGATGCTAATAGCTCAAAGACATTATCAAGGCCGTCAATTTGACGTCAATTGATGTAATTAGAGATAGCCCTCACCCCTAGGGTCACCCTACCTTGAGCGTTTACATGGCTTTATAAGTAAACAAAAAGCTGGCCCTCCAAGGAGGGTCACCCTACCTAGTCGATAGGGTAACCCTACCCCTAGGTGACCCTACCTGACATGTAAACACAACCACGAAAAACAATAGAGGTCACCCTTCTAGTAGGGTGACCCTCCTGAAGGGTGACGCTATCTCCATGTAAACAGGCCCTTAGTGTCAGCGAACCTAGTACAGACATCAATACTGAAATTTGGTAACATTGTACAAACTGGAAATGTGATGAAAATAGAGTCGTTTTCGTATGAGTGGGAAACTTACCGCGCCGTACCGTGACCGTGTCAGTGCCGTAATGTCTTTAAAAACATTCGACATTCATGCCGTAAGTTAACCGTATCGTATCGTAACCGTACAGTGTTCCCACTCATACGAAAACCACTCTATATCGTATGAGTCTGCGTACAGTTAGCATGGTGCAGTCCATTTCTATACGAAATCTAAGTATAAATCTTGTATGTTTCACGCTTCTTTTACAAGGTTTGCATCGGTACACACACAACATACTTTATTGAGACTTGTATTCTTAACTTTCTACATCATTTGTTTATATTTCGATTGATTTTGGAAGAAAATTAGTACAAGTCGTGTACTAACGGCGCGGTGTCCTGTTGCGTGACTTCAACCTATAGGCAAAAACCTCTCGTTCGTTATTTACCAATGGTCGAAGTAATCATCCAAAATTCCTATCAATTTTGAAACATTTTTGGTACCCACGACTTTTACCCACGACCCACGACTTTGTACCCACTACCCACGACCCACGACAGTTAGGGAAACTCGGCACGAGTGAACGCACGTGTGCGTCTAGTTAGTTTTGACCTACTGACCTCCCCGGAAAAAAACTGACACCAGACAAAAACATCCGACACAAAAATCCGACACTAGCTTCACTTTAGTCTTCAACTTGAACTTGAACTCTCGCAGAAGTTGTTAGCCGTAAAGCTGAAGACTTTACCAGCGGTTGACAAGTGATTGCGGGCGGTTCATGTTACGGTTCCTAAAATAATATACTCTTGGCCACATACAAACACGCACGACAATTATCTGCTTATTGGCAAGTTACGTACAGGAGCAAGGAAAGAGATTCCGTCTTAATTGAAAATTTGCAGAATAAGAAAGACTAAATACAAGATGCAATCAACTAAAAGTGAAGGTATGAGAATGTCTTGATTTGTCATACGAGTACATCATCAGTATGTGGTAGCGTTAGATATGATTATGAGATGCATGATCATCGTGGCCGTAGTCTCACTTGAAATAAATCCCGAGGCAAACATTTGGTGCAGTAAAAGTAAGACAATTCTAGGGTAAATCAGTTTCCCCAGACTCTTAGGGTTTTAGATGAGAGTCTTTATTAAATTTACAATAAGTTTCCCATCTCTTGTCTTCAACATGAAATATAATACCTAATTTTCAAAATGTTTCTAGACAGATATCAATTTAGCCCGATTTTCAGACGGCTCATGCATGTGTCATATGCTCTCGCTTCGTCGTATTATTCGATATTTTTACTCGAGCCCAGGCCGTAGGCCGGGAACGAGTTATAAACTGCAAATGTTTTTTTCTGATTTCGTCTCGAGAAAAGGCCATTCTTGCGCAATCGATCACGTGATGCACTCCTGATTGGTTAAGAGCGTAAGAAACAATGCCCTTCATTCATCACCTTTGAGCGCGTGCAAACTCTTCGTAGAGAACGCCAGTGAGGAACTTTAGGAATGCAAGATGGCCGACTACAAAGAAAATAGCTTTCAGAGACAGGCTCTTCTAGGAATAATACATCGTAAAATGGAGCTTTTAACTCGAGATATACCTAGACACTAGCTTCAGAATGGGCTGTTATTTTGAGCTTCATCTCCAATACTTTGACTAAATATCCATTTCTAATTGGAGTACTTCAAAGGAGGCCCTCGCGATACGAACTATTTCCTATGAGCTGGAAATCTACGAATTTCTCATCCTACATGTTGCTAAACAAACATACATAGAAGCAAGTCAGTTATATTTCTCATTCGCATTCAAGAGATCTTGATGTTTTTGTACTGAATTTTAATATCGGAGACCATTGCATGGAATTAGGTTCCATTGACCTTGTATTTCGCGTTTGGTCACGTAACGTTTTAAAACATCCGAAAAATACACGATTTGTTATTGTGCCAAAAACACCGTTGTAGAAGTTTTTACAGCAAACCGAATTGAGATACATAGTGAAATAAAAAAAATGAATAAAACTGGTATATTCGCAGGGAATATTTATTTTTGCATGTCGGACATATGATATAACACCTATGCACGATAATAGAAGGACAAAGGCAAACACTAATAGCTGCTGACAGACAAATTGACTAAACAGGTATTCTTTAGTTTAAGTTAGCCGATTCAAAAAGGGTCTTATGTTACGGTTAACTATTTCCCGGAATGGTGAAGAAAGCGTGAAACGGCTCGGGGAAGAGGGCTCCCGGGGCACGAGTGAACGCACGTGTGCGTCTAGTTATATCTAAAGTGAATGTAAGTGACATGACGTCAAACTCAGCTCTACATTGTTCTATTTACTTTAAAATTTCTCGGGAATAATTTCCTTAAAATGCAAAATTTTACCAAAGTTAAAAAAGGTTTCTACTCAGGCGCAATACATGTAATTAGTTTCTAATTTTGACCGATTAAAGTCTACTAAATATTGTCAAACACAACATTAAAATGCCTGTATTTTCAGATATCCACATCACTGAAAGTCCAGTGGGTACAACTGATTCAAAGGACGTCACCATGGAAACCCTCTTCAACAAGATTGGAAACTTTGGTCTTTACCAAGTCTTACTGCTGATACTTGCTGTGTATGCTGTCTTGTGTTGGGGAGCATTTACTTATGCCAACATTGTTTTCTTCATAGCAGAACCAAGATGGGAATGTGTCAATAACAGTACAGTCTGTAACATTACAGGGTCGGTACGTCCTGGTGAACAGAACTACGACTACAGATGTGGAATTCCACGACAGGACTGGAAGTTTGTGGATGAGTATACTTCACTTGTTACTCAGGTTAGTCGAGTTAATGGGTAAGCATTTCGATTCTAACAGAGTATGTACGTAAAACTACGTAAAACCAGTACTATTCCTATGTAGATAGTAATTTCTGGGTTTCAAACAGTTCATGAATCTCATTATCTGCCGGCTCAAATTAATGGTGGTCAAAACGAACGATTTTTGATGTGTTTGAACGTCAGTGCGATGTCGATTCAAAAATGTGAATTTGAAGAAAACAGCGACAAAAAAGAGTATATATTGAGTTGTTTAGTAACTGTAAAAGATGGCTTTTATTTTGTTTAAAGGGAAGTTTCGTTAGAAGAAGAAGCAGTTTTTCTACTTTGTTTTGGCAGGTCTACTTTTTTTTTTTGGCTTTTTGTTCCTTCTCATATTTAGTTTTGCTTCTTATTATAATTTTTACTATAGCTAATGTGTGATTTTATTTTGTTAAATAAATTGTAGTAACTCTTATATTAATTGAACCCTTCTTAACATCTCAAATGACTAAACAATGCTTTATAACCGGTACAATCTTTATATTTAATTTCTCTAAGCAATCCCTGCTGACAAATAAGTGCAGGCAGTTCAAACAAGGACAGTTTAAAAATATCTCCATTTTACACGTTCTGAAACTCAATGTAACTCAATCCGTGAGTCATATTCGCCACTAGTGATGGTTTGATTACATGATCTTTGCATACTGTGTACTAAAGTGATTCAATTTTCCCAGTGATTCTCTGTTGAGTTTAATTTATTTCTTTCAGTTCGATTTGGTATGCGATAAAGCCACATACGCTCAACATTTATTCACCACCTACACACTAGGAAACATCGTGGGTTCAGTCATTGGTGGTACTTTATCCGATAAATTTGGAAGAAAAATAACCTGCTTTGCATCTGGGTTGATCATAAGCAGTCTCTTAGTGTTGGTCAGATTTTCTCAAAGTTACTGGATGTCTGCAATTCCCATCTTTTTCATTGGGATTTCCAATTGTAAGTTAAATCCAAAAAAAGGATGTCTCATAGATCATCTTATAAACTTAGGGAATAGGATATCATGCATCACATTGACAAAACGGCGCGAAAGCTCAAAAGAATAAGTCTGCACCAACGCGCGAGGCACCGTCGAATATCAGCTGACCTCATTAATTGTAATACATAACTGGATATTTCAGGCTCTAAACAATTACAAACGAATTGTCAAAAGTGAATAGAATAGTATTTCGCATGGTAAGAAGTGAAGATCTGAGAGGATTGTCATAATTACTAGTACTTTTCGAGAAATGTTTTTTTGGAGTAAAAGTGCATCTGGGTGGCAACTCTTGCACCCAACTCTTACATTCTTTCTAGATTTTTACTGTGTTTAGTCGTGTAATTCAAAATCTACTCAAGATGTCACATTCACATTTTCAACGTTCTTGAGAGTTTGAACGTTTTTGTTCTAGTCATGTTTCTATTCTCTCACATGGTCACTGTAGCCAGCCAATCAGTGCACGCGCTATACGCCAAATATTTTCGTATTAATGAATAAACCTCATTTCAAACATTTTTATACGTCGACTTGCGATCGAAAGTAACTTGACTGGTTGCAAAATTTATTTTATTTCTTTAATTTGTTTTGCTTCAGCTAGCGTTCTGTGTATTGCTCTAGTCCTTGTCGTGGAATATGTTGGAATCAAGTATCGTTCGTTAATGGGCAATGGCTTATGGTTTTCGTATGGACTTGGGTTCATGATAATTGCTGGGATTGGCTACCTTGTGCGAGAATGGAGGACTTTGACTTTGATTGTGTCGTTGAGTGGAGTTCCTGTTTTGGCAGCATATTGGTAACTACAATGCTTGTTCTGTATCACAAAAAACAGGTCTGCGAGGATAGATATAACCTCACCCTTTAAAGGTTTGTCTGCCGCGACCGAATGGCAGTTTAGGAGGAATTCAGCTAAGGCCTCAAAATCGCGCGCATGTCCAATTCGCCATTCCGAATTTTAAGTTTCAGTTTCAGCTTTTTATTGGGCGAAGGCATTCATTCTAAGTTGCAGTAAAGTATGCAAAATGACTGTAACCATTTGTAGTGCCCTGTAAACGCGGCCGGGCTTAAAACAATCCCATGATTCAAAGCGATTTCACAATTCCGAAATGGCGAATTGGCAAAGCTGCATAAAAACAAAAAAACCAAACCATGGTTAAACGGTGATCATTACATCTACCATACTCCCTTTGGGTCTATTTATTTATTTATTTATTCATTTATCTATCTATCTATCTATCTATCTATCTATCTATCTATCTATCTATCTATCTATCTATCTATCTATCTATCTATCTATCTATCTATCTGTTTACTTACTTACTTACTTACTTACTTACTTACTTATTTATTTATTTATTTATTTATTTATTTATTTATTTATTTATTTATTTATTTATTTATTTATCTATTTTTGCCTATTGCATGACAAAATTTTTGACGTAGGTACGGTGTATGTCCAATTAGAAACGAAAGTAAAACAAATATGTGCAACTCTTGGGTGGAGCGAAAATGAATTAGACTTCTTTTTATTCATTAACATTTTGTTCGACTCTCATTTTGTCTAGGTTCGCCCCAGAATCTCTCCGATGGCTTCTCGTGAAAAAGCGTTTCAAACAGGCATCGCAAACATTAAAAATTATTGCAAAGATAAACAAGAAAGTTGTCGAGGACGATGTCCAACTGCCAACCTTCGAACGTGAGAAAATGATATCCTTGGGAGACATGAGGTTGTTGTTTAGTCCTGGATATAGAATAACCACGTTGGTAGTGTGGTATACTTGGTACGTAGTAGAACAAACGACCTAGAAATACTGGGTTTTTATATTCTTTAGAGCACGCGGGGATTAATGAGACTACGAGATCAGAGCAGCTAGTGTTAAGAGAAACATGAGGCGTACCCCAGTGCTTCTTGATTGTTCTTATCAGTCGTCAATTACTCTAAATCTGCACATAGCACAGCGAACAAGTTTTCTATTTCTTCCATATAATACAACATTGTTTAGAGCGCATTTAGTGTAAATCTACACTAGCTGCTAACCAAAAATTCGAACAGGGCGAACGCGGTGCTGTGCGCACATTTAGAGCTCGCAGTATGCGCGTCCTTCGACAAATGAGAGGGCGCGGCGTTATATCATGGTTATTTTATGAAACAATTCTGGGAACAAATTATTTCTACAGGTTTGTGAACGCGTTGATATACAGTGGTTTGCATCTAAGTACACCAAATGTGGGAGGCAGTATCTACTTCAACTGGTTTCTTGCAGGAATATCAGAATTGGTCAGTTTGATATTTGCAATCTATTGTCATAACAGGTATAATAGATCGACTGTGTTTTCCCTTTCTTTTGTAAGTCACATCGATCTGCTTTATGTTCTCATTACACAGATAATCTGTTGCAGATTTGGTCGTAAAATGTCCGTGGTAATTTCTGAAATCATGGCTACTCTATCCACGTTAGGATCCGTGGTTCTGACACTTTATGACGATGGGAGTACAGGTATGACAATAATTTCATCATGATAATCCAGATAATTTTGAAAAAAACACTGACATCTTTTTACCAGAGAAATGTTATTTCAGTGTATATACTGGAGAAAAAGAAACGTTTTCAAATCTATCAGCTTTAGTAGCTGGTTAGTCGACCAATAACCTATGTTTATTAGCCCAAATGCGTGCAGCAATATATGTACGTCACATTCAATTGCCCATGGTCAAACTCTCATGTTAACAGTTCTAAAGGAAAAACTTTCGTCATTTTGTAGGGTTTCTAGTTGGGAAGATTTTGATGTCCATGGTAATAGCCAAGTTTTTCATTACGATATCTTTCAGTGGTATATGTTTGATGACTGCAGAACTCTATCCTACAGTCGTAAGGTAACAGACAATAACGAAGCCATGTAATGGGAAACCCTTGTGGATTTTAAAGCTGTAGATCGATGTAGAATCAAACTGATTTACAATTTAAGACAGTACCTCGTGAATAAAGCTCATAATCAGCTGTCCCATGATACAAAAATCCGGATATATCTGGATCAGTGAGAAAAGAATGCAGCATCCTCCAAAACAAAAAGATTTAAACTAGACAAGTTTGATGGTTATTGTTTTCAATTTGTCTAAAGAAGATTGAAAAAGAACATCATTTTATCCACTGAATAGTATTTATTGAACGGATAGTTCAAAATAAAGCAGAAAAGCGTTTTAAAAGAAAGGTGAAACTATGATAACATATAATCTATAAAATTCATATCTGTTGAACTAGAAATCGGCAGTAGATAGAAAGGTATTTCAATTCTATATTTACATCTATAGCGCCAATCTAAAGAAGGTCGACGTACGGTTTTCAATGCTTTTACAAAGTATATCTGTCACGTGACAGATGTGTATAAATGCATTTATATTATGTGTTTCTGATATGTAGTAGTTGCCAGCTGAGTCTAGTAGTTGCGATGGAGGAGAAGAAACGATTCCAGCAATGAGCTTTTATCAGGTATTTTTAAATTCGCAAAACAGAAAAAAAAATTACATAGCTGGAAAGAGTATGTTAAAATTAGCAAGACAGTGAAGTTTGAAGGAATTAAATCCAAAACTCGCGAGAATATGAGTTTTTGAAGAAAACCTTTGCTGGTAGGCATCTCTTGCCTGCCAGCGAATGTTTTCATACAAAATTTCGATTTCGGAAAATTCATATCTTCGTGAATTTGAAAGTTACTTCATTCAAACTTCACAGTTTTACTAATTTTGACGTGCTCTTTCCAGCTATGGTAATTATATTTCTGTATTGTGACTTTTGGAATTACATGATAAAAGCTCATTATGTTCATTATATTATCAAAAGAAAAGAAAAATATTAATATATATACAGTCACGTGACAACTATACCTTGTATAAACTGTCAACCTTCTCGAGATGGGCTATATATTTTATATTTCACATTTTTATCATGAAACTAGAAACGTTGCCCAAGGATCAGCATCCGCTCTCACTAGCATTGGAGCAATGGCCTCTGCATACGTCATCTATCTGGTAAGTCACAATGTTCAATGTTATTGTTATTGTAGATCTCAAGAGACCATAATAGTAAGAGAGCAATACTGGTATTGATGGGCAAAACTACTATTTCAATGTGCTTGACGCGTACGTTTGTTTTTAGTAACACAATTTAAGTGACACCATCGCGCGCAACCAATGAAATTTGGTTGCCGAAGGAACAATAGTTCGTATCCGCACGCGTGCGTAAAAATCAAATTCCACTGTTTGATCGCCTTGCGCGCTCAATGTGGCATCAAACTCCTGTTACTAAAAACTATAAAAACTATAAGAAAACGCGCAGACATCAATCTGTGATCGAGTTTCGAACTCTTAGTATTATGGTCTCTTGAATTCTCTTGCATCAGGGTAGTCCGTAGTCCAGACCCAGACCTCTTTTTACCCCGCTCCGCTTCGGTAAAACAGAGTCCAGAAGAACTTGCATGCGCTTGCGTTACATGAACCTATCAGACACCGTAAAATTTTAGTGTGACCTGGTTACAAGGCCTTTTGACAAGGCATACAGGTCTTGGATTTGCTCCAATTTGGGTAGAACGTGTGCTTCGTACAAGTGAAGGCATACTTAACTGCTTCAATGAATTCATTTTCAAAATTGGCCCCAAATAGCTGATGTAAAGATAAACTTTCGTCTAACCCTTTGTAAACAGCAGCCATATTGAACGATAGCTTTGTAACCAGGTCACACCAAAATTTTACGGTGTCTGATCGGTTCATGTAACGCATGCGCATGCAAGTTCTTCTGGACTCTGTTTTACCGAAGCGGAGCGGGGTAAAAAGAGGCCTGGATCTGGACTAGGTGGTACTACGGGGTGGTCAACAGCGGGACAACACATCACATTGCGTAACTCGCGAGTCTTAGAATCTTGGCTATGCTTTTCTGTTCAAGAATATAATGATTTCATTGACATGCACTTGAAATTATAAGAGAAACTGAAGAAGAGAGCAAATTCTCGTTTTGTCATGATAACGAGAGTCGATCTATTTTTAAATTCAGCCAGAAACTATTACAAGCAACCAATGACTGCTTTAGTTTCGGTCATGTGACTTGAAAACAATATGTATGTTAATGGTAAAACGCTACAAACAATCGCAGAAACAGTAAATTTGAACTTTGTATGGACGAAAACTATTAACCTTGATAATTTGATGTAATATATAATGTTTGATCGAGTTTGAAGCCGTTTTGGGGCGTTGTTAGGGAAGTATTGTCATTTTGGATTTTAGTTCAACCTTAGCGCTTACAATTAAACTTCAAAGTAACACGACACAAAACAGTCACGTTTAAAGATCAAGAGCTTGTGCTACCTGCAAATTACCAGCTTTTAGAAAAGTCAATTCATTTTATTTTTGAGACATTTCCCTCATCTAGTTTTGCTTCGTCTACATCAGTGACTTCAACGAGATCCGCCATCTTTGTTCACAATGATTATATTGTCGCGTTTTATCCATCAACATACATATCACATGATCGAAAGTAAAGCAGTAATTGGTTGCTTGAAATACATTCCGGACTCAAAAATAGTTTGATTGTCGTTTTCATTGGAAGAGAACCCACTGCGGTAGTTAGCTTCTCTTACCTTATATTCTCTTGTGATTAAGCGAATTTGTACGTTTACTTTATTTTTTCCTTTCTCTTTTTCTTGAATTTTAATTTCATGTATTTGGAAACGTCCACAGTTCCGTGTCCATGCTCTCCTTCCCTATGGAATTATGGGAATCAACGCTTTTATTTCCGCTCTGTTGTGTCTGACTTTGAAAGAAACGAATAACCAGCCAATACAAGAGGTTTTTCAGCAAATAGAGAAAGAAGAAGACCTAGTCCTTGACGATTTAATTAAATCAGAACCAATCTGATGCTAATAAGTAATGATGTATGTACAATGTACAATCCTTCCTTCTCTATTGACGACGATTAGCTTCCCTTGGCCGGCAGTTTTAGTTGGGAAAATTTGATCATCAAATACTTTATTTTTATTGTCCTGGGAATCTAATTCCTCACCACGAACGATCTGACCTGATCCTGTGATACTTTGCAAGCAAATACTGCGTGGCATAAGACCTTAGAGTTTTCTCCATGGGGGAGGGGTGGGGGTTAATTATGAAGTAGTACCCATATTCTATGATTGGCTAAAACTGCCGACCCCCTCACAATTCATACATGATAGTAGACAACAAAATGTACAATAAAGAGGAAAATCTCGAAGATCAGAAAATACCCCGGCCTAAGAACGTTGACGTTTAGAACTTGCTAGCTCCGGTATTAAAGCTTTCGGTCGTTTCTGGTCTCCCAATAAGCATCTATATATGTACAGACAAATTAAAAAGTTTATTCATTATAAGTATTCATTTTTGAGTAAGCTAAGATTACTAATGATTGGCCCCAAAGTTTTCTCGAGGGAGGTATATGTGCGGGAACTGTTTAATCTTGAAGACTAAACAGATGTAAAACACGAAGGCATTGATCAGAATGTGAGCTCCCCGCCTTGTTAAATCTGCCCACACAGCACTTTGGGTAAGTTTACTATTTCTTTCATAGAACACAACATTGTTTTCAAGCACATTCAGTATTTATTTACACCGACCAAAGAATCCGCGCACGTGGCCTGTGTACATGTTTAGATTTCACAGCATACGCGTCCTTCGGCCAATGAATTTTTTTCGGCAAATCCTTCGTTCTTTCGACTTTTCTTGTCATTTTTAACAGTTGGCATGTCATAATGGTTCAAAAGCTAGTATTTACATGATGTAAATAATGCAACTAGCTGGCCGTTCCTATGCTACACTATTTCGAAATGCTGATTATTAACGATAGTGCTGACGCACCACATCAACTAAATGCCGTTCAGTATTGTGGTGGTAAGGGTGGCGTAGTGGTTCAACGCTAGCCTTTCGCCGCTGTGATCCTGGTTCGACTCCCGGCTTGGGCCATATGTGAATTGAGTTTGTTTGATGTGTTGTTCTCTCCCTTGCCACCACAGGCAGCCCAGGCTCAGCTCTTGTACGTTAAGGCTAATATGGCGGCTTTGTGATCGCATTCAAACTGGAAGATTACGGGTTCGAATCTCGATGTCTTCATAAGGGTGCGCTTGTTCGGGTCTCCTGGTTACACTCTCATGTTAGCAGCTACAAAAGAAACCGGGCACAATAACTGTGATCATGGCGTAGAATCATCGGACATCCGGTTTGGTAATTCAATTACTAGCCCTCTTTAGCGCGCGAAGTTCGAATTTAAAGCTCGATTTAACAAAGAAAATGGCCAAAATGGCGTCAGCCGTCATAATATTTTCGCTTATAAGTGCTTCCATATTTCCAAATTCGACAAGGTTCACGCGGGTTATCAGTATTGAAATGTTAATCTACACAACGATATATAGGACTTGGCGCTGCATCAAAAATTCACGTTGGTAATCGATCATAAACTTTTGGTAGTTTAGACGAAATTTTGTGGGGGAAGCCTAATTAAGTCAACTTTGAGGCTCAAAATCTTGCGAATTTTCAAACGACCCTTGTCAGGTTCATCCGGATTCTTAATACATTAAACTTAAATTCAGTAACGAGCCATAGTTTTCTTCACTGCGACCACAGGAACATGTTGGAAATCAAAAACCACCATCAAAACACCTAATTAGTATTCAAATTCAGGTCATTTCAGGTCCTTTGTGTTACCGATTCGAATTTACCGCCAACACGTAGCTCCGACCCCGTCATTTCTCATGGGAATAGTAGACAAACTTCGGAATGACTTCGTAGAATTGCTCTGAAAGTCATGGAAAGTCTATTTAAAGCCATCGAAGCCGACATCAATAACTGAACAATAGTCAACTTTCAAAAAGACTGCACGCATCGTTTTTCTTTGTAACACAAAACTCTTATGCGAAGCTAGATGTTGAAAACCGATAATTTTTCAGTTATTCTAGTTTCAGAACATAAGATAACTATTTTCTTTCGATTCATGGGCTTTAAAACCCTTAGAAACTTCTATATGCTTGACCAGTTTAACAATCTTTATTTTTCAATTCAAATTGAAAACTCAATGATTCACTCGTGGAGTTTGAAATCAAGTGATTTTTGGCCTTTCTTGATTAGCCAAGATCAAACGATAATAACTCGGTGGGTGGCTGAACAAAATGTTACACTCGCGTCAGCTTGATTCGACCAGAGTTAATAGTTAATCTCCTCTATTAACTCTGGTCATAGTTAATACCCACTTAAAAAGTTACCAGAGTTAGTAATAAGTGGACTGAAGTGAAAGCCACATAATAGGTGTTTCGCCAATAATTCAAGTTTCTCCAGGCTTCACAAACAAACTTGACAAAGTTTACTTTCATTTTTAAGGGTTGTAAGATGCCTAACGAATTCAGTTACAAAACTTTGTGGATTCTTCCTCGAAGTTAAGAGATGTGTACGTTGTGATATAGATTCATGCGTGAATCCATTGATTCATCGCACAGAATCCTATTGTCTTTCGGGACATCCATTGTTACGGCGGGCTGAGAGACTTTTGTAAATTTGCAGAAATTATGATGAGATCGTTTCTGAGTCTACTTTAATAGTTTTATCAACCAAAATTCACCAGAAACATTAAAAACTTGACTTAGGATTGAAATTGACTGACAAAAACATTATTTTAGAGAATGAACTCTGTAAATGGTAACACTGCTAATCCTTGTTTACACCAGTCAGAACTACAGTAAAGTTTTTACCAAATCTAGTCTTAAAAGTCATAATCTTCTCCATAAAGTGATTCTCTTAAAGTGTATTTACTTTAATTCTGAATATGATTACCATTTCTGTTCTACTACACGAACAAGTATTATATTTGAGTATCGATCAAACTAGCAAGCGTCCTTAGTTACGAAGTAAACAAAGGAAGCGTTTTTGATAAGTTGGTTGAATCAGGCTTTCAAAGTGACTTCTGATCAATAATTCTCGCTCTACTTACTCTCCACTTGTTCTTTATTGTTTTTTAAACTCTGATTTAATGTTAAATATGAATCTAACATTAAAGAATAATGATAATGTGATGAATTGTCGAGGCATCCAGTCGAGATCTTAACAACCGCTGAACCATTGAGCGGGAAATTCAAATCTCTTCATGAGTTTTGGTGTTTTCTTACAGAAGACAAAACAAACATAATGAGAACCCTACGAAGGTAGATATCTTTTCGATTAGTCGCCAGAATTTAGCTGTGTTTTTGAAATACATGCTTATGTGGCTTCTCATTTGGGTTCATTTTTATTTTAAGTTTGATTCATTGTTGACGTACCAACAGTACTTGATAATTATTACTAAGATTGACACTAACATTCCGAGTCTCATTCGGCGTAACGAAAATTTTTCTAGTATTTCCGAATATGCTCGGATATTTTGATTGACAGATTGATTGACAGTATGGTAATGACATGGTATTCCCTTATGAGAATACACCAACCAATCACGTATCGGCTTGATCATGCATGAAGTTTCGGCGCTTGAGCTGAACGCGATAATTAACTTAACTATGGATGTCCGATGAACAATAGGCATTCTACGCCATGACCTTTGTTACTTTCCAGGGTTTCTAGTTGGAAAGACTTCGATATCGATGGTGTTAGCCAGGTTTTTCATTACAATTATATCTTTCAGTGGTATTATTGTGATAACTGCAGAGCTCATATTCAACAGTCATTAGGTAGCCAGTCATAGTCATTTTACTTTATTTTGTTTTATTTCATTTTGTTTTGTTTTGTTTTGCTTTGTTCTATTTATTAACGTGAAACCAGCCTATAATATTTGAATATCAGTCTAGGGTACTAGAAATGTTGCAGTAGCTAGAGCGTGCACAATCAGTGCACAATGCAGTGACTACGGAAAAGGCCTTTTGCATCAACTGGTTACATATGATACGTATACAAAACACCCGTAAACTTTATCGGGTAAGTTAACGGGACCGTAAAGTTATCGGATTTTTCGAGAAACGGGGCCCATGATCTAACAGGAAGCCGACAGTGCGTTCCACAGTAACCCCCCCTTCCCCCCCCCCCCCCCTTTAATTTCGCTCTAGATCTTTCCGGCCATCAGTGCTCCGTTGCAGGAGTAGTTATTAGCTATATTGAAGATACACAGAAGAAAGAGATCAAAACAAGTATGAGGTGGCTAAGGGTCGAACTTGGGATACCTCGACCGATCTAGACCGATCTACCTTCGCCCCTACTAAAACGTTTCTTTTTATTCATTTTTTTTTTTTTTGGGGGGGGGGGACGTCTGCAATTTTGTCAGGCTATAGAGCAGAGACCTTTACCACTGGTTGACAAGCGATTGCAATTCAGTTCATGTTACAGCTCCTAAAATAATAGCTCCAGCTCCACAGCCACAAACACGTACGACTCCTTATTGGCAAGTTACGTGCAAGAGCAAGGAAAGAGATTCCAGCTAATTGAAGAAGTGCAGAATAAGCTAGAAAGACTAAATTCAGGATGAAATCAACTAAAAGTGAAGGTATGAGAATGTCTTGATTAATTGTCATACGGGTACATCATTAGTATTATTAGTATTATTTAGACATGATCAGGAGATGTATGTTCATCATGATGGTCGTAGCAACCCTTGAAGTATGAAAATCAGCCCAAGGAAATGTTTCGAATGGCGAAAGTAAAAAAAAACTAAAGTGGTTCTTCTCCTCACAGACTTTTAGGGTTTTGATGAGTCTTTTTATATGTTTTCTCATCTCTTGTCCTCAACATGGGATCAGGACCTCATTGATATAGATTACAATGTGTTGAAACAGGTTAAGAATTCCTTGGACATAGCGGAAAAACAGCTAAGTGTTTATTAAATGATAATGAAGCATGAAAAAAGTAACTGCTACACT
Organism: Telmatactis stephensoni; assembly: GCA_029948255.1. Classification (NCBI taxonomy): domain Eukaryota; kingdom Metazoa; phylum Cnidaria; class Anthozoa; order Actiniaria; family Isophelliidae; genus Telmatactis; species Telmatactis stephensoni. The sequence continues at coordinate 148,325 of JALIZF010001221.1, read as the reverse complement.
TTTACTGGCCTTAGTTAAATCTTTTTACAAAACCTTGTGACGTTACAGTAAAGCGTCGCGTGGATATTTATTAAAACAATGTTTGCATGTTTGCTGATTAAAATGTCACCTCTCCCAAATTACAGGGCATGATATCTCAGAGACGTATGTACCAAACTTTGCCGATATTATTTGATATTTTGTTCTTTTTGTCTAAAACGGTTCGTATGCAAAATATTGCACTGAAAAACCTATGGTGTCCTTATAATGAGAGGCCGTATTAATGTATTGCTGCCGTCATTTCTTGCGGTTTATCGAAACATACATAACATACATACATACATAAAGCTTTGTTTTCATTCGGATTTAAAGTTAGCATTTACATGCTAGTATCTCCGAACAAAATAAAAGCACAAAAGGTCAAGTCAGAAACAACTCAGAAGAGGATAGAATCAATCTCTGACTGATCATTCTTTGAGTTCTTTGACTACTATAGCGCTTGTCACTGTTTACTAACAAACGAATTGTAATGCTAATGTGCCAACCATTTTCACAATAACATTTCACAAGTTCCTTTGAAAAAATAGCCAATCACTCTCTGGTTGGCACATTAATGATAAAGGCTTACGTCAACGTGAGGAGCGCTATTCGTTCGTCTCTATAAATGCCGCCAAAACTAGTTGTGGATAACTGGAGACAAAATTAATGCTGGCTGAACGATCTAAGGAATTAAAAACAATATATATCAATCTATGGATAATAGCGGTGACAAATAAAGCTTTAATCTTTCCTGAATGTGTTTTTTAAAATCGTCCTTTGACATTAGGATATGGAAATGAAAATAGACGGTGATTGTCAGTTTTCCAAGGTACACCGGAAGTACACACGTCATTGGCCTACATCTCCTAGTAAAGCTAACACTGTTTTAGAAGCGACCTCATTCTGATCTAGAATTTACCATTTTCAATAATATTAGCACGTCTTTTAAGAACTTATCTGTGAAAAACGAAAATCCAAAATATTGAATTGTGTATTTTTAAAAAGCGTACCTCAAAAGTGCGGTTGGTATTGCTGCTATTTTCACTTATCATTCGCATTAGTCCCCAATCGGCCAAAATAGTCCATGTATGGAGCGTGACGTAAGAAAAGGATCTCACGTTGGAAGATCAACTGAAAATATATATTGATGTAGTACGCGATAATGTGAGAGAAATAGTTTTTAGATGTAGTAAATCTTCAAATAAAAAACAAGGAATCAGTATTCATAAGATTCCATTTAAGGGTCCTTTAATTTTCTTACGTCACAGCTTGAATTTGACGCCACTTCCCATTGGCTATATATGACCTTTTATGAGCCCGCAGGACAAAAACAAGTCGAGCGGCGAAACATACGATTTTGAATTCCTTCTAAAAAAAGTGTCAGTGCCGGTCCGGAAAGCCGGTCCGCACTCGGGAGGATTCTGACCGCTCTGAGAACCAATCAGATTTTTCCATTTTTCTTCGGACCGGCCTGTCATATAATAAAGCTATTCAGGCACCTTTGTTGTTTTCCTTGTGTGTTCTTATTTATACATCTATGTGTACGCCTTCGTGAATTTCGATCATTTCATTGCAAATTATAAATTTAGCCTCCCAGCTTGTTTAACTCCATAACTATATCTTGGTAAAGTTGTATTATTTTTTAATTATAGTAATAAAGAACAATCAACGAATTTCCTTGTATATACTTCTTATTCTTCTTGAAAGATCAGAAAATATATTATTAATTGTGGAACTATTTTGTGGACCTAGTTAGAATAAAAAATTGCCACACAACTCTTCATCAGTTGATAAAAGGCGAGACGCACTACGTATTACTGCCAAGTTTTTTTAATTTTCTCCATTTTCTGCTTTTACAAATACAGAAACTTAAAGAGAAAAGTTTTAATTTTTTTTTCAAGAAATTGCTTATTATATTTTTACATATACATAAATATTTTAGAAAGTAGAACTAGAAAAGGAGAGAGGGCAACATATAGTGAACTAATTGGCATGAGATGCTAGAAAATATAAGATACAATACTGAAGTAAAGATGTAAATTCAAGATATATAACAAAAGTAGATATAGATAGGTACTAGTAAAAGAAAAGAAAAAATAATAATATTGATAAAGATAATAATTTTTAGTAACTTTTTAAATTGTTTTTTTAGTTTTTAATATTCGTATTTTTAGAGGAATATTATTCCAAAAATAAGTTTGACATTTGGACAAAATTTTCTCATTCAGTCTTTATTAAAGATTCTGTAGTAGCTCAGAAGAAGTACTGCGAGTTTTATAATTATGTTGCTCAGAAACTAAAGATAATTTAAAATTAGACTGTTTATAATCACAAAGGTGGTCAAAAAAAAACCGACAGGTATATAATTTCACAATATCTGGAAGTTGTAATATATCAAGGTCAATATAATACGGAGTTATGTGTTCTCGTAGTGGAACATCACATATTATTCTATACTGCTCTGATTTGGAGCTTGATCAAATCATTTAGAGTGGTAATATAATTGTTGCCCCACAGAATACAACCATAAGTCATATATGGATGGATAGATCAAAAAATAATAAACTTGTATTAAGGAATGATTATCCAAAACATTCTTTACTAGAACTGGTTGGAAAGTAACCGGCACGACATGCATATGCATCTTGGCTGAACTTAATCAAAAAAAGAAAAAAAGGAAAGAAAAGAAAAAGAAAAAAGAAAAGAAATGAGTGGTTTACTACCAAACGAACTAAGAAACGAAATGAAAATCACTCCAAGAATATAAAAGTAAAGTTATTTTCGTGACTTGCTATGTGAGAGAAAGTAGTCGACCACCTTAAAAAATCCATGGACACGAAACCGAATTTCGACCAAAGGAGTTCAAATTACTGACATTAATAGGCGCGCACGTCATGAAGTTGTTAATAATATTATAGATCTTTCTAGACTTCATTGGAATACTTAAATATAGCATTTTGTTGAGTGTTCACTCATCATATTCAGGGAAAGTGGTTGGTAACATCTGCACGGAGCCTAGTGGTCCTCATTTCGATCTTTACCATGCCTCCGTCGAATATCTGTAGCAGAGTTCCTGAGCTTCAACATAGTGTCCAGCAATGAATATTACCAGAAATTACTCAGGCCTCGTGAATGAAACGTTTTCTTTGAACTCTTCTTTATCAGAAGGAAGGTTTGTTCCGCCATGGTTAATTGCCATTCCAGAGAAGCAAAGAATTGCTTTCATTGTTTCACTCGCCTTGGTACTTGTTTTTTCGGTTGTTGGCAATGCATACATCATTGCTATCGTTCTCCGTAACAAGCAAATGCATTCTACAGTCAATTATCTCATCTTCAACATGGCATCATCAGACATGGTAGGCTCCATTGTTAGTATACTTGTGGTTCTCTCAAGGCTGGTTACCCTTTCCACAGAATGGAGAGTGGCAGGGACTTTGGGGAACATCCTTTGCAAAGCTCAACCATTTCTCCGAGAAGTTTGTTATGCTGTTTCAATCTTAAGCAACGTGACTATCGCATTAGATCGTTTCTTTGCTGTTGTTTTTCCATTCAAGCCGATTCCCAGATTCCTCAAAACTCGTATAGCTCTTCCTGCGATCTGGGTCATTGCCATAGCGATGTTTGCGATCAACTTGTTGACACACGAACTGATCACGTACCCCTTCTTTGGTGTGAACCTATGCATCAGGAAGTGGCCAGCAAGCTTTGACGAAATCGAGGCAAACAACACCTTATACCTAATAATTATCACTGCGTATTTCGTCGCACCATTCATCATCAATACATCACTGTATCTAGTCATTGCTTGTAGCCTCAAACGACAGAAGCTACGTGAACACCAGGCGACGGACTTTGAAAAGACAAGACGAAAAGAAAACACCGCAGTCATCAAGATGTTGTTCACAATTGTGGCGTGCTTCTTTGCCTGCTGGTTTCCACAACAAACCCTCCCCTTTTTGGAAATCTATGTGTGGGAACGAGCTATTCCAGCTGCAATCGAGCCTTTTTACGACCTCTTGGTTATATGTTTCGCCATAGTTTCCTACATTAGTTTCTTCACCAATCCGTTGATTTGCTTCACCTTCAGCAGTAATTATCGTAAATACCTCAAGAAGACTTTCCCATTCAACCTCTTCTGCGCCCCAAGATTCTGAACTCTCAATGACAAGCGAAGAAAACCAAGAAAAGAAATCTTAAAGACGACCTTGTCCTACAAACCAAAATTGTCTGTGCAGGTGCTGGTTTAGTTTATGCGGCGAAGAGTATGTCTTTGGTTAAAATCAGATGCAGTAGATTTACAAAAGACTAAACAAAGATAGAGATAAAACATTACAAAAAGTACACAATTTCCAAAATCCAAAAGACGAAATTAACGCAAAAATAAACAGAAAGAAAGACGAGTGGGAGAGAAAATGGATTCTAATTAACATTCGAACATTTTGCTGCAACACATCGTATGAACCGATTAAGTTGACGTTGTACAGAGATTTCAATCAGTATAGAGTAAATGTATGGACAGGATTGACGAAGGGGATGGAAAATACTTGTCACTGAAGGGAGGTGGTCATTGTACAGAGGTTTCGATATATAGAGTAAATGTATAGATAGGATTGATAGGCCTATTCCGGGTCCTAAAATCGCCCAAAATCGCCCTAAATCGCCTTAAGTTTTGAGCATCTTTGGGGATAATTTTGCTTAAATCGCCTAAAATCGCCTACGATCGCCCAAAATTACGGCGATTTTAGGGCCCGGAGTAGGCCTGATTGATGGAGGGGAGGAGATGTTGGACGTTGTAGAGATGTGGCCATTGTACAGAGGTTTCTTTAAGGAGGAAATGTACGGATTGGATTGGTGGCTGGAATGGCAAATGCTGGTCGTTGTACAGAGGTTTGAGAATACATACAGTAATGTGTGCATCGGATCGATGGCGGAACGTTCTAGAGACGTAATCGTTAGCGAATGTTCTACTGTACAGTCTTTGATCTTTAAGAACTTTAATTTAATCTCTTTCTTCGTAAATTGAATAAACTTAAGGTTGGTGCCTACTAATGGGAAGGTAATTTTTTTGGCCAAAAACCACATGGGTATCAAAGAACCCATCATAGGGAGCTAGAATCCAAGGAAAAAATTGGGGGTCACCGTGCATATTAATGAGTTACACGCCATCAAATGTTGCAAAATACGCCTATTCTAGAGGCCCAAAGAAAAAATCATAAATACCCCATATTTTGAAAAAATGTCAAACCTTTTTTACTAAAACGTTTACAACACAATTCTCTTACTTGTCAATGCCATACGAAATATGAAAAACCAGAATAACAATTTTTTTTCAATGACTTTTTACTAGTTTTAGACCTGTTTTGGTTCATGACCGCCAAATGAAAAGTCCAATTTTTGCAATCAAGTTTCAATTTTAAATTCATAAAAGTATTTTAAAATAGTAGGTTAATCTCCACTTTACAATTTACAGAAATAAAAAATAGGGGTATCCGTGCGATTTAGAAAGTTATTTGCCGATAAACGCGCGAAAACTGATCAGAATTCGCGAAAATGATCAAAAATTCCCTAGCCCTCCCCGGAAAGTAGAGCGAATTACAATGCATTGTGGGAAATTTTCAAGATGGCGGCGAAAACAGATCGTTTCTGGTAGAAATGATAGTCAAAACAGGCGTTGTAACTCAGGTTCTATTTATCAACTGTGAATTTCATTCAAACACAGGAGAGGCTAAATGGTTTTCCTTTAATTCTGTAAGTATATTTTTTCAAAAAGTCGTAAAAAGGCTTTTACGATTGCTTTACCGACAAAAATTCAGTGTTTTTGCATGCGCAGAAAGTAGTGCGCGCGGACAATAGTAGGCACCAACCTTAAATGACTCCTGGCGTGTTCAGTAATTAAAATTAAAGGTATGGAAAACTGTCAGAGTTTTATATATAAACTGGTGTATTTAGTGTAATTTGTCTTTTAATGTCGGCATCCGACATGGCTAGTTAGCATCTCAAATGATCATTCAGTTTAGTGTTTTATTACACCTGTACATACATGATTATCGATAGACAGGACATGTATTTGGTAGATTATTGAATGTAAGTTGTTAATAATGCTCGTCTATGTTGTACTTTGATGTTGCTATATCATGAATCTATCAATAAATAAAATAGCCAAGCTAGTAGCTTATGCGGTCTCTAAACGTAGTCAGTTCATCTTCGGTTTTGACACCATTTTGCAGCTTCAGTTCCCCGGCTTTTACAGCTTGCATATATGCTTATTCTTCTCGATCAGATTGTATTTGAAATATAGAATCCACGTATTTATTCTAAACTCTAGATTTATGTAACCATTCATTGCTCAAAACCCTTCGAAGTTGTAGTAAAGCTTATTGAAGATATCAACGAAAAAGCATAACAGAAAGCACACAGAAATCAGAGTCAAAAGTCAAGATTTTTTATTCATATAAATTTGAGAAGTCATCCCGACGTGAATATAGGGATATCGAGGAGAAAATATGTCAATGAGTAATACAATACAATACAATACAATACAATTTATTTCTGTATTTTTGAAAATATATATATATATACACACATTACAATTCAAATGTACAATAACAATTTTTTTCTTTTTACAATTTTTTGTTGTTTTTCAAGGAGTGGAGTGACGTGGTTAAGATTGCAGGAAAATATTAGAGGAATGCATAGGCCCTAAGTTAACTTAAGCCCATTTTGGTTTAAAGGTACATAATCAGACGAATGTTCATTCTATTAATACACAATCTTATTTGCAAAATGTAATGTTACTGAATTCTAATATGGGTTCATTAGCGCAACTTTCTCGTCCCGTGCACCAGTGATTCTCAAAGGACGATTTAACAATAAATCTACACAACAATGGCTATTGTTCAGACTGGACTACTATAAGTACCAAAATTTTGCTGCTACGTCATCCGTAGGACGCAGTGGCGCAACGCGTGGAATTAGCTACAAATGGACTAGGACCACGCTAATTTCTCCCTTACTGGCCCGGCTTGCCGGGTTAGCGTTGTAACTTGTGTTCTACCGAAGGATAACGTGGTTGGGGCCGAAATCTTTAGTCGTACCGTAAATCAATGCGATGATTCAGCTCCTCTGGTGTCTGGATGCATTGTCCGGGATTTTTGCTTGTTGGGGTCGCGGGTTCGAGCCTCGGCAGGGATAAATTGTTTTTTTCTTTTTTCTTTACTCCAAATATTTCCTTAATTTTTTTCTTTTCTCTTTTCCATCTTTCAGGCCTTCCTAAAATGTTTTCCTCTGATTTTTGCGCAAGGGCTGACTGTGTAAATAATAGAACCACAGGTAGCCCAAGCTCGGCGCACCCGTTGATTCACTAGCGATTATAGAGGACTTTATCAAACTTAGAATCATTACATTCAGTCGAAATGATCGAGGATTATACCTTCCTAGTCACGTGGACCAGCAGCTTGCTTATTGACACGCGCGGGTCTGATAATTGAAACGATTAGTTCAAATAAGGAAGCACGCAAACACAGTAAACTTTATCCATGAATTGACTTTGTACAAGAGACCATAATACTAAGAGAGCGAAGCTCAGTATTGATGTCTGTGCCATGTTCGTGGCGGCTAAGGCTATTTTTAGTAACTTCGCCATCGCGCGCGCAAGTCCCTCAACCAATAGAATTTGATTTTTGACGTGCGCGCGGACGGGACCGTTTGAATTCTATTGTTTAAGAGCCTTGCGCGCGCGATGGCGAAGTTACTAAAAATAGCCTTAGCCGCCACAAACATGGCACAGACATCAATACTGAGCTTCGTTCTCAGTATTATGGTCTCTTGCTTTGTACGAGTAAGTCACGCTAGTTTGAGTTTGGTGCTGAAATATCTTAATTTTCTCAAGTACGATATTAAAGTGCCCGTATTTCTAGATATCCACATCGCTGAAAGTCGTCTGGCGGATGGAAGTGACTTAAAGGACGTCACCATGGAAACCCTCTTCAACAAGATTGGAAACTTTGGTCTCTACCAAGTCCTACTGTTGATATTTGCCGTGTATGCTATTCTGTGTTGGGGAGCGCTTTCTGGTGCCACCACTTATTTCCTCGTAGCAGAACCAAGATGGGAATGTGTCAATAACAGTACAGTCTGTAACATTACAGGGTCGGTAGGTCCTGGTGAACAGAACTACCACTACAGATGTGGAATTCCTCGACAGGACTGGAGGTTTGTGGATGAGTATACTTCTCTTGTTACACAGGTAAGTTGAGTTAATGGGAAAGCATTTCTAGTATAGCATATCAATGAAATACGTAAAACAAATGTAAAATACCATACCTGTGTATATCAGTGGTAATTTACATGCTTCTCAAATCGTAAATCGCAAATCCGCGGAGTGGGACTCACGTTCTCACTCACTCGGTAATGAGTGTTTAGTTTACAAGTTCTACTCTCTTCTTTTTCAGTTCGATTTGGTATGCGATAAATCCACATACGCACAATATATAATCACCAGCAAAACTTTAGGAGGTCTCGTTGGTGCAGTTTTTGCTGGTATTATATCCGATAAATTTGGAAGAAAAATGACCTTCTTTGCTTATGGTTTTGCTATAAGCAGTCTCTTGATGTTGGTCAGATTTGCACAAAGTTACTTGATGACTGCGATTCCCATGTTTTTCATTGGGATTGCCTATTGTAAGTTACACCCAAAAAAAGATGTCGTACAATTCATCTTATGTATTTAGGATATCATCAAGTTGACAAATAGAAAGCTAAATGAATAAGTCTGTAAATTCCTTTGAGTAGCTATCCATGAGCTGGCTAGTCCTTCTTTTACCCCTCCCTCCCTTCCCTCCCCCTTCCCTCCCCCATCCCTCTTCTCATCCATTCCCGCTAACGCGCAAGGAATTTCAGATGACGTCAGTATTCACGTACATTTACATTTTAGGAGCAAGGATAGCACAGTTGGTTAGTGCGCGGCCTTCGGTGCGAGAGGTCCCTAGTTCGATCCCCAGATCTCACATCCTTGTTTCGACTTCTTTCCTTTCCGTGTAGCTTTAATTAGCTTTAAATACCCTTAAAACGGAGCACTGATGGAAAGAGGGGGTAGAATGAGCGCACCGTCGGCTTCCTGGGAGACTAGCTTATAGCGTTGCTTGTAGCGAAAGGAACTTTCGACGTTAAATACAGAGCTTTACCTTTTACCTTTTTACATAACTTGAGATTTTAAACGGACTCGGTAGAACCACTAGTGAAAAACGTCTGCGCATGCTCGTAGTCATGTCTTTGTGCTTTTGTAAACTTATTCAAATTTCGCCTTTATGCTTGCCTTCAACAATGGTTTTCACAAAATGTCAAACGTAAGATCAATTCTTGAAACTTAGGGCCGGTATTTACATAACGTCCTTATAATAATGCAATATCTTCGTCTCACAAAAGTGTACAAGAGAAATTTTATGTATACACCGAGAACAGGAGCATTTCATTTCAAGTTAAAACTCACACATTTCTCAATAATACAACGTAATATTCACACATGCGCAGACGTTTTTTACTAGTGTCCGCTGTAGCGCAAGAATAGATAGAGAATAATTTACTAAGTATAAGAACTAAAACCTTGAATGCATTCTCATTAATACTTTTTTAGCTACAAAATTTGTTTTAATTTGTTTTGTTTTTGTCTTGCTTTAGCGAGCATTCTGTGTATTGCTCTAGTCCTTGTCGTGGAATATGTTGGAATCAAGTATCGTTCACCTATGGGCAACGGGTTGTGGTTTTCGTATGGACTTGGGTTCATCATAATTGCTGGGATTGGCTACCTTGTACGAGAATGGAGAACTTTGACTTTGATTGTATCGCTGAGTGGAGTCCCTGTTTTGGCAGCATACTGGTAACTACACTGAACTGCTTGTTTTAATCTGATTTGAACTTACTCAATGCTGAGATGTGAGGAATGATACAAACTACACCTTCAAAAAGGTTCTTGGCCGCGACCGAAAGAGAGTTGGGTAAAAATTCAGCTAAACCATTAAGACCACGTCCAATAAGTGAGGCTAAAACAAACAAATAAGCAAACAAACAAACAAACCGCCAACCAAGTAGCTGCATACCTTATTACAAAACAAACAATAAAACGTAGAGGATAATATGTGCAATTTTTGGGAGGGGAGCCAAATGAAATAGGCATTATCAATCTAAACAGTTTTCTCAATTCTCATTTTGTCCAGGTTCGTTCCAGAATCTCTTCGATGGCTGATAGTCAAAAAGCGTTTAAAACAAGCATCGAAAACATTAAGAACTATTGCAAAGATAAACAAGAAAGCTCTCGAGGATGATGTCCAACTGCCGACCTTTGAACGCGAAAAAAAAGTATCAATGGGAGACATAAGATTGTTGTTTAGTCCTGGATATAAAGTAACTACGTTGGTAGTGTGGTATACTTGGTACGTAGTAGAACAAACGACACGCTATTCCTTTCTGAAAGCACTGGGTTTTTCCACTATATAGTATCCACGTTGAATTGTAAAACAAAAGCATCTCTGATGTCCCTCATGATGCCGTAGATCGGCGAAAGCTTGGACAACAAGTAAAACCTAAAAATGCAGTTATAAGCCTCAATAGAACACAAAACCTTCCCCACAAAAGAATCTGTTTTTCACGAGGATTGGGATTCTTTCTAATTTTAAAAAAATCATTTTGTCCCTGCTATCCAATATGGCCGCCGCCATCACGTGGTTGCCTAAAGCCTCTATAACAATTCCACTTAAAATTTATTTCTGTAGGTTTGTGAACGCCTTGATGTACGATGGTTTGCATCTAATTGCACCAAATGTAGGAGGCAGTATCTACTTTAACTGGTTTCTCGCAGGAATTTCAGAACTTGCCAGCACTGCATGTGCAATCTATTGTCATAACAGGTATAATAGATCGACTGTGTTTCAGTTTTTTTTGTAAGTCACATCGATCTGCTTATGTTCTCGTTACACAACTAATCTGTTGCAGATTTGGTCGCAAAAGAAGCGTGGTAATTTGTGAAATCATGGCTGCTTTATCCTCGTTAGGATCCGTGGTTCTGACACTTTATGACAATGGGAGTACAGGTATCAATATACACCTATTTCAAAAAAGGTTGTCACCGCTAAGAGCGATAGGCGATAGGTAATAGGTCATTCCAAGACCGCAAAGCACTATTGATTTCTAATTGATTTACATATGAATTGCCAAATATTTGATGGAAGAGTGTAAAGAAAGATTTAGGATGGCTTAATTAAGAAACCAATAGTGCTTTGCGGTCTTGGAATATACCTATCGCCTATCGCTCTTAGCGGTGACAACCTTTTTTGAAATAGGTGTAATTTCATTGAGCAATCATGCTAATTCAGATGGAACATATTTTTTTGCCAGAAAAAAAAAACTTTTTTAATGTTGACTAGGCATGGTTGCCTAGTGGTGAAAGCACTGGCCATTCACTACTGTGGTCTGGGTTCGAGTCCCAGCTCTGGCGCTGGATCATATGTGAGCTGAGTTTGTTTGATGTGTTGTTCTTTACCATGCCACGAGGGTTTATTCTCCGGGTTATCCGGTTTTTCCTACCTTAGCAATCAACATGCGAGTTGAGTGTTGTATGTAAAACATCTATTTAATTCATGAAGAGTAGTGAGTGTGAGTGCCAGCAGATGAAGGACCACTGAAAGCATTTCTAACAAAGATTTCTAGTTTCCAAGGGGAAAGAATTTGGGAAAACAATAAATTGAGACAAGTCTGCAACAAGGTAAACATTTGGGAGTGACATTACCATTAGTTTCTGCTCATTAACAGCGGTTGACAGCCTAAGCATGGCACTGAGACACACGCATCACGTGTTGTCACTTGATGTTACGCATTTTTACTATTTGTAGAACTGTTAACAACCATAGGAAATCCGGACGAGATTTTAAAATAGCCAAAATGTTTAGCAACATGCACGTCACATTCGATTGCCAATGTTTTGCCGATAAGAATGCGCGTGACGTTTGAGTCACCTAGTGAACTGCTCTCATGTTAACAGTTCTAAAGGAGATGCTTTCGTTGTTTTGTAGGGTTTCTAGCTGGGAAGATTTTGATGTCGATGGTATTAGCCAAGTTTTTTATTACGATATCTTACGATGGCATATGTTTGATGACTGCAGAACTCTATCCTACAGTCGTAAGGTAATTAACAATAGAACATCTTTTTCCATACTCCTTTCAATAATAAAGCACGCATAGGAAGTGACGACAGCATGCATTTAAGAAATGTAGGGAGAGCACAAGTTGTAGGCGAGGGCCTAGGCTCGAAACATTAGTTATCGAGTTTAGTTATCGTTTTTGCGTATATACATAGTCATGTAGCAGATGTACTTTGCAAAAACCGACGACCTTTTTGAGATAAGCTATATATTCTATATTTCACATTTTGATCATGAAACTAGAAACGTTGCCCAAGGATCATCAACTTGTTTCACTTGCATTGGTGCAATGGCCTCCGCATATGTCACTTATCTGGTAAGTCAATGCCTGCATGGTATGGTTAGGTTAGGTCTCGAGAGACCATAATACTAAGAGAGCGAAAAACTGGTATTGATGTCTACGCGATTTGCTTGGCGCTTAAGGTTATTTTAAGTAGCAAGAAATTGCTGGGTTTCAATGTCAATGAATCTCATTATCTGCTTCAAATGATGATCAATGTTTGACCACCATGTGCTTTCAACCAAAGAATTTCTGTTGAAAATTTATCTGTGTGCAGATGAAAATTCCAACGAGATTGAAAATGATGAAACCCAGGAGTATAAGTGTGCAGGTGTGCCAGCATCCGGTTTTCAAAGCTTGCAAACTTGGTAAAACCGGTTTTGGAATGAATCGAAATTCATAAATTTTCCAAAGTAAACCAAAAAGCCTTCAAAATACACTTCTTTCTATATGGGATTTGTAAAAGGCCGCTGTATTTTCCGGTCTAGGGCCAAATGTTACCTCATTTTCTCTTGCCATTAAAAGGATTTGTTGATATGTTCCTCTTTTTTCTTGAAATTTAATTCTATGTTTTTGAAAACGTTCACAGTTCCGTGTACATCCTCTCCTGCCCTATGGAATCATGGGAGTCAACGCTTTTATTTCTGCTTTTTTGTGTCTGACCTTGAAAGAAACGAATAACCAGCCAATACAAGAAGTTTTTCAACAACCAGAGAAAGAAGAACTAGACCTTGACAGTTTGAATCAGAACCAATCTGATGCTAATAAGTAATGATGTTATGTATTATTATTATTTTTCTTCTCTTTTCAATTTTCACTTTTCTTTTTAATTTTCACACTGCGCACGCGCGCCAAGGACCACAGGGAACCCAGCAGTAACACCTGTACGAATGAAAATCTGAATGAAGGACATTGATAACTTTTTGGTACTTTGTAAGCAAAAACAGTGCGGCATAAAATGGGGGGGGGGGGGGGGGGGGGAAGGTAAATTCTAAACTCATATTGATGGGCAAAAACTGCTAGGGGAATACAAATAAAATGTACAAAACTCAGGAAACCTGCGGACAACAAGAAATTGAATTTCTCTTAAAGAGATCAAGGCTATGTAAGCATATATTCACGGCGAAGCTAATAAATCAAAACAGTGATAACAAAACAAACTCAACTCAACTCAACTCAACTCAACTCAACTCAACTCAAATCAACTCAAATCAAATCAGCGCGAGCGTTACACTTAGCCGTCAGTTATTTGAATTTGAATATGTGGGTATGCCCAATTCGGTAGTTTCTCAGAATTTAATTCTTTAAGTGGTGCGCGTGCAAGCCAGGTCAGGGGAAAAATATTAAGAAGTCTCAGAAATGATGGCATTCATTGGAAACTCTTGCATTTTATACATAAGAAAAACCTTGATTATGTCATTTCGGGAGTAGTAGAACCTTTAGGGAATTTTCTCACAGCCCTTCTTATGCACTTTTATCGGAATCTGAAAGTATTACACTCGTTTTCTATTGAATTTATTCAGGATATCTATGTCTTGCTTTAACACTTTTTACCCTGACCTTGCTTACGCGCGCTAAATCGTAATGAATTCTGGGAACTTTGGGAAGGCGAATTACGCGGTACGTACACTGGTGTTGTATTACGTACAGGACTGATTGTCTGGAATATTAGTGTATTGAGTTACAATTTTAGATTATCCGTCTGCTACGTGATCTTATTTTTTTCTTTAAAGTCATCAAACCGTGCTCCCTGTGGTTAACCATAAATAATGTCTTAGGGGTGGACATTAGAAATCGTAGAGAAAGCGCAGAGATATTGTCCGAAAAAAATCCTGCAAGCACCTAACCACCCCAAAAAATCTAAACTAAACTCGACACACACACACACACACATAGGTAGAAAAAAAATTGAAAAACCGGTTTCCTGATGAGAGATTTACAAGAAAAAAATTGCAGTACAAGCTGGTAGAAAAAAAGGTACACAGTATGAAATCAAAGCTATACTAGTATAACCTACAAAACTAAATGTGTTTTTCCTTAACTGCCTAACTTTTGTCGAGGTGTATGTTAAGCCGTTTTTCGGCTTTGTCGTCTTAGAACGTTTTCGATTCAAATAACGCATTCAAATGACATGCACCTGGATGCTGCCAGGCTATAAACAACTGGATGAGCTTGAGCATACAGCAAGCTGAACAACTCATCAAAATAACACTGTTTTCCCAGACAAATGTCACGAAATCGTTCGTTAGTTTGATGAATATATTTCCCGGATGATGTAAAACGCGGACTCAATTAGACTGGAATGGAGCCGCAAAACATTGACCATGGAGTCCGCATTTTCAGAAAACACAGACTGAATCAGCATTTCAGCGTTTCAGACAACATGGACTCGATCCACGTTCTTCGGTAAACACGAACTCGAATCCACTTCCCTGCGGGGATCCTAGGTTTTAGAACGGACGTAAGTATAAATCTAACAATTCACTAAAGAAACTATTTTAATACTGTCACCTTTGACCTTGCTACTGCTTTTACAATGCACAGTTATCAAGAGTGATATCAAATCCAGGGATACAAAATGTCAGTTGTGATTGATAAACCATCGGAAGACATTTAACACCGTTGATAAACGATCGCAGCAGGTTGTAACTCGATTGTCCTGTTCATTGTCATTGTTCATCCATCGGGCTAACCCCATGCAAGAGAAGGTCGAGAGTAACTTCGGGTAATAACTGGCCAACAGGAAGACGATATGGCAGCTAATACTGAAGGTACTGACAATTAAATAAACAGTTATTTTTTATTTATGTCTTCTTCAATACTAGATCTTTTGGAAACTAGATACCCTCGACTGCAGAATGGTTGTTGCATCAATGGGAAGAGAACGAAGACGAAATTGGACTAATTAACATATTGCACATAAGTGCACGCTTCGGCAGGCAAAGCTGAAAGTTTTGTGGAGTTGTTCAGCAGTGTCATGTACGGCTGTAGAAGCACGTCCTGTCCTGTCATGTTTTTTGCAGCCCTAGCAACTGAGTAAGTCGCTGGAAACAAATAAATAATAAGTTAAACTAGCCGTTTCTAACAGAGTGAAATGCTGCGAGCCTAAAACAACCTGATGCATCTTCTCGGCTTCTATCAATATCTTACTACAGTAAAATGACTCCATTGTAGATTTGACCGCATAACTGCACTCCGAGTAGCATGTTTCGTCCGGTGCCTTGTACCATGTTGTACGTGACGAGACTATTCTAGTCCTTTTACCTTCTCTGTGTGTTTAGTCAGTAAGACGTGACTCGAATTACTTCAGAATATGCGTTATTTATTCATATTTATATTTGTTATATAATATTTTTTATTTCTTATTTTATTTTATTTTATTTTATTTTATTTTATTTTATTTTATTTTATTTTATTTTATTTTATTTTATTTTATTTTATTTTATTTTAACAAGAAAAACTAACGCAATTAGTTGGACGTTTCGATGACCTCCTGTCATCATTATCAACAACAATTGACTGTTTAATATTCGAAATGCTACTCATCAGGGAATTAAAACCAACCCTGAACGTCCAATCGGACTCTGTCAAAGCAAAACTTTTTGTTTGAAAAAACTTTTTGTTTGAATGTAAATTATATTTTCGCTTGATCTGTCAATAAATTGTTGTTGATAATGATGACAGGAGGTCATCGAAACGTCCAACTAATTGCGTTAGTTTTTCTTGTTAAATGTCTATCAAGATCCGTACTATTTTATTTTATTTTATTTTATTTTATTTTATTTTATTTTATTTTATTTTATTTTATTTTATTTTATTTTATTTTATTTTATTTTATTTTATTTTATTTTATTTTATTTTATTTTATTTTATTTTATTTTATTTTATTTTATTTTATTTTATTTTATTTTATTTTATTTTATTTTATTTTATTTTATTTTATTTTATTTTATTTTATTTTATTTTATTTTATTTTATTTTAACTTATTTATTCGTAGATACTTTGTGTTAATGTTGTATTAATAATACGTCTGCAATCTTTCTGTTGCTTGCCATCCTGCTGTTTTGACATATTAGCTTCCTCACAATTAATTACTCGGGCTACCTCTGGTAGCTCGAGTCTAGGTTTACCTTTTCGGTCTATCAATCTATCTATATATCTATCTATCTATCAACGTCGCAAATCGGCAAATTACCCAGAAGCCTTTGGGGTACACTGTTGACCACGAGGCTTCCTGTGGTCGCGAGAGATTGAAAACAAAATGGCGGACGCTATCAATCGGAATTTTTCGAACTATTGGCTTTTAATCTCAAGATACTTTGCTTTAATCGTTAATATCGAATTCTCGAATTTAGTGATGACCTTCTTACCAGCTGTTGTAATCAACTTATAATGTCTTGATCGCCCAAGAACACGAGAACGATTTGTGGCAGCGAACTTCACTTGAGGACAGACATGTAAGACACGGAGATATTGTCTTTAATAGATCAGTAGTTTGTTTTATAAATTAATAATATTTCACCACTGCTTGCACATAACATTTGCTTACACGGTGTCTACAGTCATGCTCTTCCTGAGAGCCGTGTTAAAAACGAACTAATTAACTAACAATATCTACAATGTTTATTTTAACTAGAAAGCTTAGGAGATTCTTGCCTTTGCGTAATATTAAAGGTGACTAACGTGTATTCAATAATTAAGCCAGGAAAAAATGGTGCAAAATTACACCAAATAAACAATGGAAAACAAATGTTTTTTTTATTATTAACTTATAAATATTTAGTGCAATCTGTATTTTGTACAAATATGTCATGATTATATTGAATGCACTTTATTGCCAATCATGCTCAATGCTAGCAGATAAAAATATAGTGATGGATAATCATGGAAATGATAGTAATGTTTATGAGACCTTATATTAGCAACAACTGAATAATTATTTTAGAATGTACAAAATGATATTTTCAATCAATGAAAAGTGATACTCAACCACAAATTTGTACAAGCTTTGTGCAACCATGTTCACAGAAACAAGATAAAGTGGATTGAATTGAAGATGTTACTGTATGTAGTAGTATCAGATTGATGTGCATGGAGGAGCTATATATGGTATCGGTACTGAGCATATATTGTATGACATTACACTTCTTCAAATAAAGCCGGATCAGCAACTGACTACTGCTATTAAAAACATGGTAATACATGTATTGAAAAGTTGTGTTAAGAAACTGAAACGATTTCATAGATAGGGAACTGTGGTACTTCTAGAATCTACCAATGTGACAACAGCAATATCAAAATCATTTTACTGCAATTTTCAAAATCATGCGGACTCTGACCTTCAAACAGTCCTGTTGAATTTGGTTATTCGCTTCCACCTACTCAAACAAAACACCAGAAAACTACTCATAAATATCCTAAAAACCTACCAAATGAACTGAAAACAATCTTAATGAGTTAATACAGCTTAAATATGATTTTGATATCTTCGGTTAGCTTTGTATTTTTGATTTTTAATTTTGATTGACGGAAGCTAAATCAGGCCAAAAACAGTTGAGTGATTTGATGTCTGAGTTCGCATGATTTTGAAAATTGCAGTAACTTGGACATCAAAACAGTCTGCCACAGTTTGTAAGTTTTGTTTCCATAAATCAAAGTAAAGTACAGAATAGAAATTTAAATTGTTTGAGCTATAATGTATTATCTATAGATCAATTATTGGATCATTTGGTAGGCATTTACAAAATAAAGCAGACTGTATACTGTATATGTCTGGTGTGATAAAAAGACCAGCAGTATATTAATAACCACCATGATGTGGTACAATTATGTACAAATTATGTGGTACAATTATGTACTTTCTCACCAATATAATTTGTGTTCTACTCTGGGAGTACTTGTCATGCATTTTTGCAATCAAAAGACACTGACAAGTCAAACTGGTTTCCATCAACTTCTGTTCTCCATTTCTCCCCAAGTACTATACACAGGTGTAGCCCGAGTGAACGCCTATTAGGCGTCTAGTTGTGCATGTATTATCGGCGACGAATAAACGTGACCTAGAAGGCCCACTTGGATGAAAATTGGTGAAAATTGGAAACTGAGTATTTCTATATGAAGAGTAACATAGTTCAATAACTAGGTGATCTTCGACAGCTCATTATTACAGAGAAATTTTGGTTGAAAACCTAAAAGAACAATAGATAGGGTTGAGTAATCGACGTCATAATGACGTCATTTACTCACAATAGATGCTAAAAACCTTGACAATTTTATCCGTCTCTTCTGGGTGTGAAGAAAATGTTGCTTCATGGTGATTACTTGTGCCATATACATAGGTCTCACTGAGTTTCAAGTCATCTTCAATTTTCATTGATATTGATCCAAGTTCTCCTTTAATTAAAGTGTCCTATTTTCAGATACCCACATCCCTCATGGAACTGCTGACTCAAAAGACATCACAACTGAAAACCTCTTCAAAAAGATTGGAGACTTTGGTCTTTTCCAAGTCCTGCTGTTGATATGTTCAACCTATGCCATGTTGTGCTGGGCTGCCCTTCAAGAGGCCATCGTAATTTTCCTCGTAGCAGAGCCAAGATGGGAATGTGTCAATAACAATACAGTCTGTAACATTACAGGGTCGGTAGGTCCTGGTGAACAGAACTACGACTACAGATGTGGAATTCCTCGACAGGACTGGAAGTTTGTGGATGAGTATACTTCTCTTGTTACTCAGGTTTGGTCGACCATAAATGTATAGCGACAAAATTTGCTCATGAAAAATTCCATCTCTATTTAACACCTATACAGGCTTCCAATAAAATGCTGGATAATCCCTTAAGGTGCTGTAAATACGTGGTGGCAAAAGGATTATCAGTCAATCGTGCGCGATTCAAGCTAAATTACCCGGGGGAGTGGGGAGACATTTGCTCTGTCATATTCCCTTGTGGTAGGGATGATCAGGGGTAGACGGGTTTCGGAAACGGTCGACCACTAAAAGATACGCATAAATTAAAAGAGCTGTATATTAAAGCCATGTTGATTTCAACCCCCTAAAAAGTATGACCATTATATAATTGATATTGTAATTCAAATTTTAAAACATACACTTGGGTGTCATTAAACACGTTGTTTCTCGTGAGATTTCAAAGGCATCGTCATATAGTTATGCCTTAAGTTTTTCATCTCTATTCAGTTAAGAAACTATATTTTAGACCGGAGAGTGAAGTTCCTGTAATTTATTAAATAATAATAATAATAATAATAATAATAATAATAATAATAATAATAATAATAATAATAATAATAATAATAATAATAATAATAATAATAATAATAATAATAATAACTTTATTACATTTCCATACAATGGCTTTTCAAAGTAATTAAACAAATACTTAAAAATGTTAAAATATCAAAACTATAGATTTATCTTCAAAAATTGGTTGACTAGTGTTCATCAATCTTGAGACGACAGTAAGTATCGCTTGAATTCTTTCTTGAAATTAAAGTTGCAATGTTCACCAACTATGTAAGTCTTTCGGGCAGCATGTTCCATAGCATGGTTGCTCTGTAGTGAAACGTCCTTTGACCTGCAACGGTGGTATACAATGGACTATCGATCTTATCTTTACCACGAGTATTCTTCTGGTGAATTTCAGATCTCTTTTTGAACTTCTTAGTGAGATATTCTGGGGCTAGTCCCTTTAAGCATTTGAACATCACTATGCCATCTTTGTATATGAGCATGGATTTAACAGTTAGCCATTCCAGATTTTTCAGCACAGGGGTAATATGATCAAATTTATGGGGCTTTTCGATCCTCCCAAAAGGGTTACCTTATTCACGCTGGAAGTAAAATACATAAAACGATTGAAATTTGACGAAACTTACTTCATTGCATGGGCAGAGTTTTCATGAATTACGTATCGGAAAGGGGTACAATTTTTTGAACCATTTGAAAAGGGAAATACATTTTGTTTGAGATGCAGTACTTAAAAAGGTCTACCTTTTCTCTTAGAAAATCTATATAAAATGGTAGCGGGTTTCGACCTCGGAATCCCATCATGTAAAACTTGGCTGTGTGGACCAGCGATAATTTATATCATGCATGCAGCATCGTACAACGAACGCCTAAAGCGTAAATAGATAAAGCAAATTAACACAAAGGTGTTGAAAATACCCAACAGCATTTTAGCAAGAAGAGTAACCATAAGATCGTATAGAGACTTTGGGTGGACATGAAATATGCGCATTCGCATTTCCGTATATTATGGTCAATATCAAAACCTGTTTTCATATCAATGATGCATGTATAATAACTTAGCCTTGATCTAATTCTAAATCTCTTTTCAGTTTGATTTAGTTTGTGAGAAGTCCTCCTACCCCCAGATCTTTTTAAACATCGCATCACTAGGAGGCTTAGTGGGTTCATTTTTTTGTGGTATTCTTTCCGATAAATTTGGAAGAAAGAAAATCCTATTTGGATCTGGATTAATGGTATGCAGTCTCCTCCTGTTGATGAGTTTTTCTCAAAGCTACCTGATGGCTGCCATTCCACTGTTTTTCACAGGAGTTGGATTATGTAAGTGACTTTTTAACCTTCTTCATCATTTCTAGCGTCTCTTGTAAAGGTAAAGGTAAAGAAACCTTATTTAGTTTCCGTAACTCGTAACAGTCGCGTAACAGTCGTATGAATCTTGAATCTTGAATCTTGAATCTTGAATCTTGAATCTTGAATCTTGAATCTTGAATCTTGAATCTTGAATCTTGAATCTTGAATCTTGAATCTTGAATCTTGAATCTTGAATCTTGAATCTTGAATCTTGAATCTTGAATCTTGAATCTTGAATCTTGAATCTTGAATCTTGAATCTTGAATCTTGAATCTTGAATCTTGAATCTTGAATCTTGAATCTTGAATCTTGAATCTTGCGGAATCAATAACTACTGATGACTCTATTTCATTTTATTCTGCTTTGCTTTGCTTGTCCTTGTCCTTGTTTTGTTTCAGTATTTATTTTGTTGTTATTGTTGTTGTAGCTGGAGTTCTATGGATTGGCTTAGTTCTTATGGTCGAGTATGTCGGGATCAAGTATCGTTCAGCTATGGGCAATGGCATATGGTTTTCGTACGCATTTGGGTTCATGATAATTGCTGGGATTGGCTATCTTGTACGAGAATGGAGGACTTTGACTTTGATTGTATCGCTGAGTGGAGTTCCTATTTTTGCAGCATATTGGTAATATAGAATATTATTTTCTTTTTAATAATTTACCAGGCATTACCCGCATGGCCCCTTGGCTAATTCAGATGCTAAACCCTTCACCTTTCCTCCTTTTTATTTGGGCTTCCTGTGTCGAAGGATTGCATGCATGGCGAAATACTAGGTCTGATATCTTTTCAACCTCGTTCCCAGGGCCTTCTCAAAAAGGTCCTGTTGTTTGACATCGGTTCAGGTCCCGTTTAATTCACAAGGTGCGCGCAACTTCCGTTCACTATGTTGGCCCAGCAATGTAGGATGATGTTGGATACAAGTGTTCAACAGTCGTCAAATACAAGAGGACACTCAAAATGAAGTGTCCCAACATCCCCCAACGAGCGCGACGTAGTTGGACCAACAATGTTGAATGATGTTTGTCAATCATATCGAGATTGTCAGAAGCATCATCATCATCGTCATCATCGTTGTTTATATAAACATCTTGCGTTTTCAAATTTATCCCAATAAGTGTTGCCGTAGTTTTATTATCTAGAACTCTCACTTGTTTGTACCTCTGTTTTAAACAGTCTGTTCCCAGAATCTCTTCGGTGGCTGATCGTGAATAAACGGACCAAACAGGCATTGCAAACACTAAAATCTATCGCAAAGATAAACAAGAAAGTTCTTGAAGACGACATCCAACTGCCGACCTTTGAGGAGGAGAAGGAAATAGCATCGGGTGACTTCAGACTGTTGTTCAGTTCTGGATATGCAGTTACTACGTTGGTAGTGTGGTATACTTGGTATGTAATACTGAAAAACAACAAATTACGCAATCTAAAACTGATGATCACTCGTTTTTCTTCAACTTGTGTCGCAATGGTGTTATAAAACAAGATGCCAAACACGGGTACCGATAATACACTCGCAACGCCGAAGAACGTTACTCGGCAATGCGTTTTCTAGTAATGGTTTTGCGCGACGCAGGACTAAACCGGCGGTCCTTGCAGCTTGTTTGCCAACGCCATTGCGGGATGAGGTACAGGAAAAATTGCACCGTGTAACGTTTGATAAACCATCATGAGTGTTCTTTCATTGTACAATCGGTCCTGACCGGATCTTTCTTGGTGTCACAGGATTCCACTGAAGTTATTTGGTATTTGTTCAGCTTGGCTACTTTAGGGTGCCCTGAAACACCAAGATAGTCGAAAATCAAAAACTTTATCACCATTGGTTGATCTTAGTGGAAAATGCATGATTACTTTCATTCGAACCTTTTGCAGTAAAGTTCACATTGTATTTTGTATAGGTTTGTGAACTCACTGGTGTACAATGCATTGCATCTTATCGCGCCAAATGTGGGAGGAAGTTCCTACTTCAATTGGTTTATTGCAGGAGTAGCAGAAGTTGCCAGTGTGTGTTTTTGTATCTATTGTCATAACAGGTATCCATTCTAGCAGTTTTTTAAAATCATCTTATAAATAATAAATAATAATAATCAGTCTTTACTGTAATCCATTCCAGGACTTTCAGTCACTTCTTTCATTAAACGTCTATGCAAAATAGTTTGTTCAGGGTACTGATTACTTACGAAATCTATTTCAGATTTGGTCGTAAAAAGTCCGTGATAATTTGTGAAATCATGGCTGCTCTATCCTCGTTAGGATCCGTGGTTCTGACACTTTATGACGATGGGAGTACAGGTATATGATTTTACAGGACAAATGCAAGACTGTACACTGTATTACTTTGACTAAAAAATGTGAGAAATTACATGTCTAATCAACCCGCCAATGGCGAAGTAACTCGTGGATTGACCGAAATGACCAAAGGAAGCCCAAACAATACATTTTAGTAAAATAACGAGTTTTCATTTGAAGACAAAAATCTAAATCAATAAATCAATCATTTCTTTAGAGAAAAAAGTAATCATTAGCTATAAAAGAATAAAATATCTGTCAAAAAATAATAAAAAAATGAAAAAGAAATGTCACCGCCGGGCCGGGAGTCGAACTCCGGACCTTTCGCTTGGAAAGCCATGGGTATATCCACGGGACCACCCAGAAGATGAAGTGAATTTTGTGTATTTATTGTCAGTGTGTGGTTACAAAACAAATGCAAAACTGATTGCTTCTCTCTGTGCTCCGTAGCAATATGTCGCTGTAAATATAAAGGAAATTGCTTCACCATATTTACGTCGATAACTCGTGACAGTAATTTGAGTAACTGACAAACTTGAGGTCGACGGTGCGCTCATTTTACTCCTCTCTATCCATCAGTGCTCCGTAAGGCGCAGCCCTCGTGGCCTTTTATCTAATGCGAGGGACTCTATATCTCATGGGACACTCGTGTTCATTCTTTAACTGTCTTAGAATATGATCACACTCACGAGCGATTTTTAATACCCGCTTTTATTGTTAAATTGTCTAAAGGCTTATTTGTTTTGCACTGCCGGCTTTCTTTTGTCCGATACATTTTTTGCGTTTTCCAATTGAAGAGGCTCATTTATGTCATGCACATCAGACCGGCCGGCTGGAGGCCGCTTTGGCTACAGAACTCCACAGGCTTTTTTAGGGATAGAAATTGTATATGAGATGGATACTAAATCTAATCTACTAGAGCGAAGAGCTATAGATAACGACAGCAAAAAAGTGCCTATTTTACGTGCTATCACAAGCCTGAAAACACATGCAAGTTGGAGGTTTCGAGTATCTAAAATTTCTCACAGTAAGTTTGAGTTTGTTATAATTCATCTTATAGTAAAAGAAAAAAGTATGCATAGTACTTGCCAGTTAATTTCATAGCGAAGATTTTCAGAATTTGCTCCGACAAATTTGATGCATGTACGTATATCGATATTAAAATGTTATTTACAAGTATTTAAGTTGGTCATGGAACACAAAAAAATTGCAAAATGATTATCAGCGCTTGGTATTTTGATGCTCTGTGTTCCGTAAAGTAACTAAAGATGTCAAATAGTGGCATGGGATTTTAAAACGTAGGAAAATTGTTGTTTAAAGGAAACAGTACCGTCAGTGCGTTTCTATAACTAAATAAATCAGTATTCTTTATATAAAGCATACTAATGAACTCTTTAAACAAAAGAATTCAAAAGACTTCATTAGTATGCTTTATATAAAGAATACTAATTAGTTATAAAAGCTCACTAGCCGTAGATGTTTTCTTTACCCCACAATTTCCCTGTGCTTCAAAGCCCTCACCACTTGACACATTTAGTTACTCTATGGAATATAAAGCACCAAAATACTAAGCGCTGATTGGGCGAGTGAGTGTGATCATTTTCTAAGGGTATTTAAAGCTTCACAGATGGAAAGGAAAGAAGTTGAAACAAGCTAGTATGTGAGATACGGGGATCGAACTCTGGACCTCTTGTACCGAAGGCCGCGCACTAACTGTGCCATTCTTTTTCCTAACTTTGAACTTTGAGACCTTTGTGTCCAAATGAATTTTCGGAAGCCCGTTGGAAACATGCAAAATTGATGTATGCATGTGACGTCAGTTCAATGAAGAGACAGAAGAAAGTCCAGAAGTATTTATTCATAATTTGCTTGAATTCGGCAAGACTGACTGTCCGGCCATGCCAAAGTCAGTATAAACGTTATTTTTACTTTGATGTGAAATATCTCAACAGCAGTTCAAGATCTTGTCTAGAAATTTGCAAAAAACGTTATTCCGTTGTAGTTGTATAAAAATAGCTTAAAGTATAGCGTAATGCATTTCTACTTCAACAGCCTTTAAATTTTTCAAATATATAAAGGAGTTTAATAATGATCATGGCTGTTCTTCCGCGATTATTTTTCAGGCTTTCTGGTTGGAAAGATCTTGATGTCGATGGTATTAGCCAAGTTTTTCATTACGACATCTTTCAATGGTATTATTTTGATGACTGCAGAACTCTATCCTACAGTCGTAAGGTAACTTAACTTTAATTATTTTTCTTACCGCAATCGCCCGCTACTTTTTTTCTAGACGGGCCTAGGGAATGGGACCAAAAGAGGAAAAGCAGTGGGATGCCAAAAGCCAATACCTTTTTTTCCTTTGGAAAATTTTAGAAATGCTGCCCAAGGATCATCAGGCGTTTTTACTTTTATTGGTGGAATTGCTTCCGCATACGTTAGCTACGTGGTAAGTCACAATATTTTTTATTGTTCATAAAAAATGGATGTGAGGTTTTGAGTAGAGTGCACACTGATCTTATTATGTAATACACTGAATAGAGTAGTGATTTCCCAATTTACAAAATAAAAATCCGATAAAATCCTTTTATAGTAAAAGAACTCCTTTTACTCGTCGAATCCCTTACCCGCCGACAGGTAAGATGAAAATGCTTCGAAGAGCACCTTGCAAACACTTGACATTTAGTTTATGAGGATATCTTGGACTTAGAGCGATAGCACTAAAACCGTGAAACAAGTACTAACTAAAAAGTACAAATAGTACTAATGAAACAATAGAAAACAAAGGGTTTTGCTACTATTTGTCTCTATTTAGTTACTAAGTTATTTCACGGTTTAAGTGTTATCGCTCTAGTGTTGACATATTTTGGGTTTATTCAATTTTACTCAATGTGTATATCTTAAGATGCACAAACAGAAAAATCTGGAATTGAAGTTTGCTTGTGTGTGGACGTTTGGCTGAACTTGCTTGTTTGCTGTGAGATACTATCAGTCATTTAACAGAACTCGAGGTCAAAAGGATTTTTGTACCTCTAGCCGCTTGCCTGGGTTCAATTCCTGGCTCGGTTTTCCTCCACTCTTTTAGTTCCCTCACTTTTACTGTTTCTTCTTTATTTGCATCTTTATATTTTTCTTCGTCCACAGTTCCGTGTCCATCCTCTCCTTCCCTATGGAATTATGGGAGTAAACGCCTTTATATCCGCACTGCTGTGTCTGACTTTAAGGGAAACGAATAATCTACCAATACTAGAGGTTTTTCCACAACAACAACAGAAAGACAAGAAACTAGCCCTCAACGATTTGAATCAGAACCAATTTGATCCCGATGTATAAAATAAATATGATAATAATAATATTAACAACAGTTTCATTTAATTAGGGTCGCACATACCAGTTTCCACTAATAACGAACTGGTGGCCCTCAAAATGAGATTCTCTGATGTTGATTTTATTCGTTAATTGTTCGGTATCTAACAATCTACCAGAGAAGTATAAACAAAACAATTTCTACATATTTTGTTGAGTCTTAATCATTCCCACAACGAGTTTGCACTTTACTCTCACTAAATCGACTTGGTCTGGTAACGTACTTTTTTGTTCTCACCACATTTTGACGTACGACTATCTTGTGACGATGTTGTTGTTGTTGTAGTTGTTGTTGTTGTTGTTGTTGTTGTTGTTGTTGTTCCATCTCTCCCCCGACAACCCGGCGCATTACGGTGACTTGTCCTTCATCTTGCATTACACCATCACAAGCAATTATAAGTTAGCAAGTTTAACTCGTGTCGTTGGAAGATGACAGATTTCTGGACCAATTATAGCACGCCAAGTAGCATGTTTCTATTGCACTGTGAACATGCGCAGTCGAAACAAATTTGCAGTAGAAAAAACTGAAACTGGAATTCGTCGTTGCATTACACTTGTTGCACGCCTGGTAAATTTGATAAAAGACGCTGATATAGCACTCATGCTGCTGATGTGATATTGATGCCAAGTTACCTGTTGCTAATAAAAAGTGAAATGCTGCGAGGCTATAAACAACCTGATGCAACGAAAAAGCCTGCTGCCAACAACACAAGCAAAGCTGAAACACTCATCAAAAGAATCAGTCTTCCCCGACAAATGTCACGAAATCGTTCGTTAGTTTGATGAATTTATTTTCCAGATGTTGTAAAGAGGAGGACTCAACTGGACTGGACTGGAGCCGCAAAACATGGACTCGGTCCACGTTCTTCGGTAAACACGGGCTTGATCGATCCGTGTCTTGTTACAGAACAACCTAATTCCCGGCGGGGTCCTAGGTCCTAGGTTTTTGTTTAGGACGGGGTATACGTAACAATCACTAAAGAAACTATTTTAATTTAATACTTCACCTTTGACTTTCACTTTTACCATGTTTACAATACGCAGTGATATCAAATCCAGGGATACAAAATGTCAGTTGTGATTGAAAACTATTGGAAGACATTTAACACTGTTGATAAACGATCGCAGCAGGTATTTATCTAACAGACTAAACCCCCAGCGAGAGAAGGTCGAGAATTCTTCACTTTGAGCAACTGAAAATTTGGCCGGTAATAACTGGACAACAGAAAGACGATATGGCAGCTAATACTGAAGGTACTGACAATGTCTTCTTCAATACTAGATCTTTTGGAAACTAAATACCCTCGACTGCGCGCAGAATGGTTGTTGCATCAATATATAGGACGAGAACGAGTACGAAGACGAAATTGGACTAACTAACATATTGCACATAAGTGCACGCTTCGGCAGGGCAAAGCTGGAAGTTAGCTAAAGTTGTTCAGCAGTGTCTTGTACCTGTAGAAGCACGTCCTGCCCACCATGTTTTTTCTCAAGTCTATAATACGAAATACATTATATTTAATTCGGGAATGGAAGCGGAATTATTTATCATGGTTGATTCCTGATTCCCTCGAATTTTATTTCTGATTCATGATTCATTTAAAGCTGCAGAATAAAGTTTTAAAATTGTAAGCCTCACAACAAAATGTCGTGTCAGATTACGGACCAACGAGAAACGGCCAGTCATGCGAGGATGGTTTCATATTTTCAAGCCTCGACCTTGTGATCAAATTTCGCGAGCTTTGTTCTTGACCATAGGAAGCCACAAGAAGCCCAATAAAGAAATGACTATTAAAAAGGCGACAAACATTATCAGAAAAATTTCGTAATTCCCGATTCTCGTTCTCCGTATTCTCGTATTTAACTCTCTCTTAATATTTATTTTATTTTATTTTATTTGTTATATTTCTATTCTATTCTATTCTATTCTATTCTATTCTATTCTATTCTATTCTATTCTATTCTATTCTATTCTATTCTATTCTATTCTATTCTATTCTATTCTATTCTATTCTATTCTATTCTATTCTATTCTATTCTATTCTATTCTATTCTATTCTATTCTATTCTGAAACACTTTGTATTAATATTTTATTAATATACATTTTTCTGCAATCTTTCTTATGTATCTTGCCATGTTGCTAAATGTTTTGACATATTAGTTTCCTTATAATTAATTGTACATGTGTTATCGGCGAATAAACGTGACTTTCAAGTGTCCTAATTTTCAGATACCCACATCCCTGATGGAACTGCTGACTCAAAAGACAACACAACTGAAAACCTCTTCAAAAAGATTGGAGGCTTTGGTCATTACCAAGTCCTGCTGTTGATATGTTCCATCTATGCCATGTTGTGCTGGGCTGCCCTCCAAGGCGCCAACGTAGTTTTCCTCGTAGCAGAACCAAGATGGGAATGTGTCAATAACAGTACAGTCTGTAATATTACAGGGTCGGTAGGTCCTGGTGAACAGAACTACGACTACAGATGTGGAATTCCTCGACAGGACTGGAAGTTTGTGGATGAGTATACTTCACTTATTACACAGGTTTGGTTGACCATAAATTTGAAGAGACAAAATTTTGTTAATAAAAAATCCCATTCCAATGTAACACCTATTAATGTTGCCACACAATTTGTTTTAATCCTTAAGGTGCTATAAGCACAAGGTGGCAAAGGGATTATTAGTCATCCGTTCGTGATTCAAGCTAAATTCCCCATTTGCTCAAGTGCCGGTAACCTGTTTTCATATCAGTGATGCATGTATAATAACTTAGCCTTGATCTAATTCTAAATCTCCTTTCAGTTTGATTTAGTTTGTGAGAAGTCTTCCTATCCCCAGCACTTTTTAACCATCGCCTCACTAGGAGGCTTAGTGGGTTCATTTTTTTGTGGTATTCTTTCCGATAAATTTGGAAGAAAGAAAATCCTATTTGGATGTGGATTGATGGTATGCAGTCTATCCCTGTTGATCAGTTTTTCTCAAAGCTACCTGATGGCTACCATTTCACTGTTTTTCAAAGAAATTGGAATATGTAAGTGACCTGATTTAACTACCTTCATTATTTCTAGCTGCAATCTTGCTCTAAAATACTGAATCACTTCTCCTCACATCCCCTCCCCTCCAATGTTAGCCGTCCATATCAGCGACTTTTCACAGCGCGCTGCACAATTCTGCCATAGCTAGCAGCATTGTAAGGGGGAGAGGGGATAGCTAAACGTTCTTGCCTCCCACTGATTCAGTTATTTTTGAGCGGGATTGTAGCGTCTCTCGTGGATGGGGTCGTTTCGGTTTTGCTCATTAACCTATACAAATCGTGGAATAATTACCATTACTGCACGGTGATTGGGGATCAGCCTCTAGAATTTTGTATACCACACGAAATGTGAATATTGAAAGACAATAACATCTCATGACTCTAGCTATCATTAGAATGAACAGCAATTCATTCTGTGATCGTTAAGTCAAGTAAAAAGAAACGGGCTAGAGAAAATGGCAGCAAACCTGAAGATCTAGCGTTAAAAATTCATGACTAAAATGTTGTCTTTTTGTAGGTTGTTATTTCATTTTATTTTATTTGGTTTTGTCTTGTTTTGTGTTTTGTTTTGTTTTGTTTTGTTTTGTTTTGTTTTGTTTTGTTTTGTTTTGTTTTTGTTTTTGTTTTTGTTTTGTTTTGTTTTGTTTTGTTTTGTTTTGTTTTGTTTTGTTTTGTTTTGTTAATTTCATTTATTGTTTTATTTTGATTTGTTTGCTTTCTTTCGTTTTAATTATTTTGTTATTGTTACTGTTTTTGTTGTTGTAGCTGGAGTACTATGGATTGGCTTAGTTCTTATGGTCGAGTATGTCGGGATCAAGTATCGTTCAGCTATGGGCAATGGCTTGTGGTTTTCGTACGCATTTGGGTACATGATAATTGCTGGGATTGGCTACCTTGTGCGAGAATGGAGGACTTTGACTGTGATTGTATCGCTGAGTGGGACTCCTGTTTTTGCTGCATACTGGTAACATATAATTTTTTCTTTTGAATAATTTACGGGGCAGTACCTTCATGGACCATGTCCAGATGTTGAGAGACCCTCCCTTTTTATTTTGGCTCCCTAGCCTGTGTCGAAGAATCGGCGAAGGTGCTGGGTTAAGTATCTAGTATGGTATGATATGACTAGGTATGACTAGGTATGTCATCGCTTCAGGCCCCGTTTCATCATGCATTCGAGTCAAATCACGGATCGATGCAAACTTTCTTCTAGCCCCTGCTAGATGGCAAAGGAATGTGACGACCTCCAAAATAAAGGAATTTCAATTAGTCAAGTTTGACTTGTCTTTGTTTTAGAAGTCCCAGTACGTATTTTGCCATCCAGTATGACAGAAAGACGCGCGCGACTTCCGTTTCACGGAAAGTTTTCCCCATCTCCTATGATAGGAAATATGTAGGAATTTGCATTTTCCTATGACAGAAAAGTGAACAAAATGTAGGAAAATACATTTTCTTACATATTTTTTAGATATTTCGTATCATAGGAAAATGCAATTCCTAGATATTTTCTGTCATAGGACATGAGCAAAAAATTTGCAGTGTTTGTTGGTCCAACAATATAGGACGATGTAGGGTGATGTTGGATACGATTGTTCAACATTGTTGTGTGTGTACATGTGTGTGTGTTTGTCGTCCACTTGTAGAGGACGCTCAAAATGGACTCTTTCTTTAATTAAATCAAAATACGGAAAATCCATAGCGGCAAAAGTAGTTTTGACATTTTAAACTGATCAAGTACAGTGATAGAACATGATCGGGTAGTCGGCGAAAGAGTTGAGCTTGGATCCAGCCAAAAACACAAGAGCAGACAAAATGGGGCTTCTTTCGATAACCTCATGAACTTTGATTAGCATGAGATTTTGTTTTAGCGAAAGTAATTTCTTATTGATGCAAAATGTCAAAACACAGTCAAATCTTTAAAGTTTCAATACAAAGACAAGAAGTACACCGTGCGCACGTCCACCAACAATGTTGGATGCATGAAGATGTTCAAAGAAATCCAACGTGTTGTGATACGGTAAGATGTTCAAACGAGCGCGACGTTGTTGAACCAACAATGTTAAATGGTGTTAATTAATATCGAAATGATCTCAAGCATTATCGAGCGATCTTCAAAGCCATGGAATTGAGAATGCCGTAAAGTTTTGAAGTGGTAGTCTTATTAATAAATGTAGTATGTGTGATGTAAAAACAAGAGGGTCAAATTTTAAATGCAGGTAAAACGAATGCTAATGGAAAAATTGCATAAAGTGAGAACCGTCGATCTCAACTAAGCCTATATCCACGCTAATAATCCTTTTTGGACCTGGATTACATGCATGGTACAAAAACCCTCCAAACTGGATAGCAAAGAAATGCAAAACCTACAAAACAAAAGGATCCCGACCAGTCAAGCTTGACTTGTCATTTTTTCCGACGTCCCGTGCGTCATTTTGCCATCCAGTATAGCGACCTTTTTACCATGTGACCGATTGATGCAAAAGGCCTATCTCCATTGAAACGCACCTTCTTTGTTAATGTTAGAGCTGTCCGTCCACACAAAAACGACGTTTTCTTTTTGTCTAAGAAATCGTCATTTCAGTGTGGCAGCAAAAATGGCGAAAAAATCTTGCGTTTTCAAATTTATACCAATTAGTGTTGCCGTAGTTTTATTGTCTAGAACTCTCACTTGTTTGTACCTCTGTTTTAAACAGTCTGTTCCCAGAATCTCTTCGGTGGCTGATCGTGAATAAACGGACCAAACAGGCATTGCAAACACTGAAAACTATTGCAAGGATAAACAAAAACGTTCTTGAAGACGCCGATATCCAACTGCCGACCTTTGAGGAGGAGAAGAAAATAGCATCGGGTGACTTCAGACTGCTGTTCAGTTCTGGATATGCAGTTACTACGTTGGTAGTATGGTATACTTGGTATGTAATACTGAAAAACAACAAATTATGTAATCTATAACTGATGATCACTCATTTTATTCTGCAAATTGTGCATGCCGCAATGGTGCTGTAAAATAAGATACCAAACTATTTCACGCGTAATACACTTGCAACGCCGAAGAACGTTACTGCTATTCGTTTTCACGTAATGGTTTTGCGCGACGCAGGCACTGAATGGATGACCTTGCAACTTGTTTGCCAACGCCATTGCGACGGATAAGTTGCAGAAAAAATTGCACCGTGTAACAGCGCGTATCGTTTCATAAACGTTAACCAGCAAGAGTATTTCTTCATATGAGCACAATGTCCTGACCGGGTCTTTCTTGGTGTTACAGGATTCCAAGTTATTTGGAATTTGCCGCCCAAACATATTGTATTGTCCGTTCGTGCGGGCTGTGTTTCTATATTGGGTTTCCTGTGTACCGAAAAGCTAGGTTTCTAAGCTAATTTCAAAATGGCGGACAATGTGATGTGTTTCATCGCTACAATACTCTGCAAGTTTTGTTGGAATTTTGACGGTTTGAGGCTCCAAATTGCAGGAAAATCAACAGAAACAAATCTACGTGACTTCCAAATAAGGTTATGCCTGCCCAAATATGGAATAGATTTCATGGCCGTGCGAACGACACATTTTTATAGAGAAATGCTTGATATATTTAGGGTAACACCAAGAAAGAGCCGAAAATCCACTTATAAAGACCTAATGATGATTGGCCGACCTCATTGACGTTCAAAACAAGTTTATGGGAGTGAGAAACCAGTAACTAAAGATTGCTCCATGCTTTCTGGAAAATGACTAATTTCATTCGAACCTTTTGCAGTAAAGTTCACATTGTATTTTGCATACATGTTTGCATAGGTTTGTGAACTCACTGGTGTACAGTGGATTGCATCTTATCGCGCCAAATGTGGGAGGAAGTTCCTACTTCAATTGGTTTATTGCAGGAGTAGCAGAAGTTGCCAGTGTGTGTTGTTGTATCTATTGTCATAACAGGTACGATGCATTCAAGCACTTCATTTTATATTTATTCCATAAGAATAAATAAATGAGAATACATCAGTCTTTATCTTAATGTTCCAAATGATAAGTTATGTGTAGTTATATGTCTGTGTTATAGGTACCTAGTATGAACTTGATTCAAACATTTTGGACGATATTGACATTAAGAATTCTTTCCAGAAAATGATTAGACCAAATACTTGCTAGATGGCGGGTTAACACTAACCAAACCAGCGGTTTTCTTTAGACTTAAGTGTGCGCTAACCCGCTTTCTAGCAGGCGGACCCCTGGCCATGCCAGTAAAGAATAATATTTCAGTGGTTTCAAAGGCACGTTTTACTTTGCGATTTTGATTAAGAAAAACGGGAAATTCCATCTGTTGTGAATTTTTTACTAGTTTACGAAATTTTGTAACGCCATAACGCAATCACTTAGGCATAATAATCTTATGAAAATACATCCCAATTGTGAAAATTAATAAAACGCGAGAAAGTCCCATAGTTATTGATAGGCTTCACTTCGTTTGCTCAGTCATTTATTTAATAAAATGTCAATACTGGAAAACAGTTTTGTCTTGCAGGGTACTCATTACTTATAAAAAAATTATCTATTTCAGATTTGGTCGTAAAAAGTCCGTGATAATTTGTGAAATCATGGCTGCTCTATCCTCGTTAGGATCCGTGGTTCTGACACTTTATGACGATGGGAGTACAGGTATATGGCCCCATACTACTTAAAATGTGAGAAATTTTGTCCAAAATCAATTCTTGAGTTTTGTAATTAAATTCGCAAAATTTCTTGATAAATCGAATGTTTACTGAGACCGTCGTGTCCAAATGTATTTTCGGAAACTCAGTCGTCGGGAACATGATTGTTTATATGTATGCATGTGACGTCAGTTCACAGCGAAGAGACAGAGCAAGAAACGTCCTGATATCCAATATCCAATATGATTATTAATTCCCTTGAATCAGCAAGACTGACTCTCACTAGAGCCGTTTTCGTATGAGTGGGAACACTGTACGGTTACGATACGATACTGTTACGGCATGAATTTCGAATGTTTTTATAGACATTACGGCACTTACACGATCACGGGACGGCGCGGTAAGTTTCCCACTCATACGAAAACGACTCTATTAGAGTCGTTTTCTTATGAGTGGGAAACTTACCGTACCGTATCGTAACTGTACCAGTATCATAGTTTCTATAAAATGATTAAAAACATTCGTAACTGTACCAGTATCATAGTTTCCATACAAATGATTAAAAACATTCGAAATTCCTGCAGTAACTGTATCGTATCGTAACCGTACAGTGTTCCCACTCATACGAAAACCACTCTAATTGTCCTGGCCAAACTCGGTATAAACGGTTTTTTTATTATTACTTTATTCATTTTTTTACTTTGACATGAAATATCTGTCGGTTATTCTGCGGTTATGTTTCAGGCTTTCTGGTTGGGAAGATCTTGATGTCGATGGTATTAGCCAAGTTTTTCATTACAATATCTTATAATGGTATTATTTTGTTGACTGCAGAACTTTATCCTACTGTCGTAAGGTAACTTTAATTCTTTTTCTTTACCACAATCGGCACAAGCTTTTTCTCTAGGCGGGCCTAGGGAATGGGGGCCAAAAGAGGAAAAGCAGTGGGATACCAAATGGTTACGGTCTTCATATAGGTTCGCTTTGCTTTCTCAGGAAAAGCTCGCATTTCACTGATGAGCATTTACACAACAACAACAACAACAAGAATCATCTGTATATATGGAGACCTTATATAAACTCTTAATTGAGCCATTTAAAAAATATTTGCTTCCATTGGAAAATAAAATGGAATGATTTTCATTTAAAAAAATGCCCAACAGCTTTATGGAAAAAGGGTTACAATTTAATTTTTCTCTTTGGAAAATCTTAGAAATGCTGCCCAAGGATCATCAGGCGTATTTACATATATTGGATTAATTGGCTCTGCATACGTTAGCTATGTGGTAAGAAAGTCACAATATATTTCATTATGCATAAAAAAATGAATGTGAGGTTTTAAAGTGTTGTCTGTTTGCAATAGACGTCATATCCGCTCTCGTAAACATTTTTTCTCAGCTGAATGACAAATTTTTAATAGAATACTGTATGGTTGAGAGCACATAAAGGGCAATGTTTGCCCGTCATTTGAAGCTACACAATGAGATTCAAGAACTTTTATCAGCGGATTGAAAACAAGCAATAGC
The DNA here is from genome assembly GCA_029948255.1 of Telmatactis stephensoni. NCBI lineage: Eukaryota > Metazoa > Cnidaria > Anthozoa > Actiniaria > Isophelliidae > Telmatactis > Telmatactis stephensoni. The sequence continues at coordinate 112,370 of JALIZF010001221.1, read as the reverse complement.
GCACACTGATCGTATTATGTGATGCACCAAGAGAGCATAAATAAGAGAGGGAAACTTGCTAATGGGGCGCGCGCCGTGATGATTCCCATCTGTGCTATTTTTAGTAACCGGATGCAGTTTAATTTTCGTCTTACCCTACTCCCGTGCGTCGAAAATTTGAGCGAGTGGAATTTGGCGATTTGAGCTTCATAAAATCACACAATCGATATCAAATTTATTCCAAATTCCACGAAAATGCCATAGGATATCTTATTTGTAACATACATCAAAAAATTATAGAAAGAAACGAGTTTTTCTCATTTAAATGAGCGAAAATTTTTAAATAAACGTAAGCGCGCGCTCGATGACGTGTGATGCGCCAGTAGCGCGAGCATTTTCGCTAAAATTTCACTCAAAAAGCGAACAAAATCCTCAACGTTTTTGTCTTTTTTTTTTTCATCAGAATCGTTACTTTGTAATCAGAAAGTACACACTTTTGATACTAGATAATATGAACAAAGCAGAACTAAGAAAACTTTGTTTTTAACGCTCTTTTTGAAAACTCAAATCTGCACTAAACGGTTCTCTGGGTCCGGAAGTGTCAAATTATGACGCACGGGAGTAGGGTAAGACGAAAATTAAACTGCATCCGGTTACTAAAAATAGCACAGGTGGGAATCATCACGGCGCGCGCCCCATTAACAAGTTTCCCTCTCTTATTTATGGTCTCTTGAATGCACTGAATAGTTTATATTTATGTTAGGAAGGACACCTCTTAGCAGAGTTGGTCAAGGGACCATAATACTAAGAGAGCGAAACTCAGTATTGATGTTTGTGCGATGTTCGTGGGTATTTTTAGTATCTTCGCCATCGCGCGCGCAAGGCTCTCAAACAATAGAATTTGATTTTTGACGTGCGCGCGGACGGGACCGTTTGCTTTCGGCTTTTGAATTCTATTGTTTGAAAGCCTTGCGCGCGCGATGGCGAAGTTGCTAAAAATAGCCTAAAGCCCGATTTACACGGTACGACATGTCGGCCCGATTTGAGTTCTATTGTTTTTAGCACTCCTTTTCCATTCAAAAAATCGGCCCGACACGAGAACAGATTTTTGCGAATCGGGCCGATTTCTCTCTTTTCCCGAACGAAGCTTATCAAAAATCGGGCCGACACATCGTGCCGTGTAAATCAGCCTTTAGTCGCCGCGAACATCGCTCTTTTAGTATTATGGTCTCTTGAGCTGGTACAGTTCGGGTTTTATTAGTAGCGACGAGCAACAACAACTAACTTTGCACTAAACTACCTATACTTATACTAGTTATTTGTCGCATCAAGAATAGTGTCAATCATACAACATCATTAGTTATTAGTAGCTTTTTGATTGGCTAAAACTAAGAGAACATATCTTAATGAGCTTAAGATCAGACTCAAGCAAGTATGCCGAGTCTAAATCAAAGATTACATATAGAGGAAAATTAAATCAAAGACTAAAAGTTATACCAATAGGTGATAAAAGTGACGAACCTTTTGAAAGACTATCCTATAAGGCTATACGTGGTATTAAAGTTGTCTTAATAGTAATGGTGTGATACGAACAGTTGACCGATGTCAAATAGTAGACGGAAAGTCTAACCCATGGTTCCTGTTCGGCTAGCCCATATGATTAAAGATAGTTAAAAACTAACCACACCCTATTTCCATTGTTTAATGTAGGTGGAAGACCCGGGACAGGTTTTGAATTTTGAATTCAAGACCTGCATCGGGGGTTTTTGCCAAGTTGCTAGTCATATACACACATTTGAGAAGTTTTCAATGCACTGCATTTGAGATTTTTGACACACACTAGAAGTCAGAAAGTCTTAAAATTTAAGGAATTGACTATTCTAACCTTTAAAAAAATCGCAAATGATATCTTACGCATCGACCCTACCGAGCCTCGAACCCTCAACCCGTTGAATCTTAGTCCATTCACTTACCACTATGCTATCCGGTAAATCGTTGACCATGATGGAATTTTAAGAAGCTTTATCTCAACACAGCTATTATTCGACGTTAATTTGATGCAAATGTAAATCACTCGATAACTCGGATTTGATACTATAACTCAAATCCGATGATTTGAGTTCTTATTTCAAGAATTTTTGCATTGAAACGATAAAAATGGGCTCTCGGTCTTGAATTTCAATGCAAACCCTCGCCCTAGCAGGCTCGTAACATGGTATATGGGATCAGGGATCAAGCCCCAAATTATGGCCAGGACCAGGGATCAGAGGCCAGGGCTCAGGGATCAAATGGATGGGATCGAGGATCAGGGACATTGTGCCAGGATCAGGGATCAGCTCAGTTTTTTTGTACCAAGGATCAGGGATCAAAAATTTCTAAAAATATTGGTTCAGGAATCAAAATTTCCGTAAAAACCCGGGATCAGTGAGACGAAAATATACGACCATGTTACGAGCGTTTGAACCTTTATTTAAACAGTTGATGGCTTATTAATTAAATTGTCAGTATCTGGTTTCATAGATTAATTAATAATCATTTCTAATTGTCAATCATATTTCTCTGAACGCAACTCAATTAATCAAGTTATCGATTAGTTATCGATTTGGTCTCATAACATTTATATCCTCTTAAATACCTCGGACGTCTGCGGACGTGGTTTAAAGAAATCATATAGAGTACGTAGTGATTTCCCAATTTAAAAATACGAATCTGATAAAATTCTTTTTATAGTAAAAGGACTTTGAATTTTGGGAAATGTTGAACAAAAATGTATGGGGATTTTCCTAAAAATCTCCTTTTACTCGTAGAATCCCGTACCAGCAGACAGGTGGAGAAATAAAGTATAAGATGAAAAATACTTCGAAGAGCAACTTGCAAACTTGATATTCAGTTTATAATGATATCTTGGACTTATTGTTGACATATTTCGGGTTTATTCAAGAACCATTCTCATAGCAATGAATATATCTTAAGATGCACAAACAGAAAAATCTGGAATTGAAGTTTGCTTGTCTGTGAAAGTCTGTGGAACTTGTTTGCTGTGGGAATACTATCAATCATTTATGAGACCTCGAGCTCAAAAGGATTTTTGTAGCTCTAGCTTGCCTGGGTTCAATTCCTGGCTCGGTTTTCCTCCACTCTTTTAGTTCCCTCACTTTTACTGTTTCTTCTTTATTTGCATCTTTATATTTTTCTTCGTCCACAGTTCCGTGTTCATCCTCTCCTTCCCTATGGAATTATGGGAGTAAACGCCTTTATATCCGCACTGCTGTGTCTGACTTTAAGGGAAACGAATAATCTACCAATACCAGAGGTTTTCCCACAACAACAACAGAAAGACAAGAAACTAGCCCTCAACGATTTGAATCAGAACCAATCTGACCCCGATGTATAAAATCATGTGATGTACCGTGCGCAATATGGGAACACTTTTTAGTTTATTTCTAATAGTACGCCTGACGTACTATTAAGTGATTCTAAAAAGAAAGTAAATTGAAAAAGCCCTCGATTGGATAACATGAAACTTTAAATGACGTAAAGAATGACTTACACACCAACGTACTGCCGTACACGGCGTACTTGGCGTACTATAAGGGGAGACAATAACACAGACACACCAACGTATTGCCGTACATGGCGTACTTGGCGTAGTAAGGGGAGACAATAACACAGACACACCAACGTACTGCCGTACATGGCGTACTTGGCGTAGTAAGGGGAGACAATAACACAGACACACCAACGTACTGCCGTACATGGCGTACTTGGCGTACTATAAGGGGAGACAATAACACAGACACACCAACGTATTGCCGTACATGGCGTACTTGGCGTACTATAAGGGGAGACAATAACACAGACACACCAACGTACTGCCGTACATGGCGTACTTGGCGTACTATAAGGGGAGACAATAACACAGACACACCAACGTACTGCCGTACATGGCGTACTTGGCGTACTATAAGGGGAGACAATAACACAGACACACCAACGTATTGCCGTACATGGCGTACTTGGCGTACTATAAGGGGAGACAATAACACAGACACACCAACGTACTGCCGTACATGGCGTACTTGGCGTACTATAAGGGGAGACAATAACACAGACACACCAACGTACTGCCGTACATGGCGTACTTGGCGTACTATAAGGGGAGACAATAACACAGACACACCAACGTACTGCCGTACATGGCGTACTATAAGGGGAGACAATAACACAGACACACCAACGTACTGCCGTACATGGCGTACTTGGCGTACTATAAGGGGAGACAATAACACAGACACACCAACGTACTGCCGTACATGGCGTACTTGGCGTACTATAAGGGGAGACAATAACACAGACACACCAACGTACTGCCGTACATGGCGTACTTGGCGTACTATAAGGGGAGACAATAACACAGACACACCAACGTACTGCCGTACATGGCGTACTTGGCGTACTATAAGGGGAGACAATAACACAGACACACCAACGTACTGCCGTACATGGCGTACTTGGCGTACTATAAGGGGAGACAATAACACAGACACACCAACGTACTGCCGTACATGGAGTACTTGGCGTACTATAAGGGGAGACAATAACACAGACACACCAACGTACTGCCGTACATGGCGTACTTAGTACGCCAAGTACGAATGGTACGGCAGTACGTTGGTGTGTCTGTATTCGCGTCTCCCCTCAGTACGCCAAGTACGCCATGTAAGGCAGTACGTTGGTGTGTCGGTGTTCACATCTCCCCACGCCATGTACGGCAGTACGTTGGTGTGTCTGTGTTTGCGTCTCCCCTCAGTACGCCAAGTACGCCGTGTACGGCAGTACGTTGGTGTGTCTGTGTTATTGTCTCCCCTTATAGTACGCCAAGTACGCCATGTACGGCAGTACGTTGGTGTGCCTGTGTTCTCGTCTCCTCTTAGTACGCCAAGTACGCCAAGTACGCCATGTACCGCAATACGTTGGTGTGTCGGTGTTCTCGTCTCCCCTTAGTACGCCATGTACGGCAGTACGTTGGTGTATAAGTCGTCTTGTCTCCCCTTTTGCGTTTATTTGAAAGATTCAATCAAGTACAATAGGCATAAGCACGCCAGGTGTGGTCATACCCAACAAAAGTACCTCTAGCACAAGTACCAGACGCACTTAGGATAGAAAAGAGAGAGAAAAGTGCTAGTACAACTATCAGACGTACTAAGGGAAAAAAATAATATTAACAACAGTCTCATTTAATTAGGATGGCACATACCAGTTTACACTAATAACGAACTGGTGGCCCTCAAAATGAGAATGTCTGATGTTTATTTTATTCGTTAATTGTTTGGTATCTAACAATCTACCAGAGAAGTACAAACAAAATAATTTTTACATATTTTGTTGAGTCTTAATCATTCCCACACCAAGTTTGCACTTTACTCTCACTAAATCGACTTGATCTGGTGACGTACTTTTTTGTTCTCACCACATTTTGACGTATGACTATCTTGTGACGATGTTTTTGTTGTTGTTGTTGTTGTTGTTGTTGTTGTTGTTGTTGTTGTTGTTGTTGTTGTTGTTGTACCCCCTCTTGCCCCCGACAACCCGGCGCATTACGGTGACTTATCCTTCATCTTGCATTACACCATCACAAGCAATTATAAGTCGGCAAGAATAGTTAGTGACGTTGGAAGATGACAGAATTCTGGACCAATTATAGGACGCCAAGTGGCATGTTTCTATTGCACTGTGAACATGCGCAGTCGAAACAAATTTGCAGTAGGAAAAAAAAAACTGGAAGTCGTCGTTGCCTTACATGTGTTACACGCCCGGTAAATTTGATGAAATACGCTGATATAGCACTCATGCTGCTGATATATATTGATGCCGGGTTGTAATTGCTGGTAACTATTTTAATATGACTACCCGTTACTAATAGAAAGTGAAATGCTGCGAGGCTATAAACAACCTGATACAATGAAAATTAAAAGCCTGCCAACACTGTACTGGATGGGCATGAGTATACAACAAGCTGAAACACTCATCAAAAGAATGCTGTCTTCCCCGACAAATGTCACCGCCGGAATCGTTTGTTAGTTTGATGAATTTATTTCACGGATGTTGTAAAACGAGGACTCAACTGGACTGGACTGGAGCCGCAAAACATGGACCCTGGCGTCTAGCTTATTTTCAGAAAACAGACTGAATCAGCGTTTTTCAGACAACATGGACTCGGTCCACGTTCTTCGGTAAACACGGGCTTGATCGATCCGTGTTTTGGTGCAAAACAACCTAATTCCCGGCGGGGGTCCAAAGTCCTAGGTTTTAGTTCAGGACGGGGTATACGTAACAATCACTAAAGAAACTATTTTAATTTAATACTTCACCTTTGACCTAGCTACTGCTTTTACAATACGCAGTGATATCAAATCCAGGGATACAAAAAGTCAGTTGTGATTGAAAAATATCGGAAGACATTTAACACTGTTGATAAACGATCGCAGTAGGTATTTATCTATCAGACTAAACCCCCTGCAAGAGAAGGTCGAGAGTTTTTCACCTTGAGCAACTTCGGGTAATAACTGGGCGATAGGAAGACGATATGGCAGCTAATACTGAAGGTACTGACAATGTGTTCTTCAATACTAGATCTTTTGGAAACTAGATACTCTCGACTGCTGAGAATGATTGTTGCATCAATAGGGACGAGAACGAGTACGAAGACGAATTGGACTAACTAACATATTGCACACGCACGCTTCGGCAGGCAAAGCTGAAAGGTTTTTTAACGTTTTTCAGCAGTATCTTGTACCTGTAGAAGTACCTGGTTCCTTTCCTGACATTTTTTTCAAGTCTGTAATACGACATGCATTTTGTTCGGGCCAACTGCCAGTTCCTGACAATTCGACACAACGAACACATGCAGAACTGTACTAGCAACTGAGGAAGTCGTTGGAAACAAATAAATAAGTTAAACTTGCCGTTTCTAACAGAGTGAACTGCTGCGAGCCAAAAAACAACCTGATGATGCATACCTTCTATCAATAGGGAGCTTAAGCAGGAGACGTTTTTGTCAACACGGACGCCACCGTCATGTACGTTCTTCTTCATCCGTTCGACATCATAGATGATGTGTCCGTTTTCGTTAAGCAGAATATCAGTTAAGGCTTTTCATCTTCTACCAAGAACAGCAACCTCATCATATCTATAACGGCGAGTGGATGAACGAAAACGCGCGTGTGACGTCCGTGTTGACAAAACGTCTCCTGCTTAAGCTCGCTAATATCTCTCATCTACGGTGAAACGACTCCATTGTAGATTTGACGGCTTGCTATATTCAACGAAACAAAGCGAAACGAAATAAACTATAAACGACGAAACAAGCTCTAAATGACGAAGAAAAGCAAAAAATCACTATGTAGATCAATGAAGTGCATTTTATTGCAATTTACGCCTTCTTTCCGACAAGGAGAACGAGATGAATTAGAGTAATTGGGCACAGCTTATGTCTCAAATCGGCCTACTCTTATCACGTCAAAACATGGCCAGAAATTACAAACATCGTTTTTGAATTAATAAAACTACAAGCCGTTCAGTGCACATATGAATTACCTTTGATGCTTCAATGAACACAAACAAATCAACCAAAAAACACTCAGCGTGGAGCGTTTTAGAAGTGAAAATGGAAACATAAACATATATTTCATCTATTTGCTTCAAATTTAGTATATGTTATGTATAACAACCATATTTTGTGAATCCATCTGGGCAAATAACGTTCACGCTTTCGATTTAGAGATATGACGATTTTAATACGTGTATTTTCGTAAATTAGAAATAGAATATATGAGAAATTGGCGTTCTCAATGCCAAATTGCGAAAATACACATATTAAAAGCGTCATATCTCTAAATCGAAAGCGTAAACATTATTTGTCCAGATGGATTCACAAACTTACTATAGTTGGTATTCATAACACATACATAACATCATTGCGAAACGATTTGAAGAGCGACGTTGCGCGTTTTTCTACCCGAAAACAAACTTTTCTGGCAACAAAATAGTTTGCTGCAAGTTGAGTGAATCCTGAGTTCTGATTGGATCAATCACGAACCGAAGGAAGCCATTTCGCTGCGAGACAAGTTGCCTTAATTTGGGGTGGTAATACGCGCAACATCATTAAATTTTGTTGTAAAAAGTTGAGCGACTGTCTACTTGCTGCAACAGACTTTTTCAGCTTGCAGCAAACTATTTTGTTGCGAGACAAGTTTATTTTCGGGTGGAAAAACGCGCAGCATCGCTCTCCAACTGGTTTCCCAACGATGTTGCGAGACAAGTTGAGTGCTATTGTTGCTCGTATTACCATACCTTTATAATTAATTGTACATGTGTTATCGGCGAATAAACATAGTAAGTGTCCTAATTTTCAGATACCCACATCCCTGATGGAACTGCTGACTCAAAAGACATCACAACTGAAAACCTCTTCAAAAAGATTGGAGACTTTGGTCTTTACCAAGTCCTGCTGTTGATATGTTCCATCTATGCCATGTTGTGCTGGGCTGCCCTCCAAGGCGCCAACGTAGTTTTCCTCGTAGCAGAACCAAGATGGGAATGTGTCAATAACAGTACAGTCTGTAACATTACAGGGTCGGTAGGTCCTGGTGAACAGAACTACGACTACAGATGTGGAATTCCTCGACAGGACTGGAAGTTTGTGGATGAGTATACTTCACTTATTACGCAGGTTTGGTTGACCATAAATTTATAGAGAAAAACTTGTTAATAAAAAATCCCATTTCAATTACCAAGTGCCGGTAAGGGTGATCGGGGGTCGACACGTTTCGAAAACGACCCCTAAAATAACTTCAAAAAGGCTGTTGAAACCATGTTGATTTCAACCCCTAAAAGGTATGATCATTACATGATTCATATTTCAATTCATACAAGCACTTGGGTGCCATCAAACACTTTGTTTCTCGTGAGATTTCCAAAACATCGTCATATAGTCATGCCTAAGATTTTTTTACGTTTTCTTAGCTAACAAAATAAATAGCAATTAACCTTAAAAGGTAGGGAGTCACGTTTTGTAATTGACTTTTGAGTCGAACCCCAAAAGGTTCACACAGACAGGAAATATTTTCAACACTAAAAGGACCGCCGGTCACCCTCATACCACTACTTGGACAAAAGGGTGCTAATCCCAACCCACTCCCTATGTGGTCATTATCAAAACCTGTTTTCATATCAATAATGCATGTGGTATCTTAGCCTTGATCTAATTCTAAATCTCTTTTCAGTTTGATTTAGTTTGTGAGAAGTCTTCCTACCCCCAGCTCCTTTTAACCATCGTCTCACTAGGAGGCTTAGTGGGTTCATTTTTTTGTGGTATTCTTTCCGATAAATTTGGAAGAAAGAAAATCCTATTTGGATGTGGATTGATGGTATGCGGTCTATCCTTGTTGGTCAGTTTTTCTCAAAGCTACCTGATGGCTACCATTCCATTGTTTTTCACAGAAATTGGAATATGTAAGTGACTATTTAACTGCCTTCATTATTTCTAGCTACAATCTTGCTCTAAAACACTGAATCACTAGCTTCTCCTCACATCCCCTCCCCTCCAATGTTAGCCCTCCATATCAGCGACTTTTCACAGCGCGCTGCACAATTCTGCCATAGCTACAACGGCGTGCAGAACCTGTTGAGACACTGTCCCAATTTTGGCCTTAATTAGCCAACCCTGTTTTATGCTCCCCCTTCCCCCCTCTCTCAATGTTGAGTAGGCCGGGGAGATTCCTGCTAGGTCCAACACTTGACCCAACCAACATTGTGTCGGGGGGAGGGGGATTCAGAATATATGGCGGTTCCACGACTTACATGGTGATAATATCAACTAAGAACATCAATTTTAGGGCACAATGTCTCAACTATTCTGCACGCCGTTGTAGCAACATTGAAATGGGGAGAGGGGATAGCTGAACGTTCTTGCCTCCCACTGATTCAGTTATTTTTGAGTGGGATTGTAGCGTCTCTTGTGGATGGGGTCGTTTCGGTTTGGCTCATTAACCTATACAAATCGTGGGATATATAGAGGTTAACGCACTCAGCGAGTGAATTATCGAGCTAGTCTAGTAAGAGAAAATTGAGAGTTCATTGTTAGTAAACGAGTGAAGATAAATCCCGATAATTCACGAGCAAAGAGTGTGTTAACCTTTTTATTATTCAATTTCAATACACTGCAGAAGCAGGCTAACACTGTCAGTACGACATCTAAGATCACTAGAAATAACTCAAGTCACTCAAAATAGTAAGTTAATTCAAAATTAGTTTAATAGCATTTGGTAATTTTAACAATACAAAATAAACTTTTCAAAAGAAAGCTACTGGAAACTGTGATACAAGAACTCTGTAAGTGAAAGGTCTAGAAAATTATCGCTTGAGTTTTGGATATATAGGTTTAAACTGGCGGCGACTTACGGTTGAAACGCTGCTAAAGTCTCGGGTACAAGAAGTAGCCGTCTGTCGATGAGCCGAAGGCTGAAGTACTCGTTTGGCATTTCAATTCTTCGATTCCTGATAAAATTTCTTTACCCCATCTGAGAGAACTTGTGGCGACAGACCTTCTAAACTTTCTATGAGATAGGTTTTGGATACTGACCAGTCTGAAAAACAGTAAATATTAAGGTGAATTTGGTAAGCCGGCGAACTGACTGTTTTCAAGCCGTTGAAATATGTTGATCTCAGTAAGCTTACTCCAAAAACTTCAATTACAGTTTACCTTAAAAACAGGCACGCCAAGCGGTCTTCCATTTGTTTTAAATATGCTTGTTAATCTTCTCTTTTTCGAAAAATCCTCAAATTTATCACCAGGAACATTTTTTCTTTCTCGCTGTGCATTGTTACCGTCAGGAGTAATGGGCTCCTGTTACCGTTGATTGTTTTAACCATTAAAATATTATTACATGGTGACGTGTTGCACGTCATGACAACACGTCACGTGATACAAACTGACCAATCAGAAAATCAGAATTTGTACAGTGTATGAAAATTGAAAATTACTGCACGCTGATTGGGGATCAGCCTCTAGAATTTTGTATACCACACGAAATATGAATACTGAAGACAATAAAATCTCATGATCTATCATTAGAAAGAACAGCAATCCATTCTTTGACTGTTAAGTCAAGTAAAAAGAAACGGGCTAGAGAAAATGGCAGTAAACCTGACGATCTAGCGTTAAAAATTCATGAAATGTTGTCCTTTTGTAGGTTGTTATTATTTTATTTTATTTGGTTTTGTCTTGTTTTGTGTTTTGTTTTGTGTTTTGTTTTTTGTTTTTTGTTTTGTTTTGTTTTCTGTTTTGTTTTGTTTTGTTTTGTTTTGTTTTGTTTTGTTTTTTGTTTTTTGTTTGTTTTTTGTTTTGTTTTGTTTTGTTTTATTAATTTTATTTATTGTTTTGTTTTGATTTGTTTGTTTTGTTTTGTTTTGTTTGTTTGTTTGTTTTTTGTTTTGTTTTGTTTTATTAATTTTATTTATTGTTTTGTTTTGATTTGTTTGTTTTGTTTTGTTTTGTTTATTTTGTTGTTATTGTTGTTGTAGCTGGAGTACTATGGATTGGCTTAGTTCTTATGGTCGAGTATGTCGGGGTCAAGTATCGTTCAGCTATGGGCAATGGCTTGTGGTTTTCGTACGCATTTGGGTTCATGATAATTGCTGGGATTGGCTACCTTGTGCGAGAATGGAGGACTTTGACTTTGATTGTATCGCTGAGTGGAGTTCCTGTTTTTGCTGCATACTGGTAACATAGAATTTTTTCTTTTGAATAATTTACGGGGCAGTACCTGGTGGACCTAGTCCAGATCAGTTGAGAGACCCTCCTTTTTTATTTGGGCTCCCTGTGTCGAAGAATCGGCGAAGGAGCTGGGTTAAGTATCTAGTATGGTACATGTAATATAAAAATTAGGTACTACCTAATAGCGGAGCTCCCATTTAAATATAATAATAATTTTAAATACTTTGTTTTATTTTGACGTTTTTGATTCAAATGAATTGGGCTTCCTGTGGTAATAGGCAAACAAAGATTGCATTTTGTTGTAAAAGTTGAAATAAAGACTATAGATCAAGCTGTATTTCTTGCCCTTCAGTTTCCTGAGAATTATAAGGCTTTCAACTCAGTGACCATAGTGATATTTATTCCACATTGTGTCAGATTTTATAATTGACTTAATAGTACTGGTTCATAATTCTCAGAAATAGGATGCAAAAATCCCTCAAACTGATTTCATTCACATAAATACTGAACCTGATTCAACATCCTTCAATTAAACAATTAGACATTGCAGAAAATTATATTTAGATTTTTCTGTCTTGACAGTATTGTGGCATCTTGTTTTTTTGTATTATGTAGAGTAGAATGACACTGATAAATAGTTGTCTTTACACAAAACAAGAATTCTCTCTTCCAGGTTACACTAATCATGACTTTAGATGAAATTGTAAAACAACTCAAAACAACTACTACCTAAAAGCAAAGCTCCAATTTCAATTTTAATTTTTTGTGTTCTTGATTCAAATGAAATGGGCTTCCTGTGGTAATTGACAAAGTTGAAATGAAGATTATTTAAAAAGCATTTTTAAAATAAGTTTTGGTTTTGGTTTGTATATTGTATGCTCAGTGACCTTTGTTACAGTAAATTTTAATATCAGATTCACTGTCAGATTTCATAATTGACTTTGTAAGGGTTCATAATTTTCAGAAATAGAAAGCAAAATCTCCAAAACATTTTTTTAAATTGATACAAGTAATTAAACCTTTTCAACATCCTGAATATTACAGAACAACATATATTGATTTGTCTGTCTTCACTATATTTGTGACATCTTGTTTTTTGTGGTTGTTGTTGTTGTTGTTGTTTTGTTTTGTTATTTAATGTAGAATAGAATGACACACTAGCTAGGTGAATACTTGTCTCCCACTTTTCTCTTCCAGATTACACTGATAATACAATTTAAAGTGATTACAAAAACAGCTAATTGAAATAACAAGAAAACAAGGAATTAAGCATTTTCAGTCTGTATTTTATAAAGGCTTCACAGGGCTCACTGAGCAACTTCATGAATAAAGGTAAAACAACTCTAGTTTGCATGGCAAAATTCCTTCTTTTTTTCCTGTCAATTGTTTCATTAAATTCCAGACCAAAACTTGAGCTGTATTTACACATTAGTGGGGTTGAAATAAGTTCAAAATCAATTTTTTTTACTAATTTTATTATTATTAGAACTAGTGCAAAAAGTTCACCGTAAAACAAAATGTCGTTGTACATTTCATGTAAGGCTTGATCGAGTGTTTGTTTAAACTTGGCCACAGTTCAACGTGCATAAAAGTTTTTTTTTAAGTCATCAATCCCAAATAAAAGATCAAATATAGGTACAAGAGACTTTTTGACATCATTTTCTGGCCAGGGTCTTTACCTTGAAGTGCTTTCCTTGTTGTCTTTTCGAGGTATACTGGTCCTTGTTTCACGCTCAATGCAGACGATTCTTGATTTATTTCCAACTTTGGCTAGATTTTTAAGCAGCTTTACTGAAGGCATCTTCACGAAACGAAGAATACACGATCCTCAATGACTCATTCATTATGAGGAATTTTTTAAGCTACGAATCCAACTAAAATGTCGTTCAACTTTGAAAATATCATCTGTGTCTTTCGTCTTTCGAGCAGTTTTTGAAACGACACAGGGCCCGAAAAAAATTCAAACGTACGTTTTTTACGCTTTAACCTGTCAAGATTGGCACAGATTAATGTTCATGAAAATCGCTAAATTTTTACGAGGTTTCGAGAATACTATTTTTAAGCTTTGCAAGTTAAAACTGCAAGGAAACTTGTACATTTTCAGTTTTCAAAGTGTCAGCGCGCGTCAAGTTGGCGCCAAAAAGCAATCAGCCAATCAGCATCGCGATGTACACGGACGTACGGCAGAGGAGGGTGGTCAACTGGCACGTGACAAAAATAAGCCAATCATAGCGCGTAAAATTTTGTAAACATGATTAGCCGGAAGTCAACAAAATCGACGGGTAAGCTTTCAGAAAATGCATGTTTATTTCCTTTTCTTCTTATACAAATACTGTTTCTGTCGGGAAATCATCTCAATATGCATACATGGTACTGGTGTAAAAATCTTACAGCATATGATAAACGTTAGCCGCGAAAAATTAAAGGAGATTTGCACAATTTCCCAATGACGTAAATCATCGTCAAGCCAAAAAGGGAGACCCGAAATAATGTATTTTTCTCAATTATTATTGTGTGTGGATTCACTGTAACATCTGAAATCGTTAGAAAAATGTCTGTTCTATTTAAAAAGTGAACCCCACATAACCCCACATCTTATCGTTTCGGAGATATTTTCAGTTTTGTACGACAAGAGAACAAGGAAAACAGATCGATAATGGCGTCAATGACAACACATATGCAGTGAGACAGAAAGGCACTGAAAATAAAATTTGTATGTTACATTGTTGTTTTAGGTTTTAAAGTGTAACGTGGAATTGAGGGAAAGTGATCATAACCTTCAAATGGGCTTTCACGGACTGCACCCACGACTAAAAAACCAAAAGACATTTGGGGAAAACAAGAAAGGATTATTACGAAATAAATCTTTTATATACGGAAACTTCCACTCACAACCTAAAGTTGTACGAAAACAAGTGTGAAAAGAAAGTCAAAACAACATTTTTCGTTGTTACTGAATCGAAATTGCTGCAAATAAAACTTGTTTACTCTGCTTTTAACTTCTTTTTAGCATTAGCGTTTTGTTTTTTGAAATTTTCTCTTCTCCAGTTTTTTTCTCTCTAGTTTTTCCTCTGAGAATTTACGAACCATTCGATTTCAGTGCTTTTTATTTTCCATGCAATATGAATTTATCTTGCTGTTCAAAATTACAAAGAAGCTCTTAACTGTCATATTTGAGGATTTTGATCTATAGGTGCGATCAGAGAAAGTGTTGTCGTGGTCTTGCACAACAAGCTACTGAACGTGTGGTGCTTTGTAGCTTTGCGAAAAGACTGAAGCTAAAGCTCAAAAATCAATTTAATAACTTATAATCATGCATGTAGAAGCGAAATCAAAACAAAACGATAGCAGGCTATATTCACAGCATTTTCAATGGAGATGAAAAATGTTGTTTTGAATATTTACTTACCGGCTTGCCTGCCTGTTTTCATTTTCCCGCTCTTTTCGCTTGATTGCACAACTTTGTAAGTGAACGTGATGTTTTTTCCAAAACTCTTCAGTAATTTTACTGGAAAATCCGCCAAAGGTCTTCACAGATTAGATTACTAGACAGTTTGTTTTCCATTGAAAATCAACACGATAACGATTTGGGCATAATATGGTTTGGTTCTCGGCTTTTCTTTTATTAAATTCTCCTTATCTCTGACCAAACTAAATGATTTGATCTCAAATGTTCACTGACACAGTCTTGACAGTCTTCACATGTATTTCTTCATGTTATTCTCACAAAAGCAGATTTTTTTTACATAAACATAAGTTGTTCATACTTTTCATGTTGTCTACTAACACCAAACGAAGACAGTTTCGCAAATATTTTGAAGCACGGAGATCCTCACAGTTCGACGGTCAGAGAAGACTGACAAGAAAAAAGCAAAATTGACCATCATGCTTTGCGCGCGTTGACCAACCTCCTCTGGACGTACGGACTATGTATGTATGTACGGACGGACGTACAGCCGTTGGGCTCCCTGTGTGTCCATGAAAAATCAACTCGATGGGTTACCATTTTTTCTTAGGTATGGTGCTCCGCGGGAGCTCCGCTATGACTCATCGGTTCAGGCCCCGTTTTATCATGCATTCGAGTCAAATCACGGATCGCGTAAAACCCCTTCTAGCCCCTGCTAGATGGCAAAGGAATGTGATGACCTCCAGAATAAAGGAATTTCAATTAGTCAAGTTTGATTTGTCTTTGTTTTAGTAGTCCTAGTACATATTTTGCCATCCAGTATGACAGAAAGGCGCGCGCAACTTCCATTTCACGGAACGTTTTCCCCATCTCCTATGATAGGAAATATGTAGGAATTTGCATTTTCCTGTGACAGGAAACTGGACAAAATGTAGGAAAATACATTTTCCTACATATTTCTTAGATATTTCGTGTCATAGGAAAATGCAATTCCTAGATATTTTCTATCATAGGAAATGAGTAAAAAAGACAAGTACGCCATGCGCACGTCCAACAATGTTGGATGCATGAATGTGCATGTTCAAAGGAACCCAACATGTTGTGATGTGGTTCGTTGATCACGAGAACATTAGAAATGTTAGACGATCAAAAGTTTGACACAATTCAAATCTCATCCAGCATCATCCAACATCGTCGAACAAGGTGTTCAAACAAGCGCGACATTGTTGGACCAACAATGTTAAATGCGGTGTTAATTCATATCGAAATGATCTCAAGCATTATCGAGCGATCTTCAAAGCCATGGAATTGAGAATGCCGTAAAGTTTTGAAGCGGTATTCTTATTAATGTAGTATGTGTGATGTAAAAACAAGAGGGTCAAATTTTAAATGCAGGTAAAACGAATGCTAATGGAAAAAATTGCATAAAGTGAGAACCGTCGATCTCAAGTAAGCCTATATCCACACTAATAGTCCTTTTTGGACCTGGATTACATGGTACAAAAAAAAAACAAATAGGATGGCAAAAGAATGCAAAGTCACCAAAACAAAAGGATTCCAACCAGTCAAGATTGACTTGTCTTTGTTTCCGACGTCCCGTGCGTCATTTTGCCATCCAGTATGGCGACCTTTTTACCATGTGACCGATTGATGCAAAATGCCTATCTCCATGGAAACGCACCTTCTTTGTCAATGTTAGGCCTGTCCGTCCACACAAAAACGACATTTTCTTTTTGTCTAAGAAATCGTCGTTTCAGTGCGGCAGCAAAAATGGCGAAAAAATCTTTTCAAATTTATCCCAATTAGTGTTGCCGTAGATTTATTATCTAGAACTCTCACTTGTTTATACCTCTGTTTTAAACAGTCTGTTCCCAGAATCTCTTCGGTGGCTGATCGTGAATAAACGGACCAAACAGGCATTGCAAACACTAAAAACTATTGCAAAGATAAACAAGAAGGTTCTTGAAGACGATATCCAACTGCCGACCTTTGAGGAGGAGAAGGAAATAGCATCGGGTGACTTCAGACTGTTGTTCAGTTCTGGCTATGCAGTTACTACGTTGGTAGTGTGGTATACTTGGTATGTAATACTGAAATACAAGTCACGTGATCTATAACTGATGATCACTCTTTTTATTCTGCAAATTGTGCATGTTGCTGTAAAACAAGATACCAAACTATTTCACGGGTAATACACTTGCAACGCCGAAGAACGTTACTGCTATTCGTTTTCACGTAATGGTTTTGCGCGACGCAGGCACTGAACGGATGACCTTGCAACTTGTTTGCCAACGCCATTGCGACGGATAAGTTGCAGAAAAAATATATTGCACCGTGTAACAGCTAGCACGTATCGTTTCATAAACCAGCAAGAGTATTTCATCATAGCACAATGTCCTGACCGGGTCTTTCTTGGTGTTACAGGATTCCAAGTTATTTGGAATTTGATAGAGATATGTTTGATATATTTAAGGCAGTGCACACGAGGGAGCTTGCTTCCGCAACACGCTCCTGGAGCAAAAATTCCTCTTGTGCACCAACGATTTCACGAAAAAATTGTTTTTTTCGCAAGAAAAGTTTTGCTCCCTGATCATGCTCCCTGATATTAAACTGGTTAGAAATAAGGGAGCAAGCTCCGGGAGCAAATTACATGCAGCTGAAGTTCCCGCATGCAGCAAGCTTCCTCGTGTGTCCCGGCCTTTACGGTGTCCCGAAACAACAAGAAAGAGCCGAAAATCCAAAGACCTAATGATGACTGGTCGACCTAATTGACGTTCAAAACAAGTTTATGAGAGCAAGAAACCAGTACAGGCTCGTAACATGGTATATGGGATCAGGGATCAAGCCCCAAATTATGGCCAGGATCAGGGATCAGAGGCCAGGGCTCTGGGATCAAATGGGTGGGATCGAGGATCAGGGACATTGGGTCAGGATCAGGGATCAGCTTACAGTTTTTTTGCACCAAGGATCAGGGATCAAAAATTTCTAAAAATATGGACTCAGGGATCAAAATTTCCGTAAAGTCCTGGGGTCAGTGAGACGAAAATGTACCATGTTACGAGCCAGCCAGTAACTAAAGATTGCTCTATGCTTCCTGTAAAATCACTAAATAATTTCATTCGAACCTTTTGCACTAAAGTTCACATTGTATTTTGCATACATGTTTGCATAGGTTTGTGAACTCACTGGTGTACAGTGGATTGCATCTTATCGCGCCAAATGTGGGAGGAAGTTCCTACTTCAATTGGTTTATTGCAGGAGTAGCAGAAGTTGCCAGTGTGTGTTGTTGTATCTATTGTCATAACAGGTACGATCCATTCAAGCAGTTTATTTTTTATATTTATTCCATAAGAATAAATAAATGAGAATACATCAGTCTTTATCTAGCCTCCTCCGCAGGCAACTGTTCGCTTTTTCGCTGGGCCTCCTGTGTTAAAGGCGAGAAAAGGAGGAGGAAAAAAAAGATTTCGGCTCCCTGATTCGCAATCTCAATGCGAGGGGAATATACATTAGTATGCAAGGGAAATAAGTCAAATTCCCCTTTCATACTAATATATATTCACGTTGCATTAAAATTAGCTCTTTAATCAAAGCAGGGGTTATGCCATATAATCAACTGCGAAGAACAAAGAAAACCGAACCAATGTTAATATAATCCTGCCTTCAAGCAGGCGGATCCCAGTAAAGAATAATATTTCAATGGTTTCAAAGGCACGTTTTTCTTTGCGATTTTGATTAAGAAAAACGGGAAATTCCATCTGTTTTGAATTTTTTCTAATTTACGAAATTTTACAACGCCATAACGCAATCACTTAGGCATAATAATCTTATGAAAATACATCCCAATTGTGGAAATTGATAAAACGTGAGAAAGTCACATTGTTATTGATAGGTTTCACTTCAGTTATTGCTGGGAGCGAAGCGAGCAGCAACACTATTCTTGGTGTGGGATTCCTGTGCGATTAATGACGTCACCTTAATATTGATCCGCGAACTCGATTTTTATGTACGGTGGTATGTTCATGGCGAACCTTGACGTCACAGGGATGAATTGGGATTCCTGTGCGATTCCATTCGAGAGGTTTTATGTTTCTCGAAGTATAAAGAAAGTCACAAAATGCTAAGTGATATTTTTTCGAGAGGGCAATGTTCTGTTACGGGTCATTTTGCGTGTTACTGTTCGAATCGAAGCTCGTCTACGGGCCGAATCAATTCAAGCCAAGATAATAAGTATGAAGTGAGGTCGCGCTGAGAATCTCTGCAATATATTTGGTTACTCTATGAAAGAAAATTTTATACTTTGTATGTGATGGAATTGTATTTATCATTCGTTTGATCTAAAGCGTCAAATAGTACAGTAGACAACGCGGCATCTTCGACCGTGATGCAACGTACAACTATAGCTTTTAAAATCAGTTAGTTTTATAATCATTGCCAACGCTAGCCGTTTGTGATTGTTTGAAAAATTCCTGAAAATTGCTTTACTCAAAGTGCTAAATATTTTGAACTGTGTGTGTCCAACACTGATCCTGGAGAATTATGCCTTTGAAGGTCAACTAGCAGTGTTCGTCACACAACGCACAGGAGATAGACAAGAAACATTTCATATATATCAGAGAAAGCGGTGTACTTTCGTGAGTTTTAGGGGAACAGTTCTGCTAACGTGGATACACCAGCTGTTTTCTGCTCGCAGCACTTCACTTTCTATTAGAAATGGCTAGTTTATTTAATAAAATGTCAATACCGGAAAACAGTTTTGTCCTGCAGGGCACTGATTACTTACAAAAAATTTACCTATTTCAGATTTGGTCGTAAAAATTCCGTGGTAATTTGTGAAATCATGGCTGCTCTATCCTCGTTAGGATCCGTGGTCCTGACACTTTATGACGATGGGAGTACAGGTATATGACCCCATACTACTTAAAATGTGAGAAATTTGTCCAAAATCAATTCTTGGGTTTTGTACTTAAGTTCGTAAAATGTGTACTGAGACCGCCGTGTCCAAATGTATTTTCGGAAACTCGACGGGAACATGATTGTTTATATGTATGCATGTGACGTCAGCTCAGTGAAGAGACAGCGAGAAACGTCCTGAAGCATATCCAAGATACAAAATATTTGTTCGTTTGAATCAGCAAGACTGACTCTCAATGAATTGTCCCGGCCAAACTCGGTATAAACGTTTTTTTATTATTATTACTTTATTTATTTTTTTCACTTTGACGTGAAATATCTAGCGGTTATTCTGCGGTTATTTTTCAGGCTTTCTGGTTGGGAAGATCTTGATGTCGATGGTATTAGCCAAGTTTTTCATTACAATATCTTATAATGGTATTATTTTGTTGACTGCAGAACTTTATCCTACTGTCGTAAGGTAATTTTAATTCTTTTTCTTACCGAGTCTTTACCACAATCGGCCGCAACCTTTTTTTCTAGGCAGGCTTAGGGAATGGGAGCCAAAAGAGGAAAAGCAGTGGGGTGCCAAATGGTTACGGTCTTCATATGGATTCGCTTTGCTTTCTCACTGTAGGAAAAGCTCGCATTTCACTGATGAGCATCTACACAACAACAACAACAACCATCTGTATGGAGACCTTATATAAACTCTTAATTGAGCCATTTAAAAAAATATTTGTTTCCATTGGAAAATAAAATGGAATGATTTTCATGTTAAGAATTGCCCAATAACTTTATGGAAAAAGGGTTACAATTTAATTTTTCTCTTTGGAAAATTTTAGAAATGCTGCCCAAGGATCATCAGGCGTTTTTACATATATTGGATCAATTGGCTCTGCATACGTTAGCTACGTGGTAAGAAAGTCACAATATATTTCATTATTCATAAAAAATGAATGTGAGGTTTTAAAGTATTGTCTGTTTGCAATAGACGTCATATCCACTCTCGTGAACATTTTTTTCTCAGCTGAATGACAAATTTTTAACAGAATGCTGTATGGTTGAGAGCACATAAAGGGCAATGTTTGCCCGTCATTTGAAGCTAGATAATAAGATTCAAGAACTTTTATCAGCGGATTGAAAACAAGCAATAGCGCACACTGATCGTATTATGTAATGCACTGAATAGTTTATATTTATGTTAGGAAGGACACCTCTTAGCAGAGTTGGTCAAGAGACCACAATACTAAGAGAGCGAAACTCAGTATTGATGTTTGTGCGATGTTCGTGGCGGCTAGAATTTGAGTTTTGACGTGCGCGCGGACGGGACCGTTTGCTTTCGGTTTTTGAATTCTATTGTTTGAGAGCCTTGCGCGCGCGATGGCGAAGTTACTAAAAATAGCCTTAGTCGCCGCGAACATCGCACAGACATCAATACTGAGTTTTCCCTCTTTTAGTATTATGGTCTCTTGAGCTGGTACAGTTCGGGTTTTATTAGTAGCGACGAGCAACAACAACTAACTTTGCACTAAGCTACCTATACTTATACTAGTTATTTGTCGCATCAAGAATAGTGTCAATCATACAACATCATCAGTTGTTAGTAGCTTTTTGATTGGCTAAAACTAAGAGAACATATCTTAATGAGCTTAAGACACAAGCAAGTATTCCGAGTCTAAATCAAAGATTACATATAGAGGAAAATTAAATCAAAGAATAAAAGTTATACCAATAGGCCGTGACAAAATTGACGAACCTTTTGAAAGACTATCCTATAAGGCTATACGTGGTGTTAAAGTTATCTTAAATATAATAATGGTGTACATGATACGAACAGTTGACCGATGTCAAATAGTAGACGAAAGTCTAATCCATGGTTCCTGTTCGGCTAGCCCATATGATTAAAGATATTTAAACAGTTGATGGCTTAATTAAGTTGTGAGTATCTGGTTCGTAGATTAATTAATAATCATTTCTAATTGTCAATCTTATTTCTCTGAACGCAACTCAATTATTTAAGTTATCGATTAGTTATCGATTTGGTCTCTCATAAAAGAAAACATATAGAGTAGTGATTTCCCAATTTAAAAATACGAATCTGATAACATTGTTTTTATAGTAAAGGACTTTGAATTTTGGGGAACGTTGAACAAAAATGTATGGGGATTTTCCTAAAAACTCCTTTTACTCGTAGAATCCCGTACCAGCAGACAGATGGAGAAATAAAGTATAAGATGAAAAATACTTCGAAGAGCACCTTGCAAACTTGATATTCAGTTTATAATGATATCTTGGACTTAGTGTTGACATATTTCGGTTATATTCAAAAACCGTTGTCATAACGAACAATGTGTATATCTTAAGATGCACAAACAGAAAAATCTGGAATTGAAGTTTGTTTGTCTGTGAAAGTCTGTGGAACTTGTTTTCTGTGGGAATACTATCAATCATTTAAAAGAACTTGAGCTCAAAAGGATTTTTGTAGCTCTAGCTTGCCTGGGTTCAATTCCTGGCTCGGTTTTCCTCCACTCTTTTAGTTCCCTCACTTTTACTGTTTCTTCTTTATTTGCATCTTTATATTTTTCTTCCTCCACAGTTCCGTGTCCATCCTCTCCTTCCCTATGGAATTATGGGAGTAAACGCCTTTATATCCGCACTGCTGTGTCTGACTTTGAGGGAAACGAATAATCAACCAATACTAGAGGTTTTTCCACAACAACAACAGAAAGACAAGAAACTAGCCCTCAACGATTTGAATCAGAACCAATCTGATACCGATGTATAAAATAAGTTTGCACTTTGCTCCCACTAAATCGACAGTGATTGAATATGGGAATATGAGTCAACTGTTTTGAATTGAGGTAAAATTTAGTAACTGAAAGTACAACAGGTTTTGCTACTGCTCGCTCATAGTAAACCTCAAGCTCTCTTCTTGATCTACTGATGAACATGCATATTCTTGTTCTTTAAAGAAATTAATTACCAATGAAGCTTTATGTTGGGTATAGAAAACATAGAAAGTTAGAAAAAATTAGATCGATGTATAAAATGAAGAAATAGAAAACGCGCGCGCGTGCGCTCTGAGCAGATTTAGAGCACTTGGGGATTGATCAGAATACGAGAAGCACGAGGCGTAGCGTGATCAATCCCCAAGTGCTCGAAATCTGCACAAAGGATTATACGGCTTCCACATGTTAAAAACAGGCAAAATTCTAATATGGCTGCAATGCTTCATGAAAAGGGCAATAATGTTAGAAGTTTTTCGAGTTTTTTTAATAATCACGTGACTTGAGTTTCCTCCCTTTCGCACTTATTAACTGACGGGATCGAACGATTCGTACAGCGGTAAATAACAAAAAAACAAGATGGCGCGCGAGCGCGCGTTGTAATCGAACAGCGGTAAATAACGAAAATCAAGATAGCGCGCGGAAAAATAACGTCAAAAGAGACCTTCCTCTGCCCCCTGTGACATTGTTTTCAAGCATATTCAGAATTCATTTACACTAACCAAAAATTTGAAAAGTGCGCGCGCGTGCTGTGTAGGTTTGCAAAAAAAGTCGGACAATGGGGAGTCATCAAAGTGAAAAGAAATCACAGAAATTATGGAGTTTTGGGCATCTAAAAATGTTGAGAAGCAAACTATATGGAACATCACTCTTATCGCCTCGTGGTGTATTTGATTTCTCGTTCATTATACAGGCAGCGCGTGCGTGTATTTGCTGGTAAAGCACTAACATCAGTATCTAACCCAGACAAAAGTACATCAAAAATAAAATGTTTATGGCTTATTTAGAAGTCAATTTCAACCTACTCACCGTGATATCGTACGATTTACACTGTTCCGATATCGTAGGGTATCAGGACAGTAGCCCTCGCTTCTGCTTGACTAACTAACTTTAGTGAGAGATATGAGAGACATAGGATGTACAGGTTTGGGGCAAAGGAAGATCCTATACAAAACCGACTGCGCATGTCAGTTCACCAATACCAATGTCTAGACGGCATCCTAAGCGGTTAATCAGCTTTGACGACATAGGACCAAGGGAAATCAGAAAACCTGGCATCCCGAAAGAGCTAAGGATACCAAGTAAACACAAAATACCGTTGTTATATCTAGCTCCTCCTCCATAGGACACCCCTTTGTTAGTTTTCTGAGGAGGACTAGGCCCAACACGAGGTTTACTCGTGCCCAACAGAGATGAGAACGATGCATAGGAAGCCCGCCCTTATCCATAAAATCGATCACAGGAGAAAACAATACCTTCGACTCGATCACATTGAGCTGCGCCCTTCGTAATTCAGCACTTGTGCCGCAAGGGTGATGAGCTACACCAAATTTATTTATTTATTTATTGAAAAGGAGAAATCTGGAAGAGGCCAGTTATCGACGTACGTTGTATTGCACTAACTACTAGCCCCTTGTACCAATGATTTACTCGTGCCTAGGTGTGGGATTGAGCTAGTACTTGGATGCAGTGTATCATGAAATCATACTGGTTATGCTATGAAGTTAGAGTGGTATATTTGGCACCTAAATAACAAAATAAAAAGCAAAAGAGCAACATTCAAAATCAGAAGCTATTTTGGACATTGAGAAGTTGGTGTGGGGTTCCTGTTTATCAAAAATAATACGAACGTGCTTCATTGCACGGGTAGTATAAAAATTCAAAAATACATCAAGTATATCTTTCAAAGTATCCTATTTTAAATAACCGAATACAAATATTGTTCAGATTCCGCAATCATTTCAAAGCGTATAAAAAACAAACCGTGGAACAAAATCATCTGCTCTCGAGCTTAAAATTATACACTGAAAGCATACAGAAATCAGCTGAGTCAAAAGTCAAGCTTTTTTATTCATATAAATTCGAGAAGTCATCCACGTGAAAAAAGAATATCGAGGAGAAAATATAAGTTAATGAATAAGTCCATTTTGGTTTAAAAATACACAATCAGACGAATGTTTTCCCACGGGAGTGTTTGTTTAGAATGTTCTGCATTACCACGCTTTTTTAAGAGTTAATTCTCTCCATTTCGGGGCATTTCGACAAAGTCTTCATCAAGACCTCTTCAAAGATTTCTTCTCTTGTTTTTTCCTGGCGTCGCCGATGCAACTTACCTCTCATCCCTTCAAGAACTTAGCCCACTCCTTGGCCTCTGCGAAATAAGAAAGCGAAACAAAGAACCAGTCTGTGTGGTAGAAGCAATACTTGCACTCTATTCAAGAAGAGTCAAAATAATGTACGACTACATCAGGTACTTCAATTCTTGTCTTCATCTGTTGTAATTCGTTTCATAGTTTTTTCCTCGATTTTTATTGTATTTATTTAGTATTCAACGTTATTTTTGGCTCCTGGTTTGCCTTAGCGCTTCCACTAGTTTGCTATTTTCGTTTAAGAAGCTGTTTATATGGAGGCAAGCCAGCCCGGTAAGCGGACTGACTTCTTTTGTTTTCTTTTCCCTGGGAGCCACAGAACAAAAGAAGTCAGCCCGCTTACCGGGCTAGCTCGCCTCCATATAAACAGCCCCTAAGTCTATTTTTGCAGAGTTACATAGTTTTACTTGCTCTTTCACGTTCTTCACGTGGACGTACTTGAATTTTGTTTAGGACTAAGATACTTTTTCGATGACGTGGGTGCAAACGAAGAATAGTAAATACGGACGTGTATCATGTCGGTATATAGTGAATATGGCCGCGTGTCGGTATAGTGAATATGACCGTGTGTCGGTATAGTGAATATGACCGTGTGTCGGTATAGTGAATATGACCGTGTGTCGGTATATTGAATGTGACCGTTTGTCGGTATAGTGAATAGGACCGTGTGTCGGTATAGTGAATATGGCCGTTTGTCGGCATAGTAAATATGACCGTGTGTCGGTATAACTAGTGAATATGACCGTGTGTCAATATGACCGTGTGTCGGCAAGAGATTCTAGCCATGAGTTGGCGAAACGCATCTAATGGTCGTGTTTCAGCACTGTGTATTCGGTCATCTGTCAGTAAGATTCAATTTCTTCGTCTGTGTTTCGGCGGCCAAAAACCGGTAGTTAACGTAGAAGTCGTGTATATGCCTGTTCTTTCAATAGTTTGTTCGGCTAAGTTATCATATAGTCTCCTTCGAAGCCGTTTTTTGTATCGGGATCCCTGTCCCCTTGCTTTTTTCTTCTCTCTATTTCCCTCTTTTAGGCCTTTCTAAAATGTTTTCCTCTAATTTTACGCAATAATAGAACAACAGGTAGCCCAAGCTCGACGCATCCATTGACATACTAGAGATTATAGGGGACTTTATTAAGCTTAGAAGCATTACATTCAGTCAATCGAAATGAAGTCAAAGAGAACTGCCTAGGCCTTCCCAATCACGCAGACCAGCAGCTTGTCTATTGACACGCGCGGGTCTGATATATAATTGAAACGGTTAGTTTAAGGAAGCACGCAAACAAAATAGTTTGAGTTTGGTGCTGAATAGTGTTTTCAATCTCTTCGGCGCCGACAGTAACATTTGAACTCATGGAAGTGCCGACATAATTAATTTCATACGAAGGGGCTTAAATTTTACCTTGACTGAGCCTTATATTTCTTTAGTGGAACCTCTATCACATTACTTTACAGTGTAAGATCATTGCTGCTATTATCCAGCGTTCCAAGGAGAAAACCGAACAGAACAAGGACAAAACCAAACACAAATCTTGACCGATGTTGACCACATTTCTAGCTTTTCGATCACCTCCCTGCGAAGCTCAAATGTTGGCGGTACGCAAAGGCTTCTGGGTACAGTTTTGCAGATTCTCGATGTACACATTAGATTGATAGAAACTGCAAACCTCGACTCGTAATAACAGTAATAATAATAAGAAATTTTGAGTCAATAAATACAACTTTATTGAAAATATATAATAATAATAATGATAATAATCATCATAATAGTCATAATAATCATAATAATCATAATAATAATGACTTTATTACAGTATTTTCACTAGGAAGTGGCTCTTCATCTGTAATGCACTAAAAACTAAACGTTTTATCTCCGTGCGGCCAGAGGCCTGAAAATATCCCGATTGATATTCGCGCTATATAAGTTAATAATAAATAAAACGGTGAGCCACTGGGGTAGACTTTATGACCTCTCAGAGCGACGTGATTATCAAATCCAGTGTGGTGACGTTGATTGGTTGGAGCTGTAACATGCTGTTGAAGACAGAAAGACTCTAGAAGACGAACATAGTTGCATCCAGTCCAGACCCAGGCCTCTTTTTACCCAGCTACGCTTCATTAAAACAGAGTCCAGAAGAACTTGCATGCGCATGCGTTACATGAACCAATTAGACACCGTAAAATTTTAGTGTGACCTGGTTACAAGGCCTTTTGACAAGTCATACAGGGCTTTGATTTGCTCCAACTTAGGTAAAAACCGTGTGCTTCGTACAAGTGAAGGCATACTTAACTGCTTCGATGAATTCGTTTTCAAAATGAGCCCCATATAGCTGATTTAATTCAGATAAATTTCAACGATAGCTTTGTAACCAGGTCACACCAAAATTTTACAGTGTCTGATTGGTTCATGTAACGCATGCGCATGCAAGTTCTTCTGGACTCTGTTTTACCGAAACGGAGCAGGATAAAAAGAGGCCTGGGTCTGGACTAAGTTGCATCAGGTTTATTTATTTTTTAATATTACAATGTAGCTAGTGCGCTTATATTTTTAGACTACAACTGAAATTAGTGTATAATTAAGCCTGTACTTCCGGGCTTATCCGTCTTCTGTCAATCCTCTGATCTTGAAGTTGTTTTATAAAATGGCGTAAAAACGGAATCAGAAAAGCCAGTATAAGAAAACCCGCTGCTGTGTAGAAGACTGGGTGATAGGATCCTGATAAGTCAGCTATCCATCCTAAAATATAATAGAAAATTTTTTTATTTTACCTTTGGTCAACACCAGAAAGGCGGCTGGTACCACAAGTACAATCATGAAGGAAACTGACCAGTTGTTAGCCGTAAGTTAAAGTTAGTTAATCCAGTTCAGTCAGTCGGTCATCAAGTCAGTCGATCAAATTGTTTTTTTTTTTGTTTTTAGTTAGTTGGTTGGTTGGTTGGTTGGTTGGTTGGTTGGTTGGTTGGTCACATTCAGTTGCGCGCTTTTGATTAACTGACCTGCAAATCCTGATGCAATAAAGATTGGTATTCCACAAAAGAAAAACAACCACCCAATACCATGCTTGGGATATATTGACATTATTTGGCAAAACGTAGTAGTAAAATACACGGCCTCACAAAGTCCTTGGATTACAGCATAACCATACAAATATCCAAGTTGAGATGCTAGCGGAAGTAAGACGTCAGCCACTGCCAACAAAAGAACTCCAAATTGAAAAATATGGAAAAATGACACCCGACCAGAATCGCACAGCCTTCCGGTCAGGATTCTGGTAGGGACCGACACACAACCAGTGATAAAATACATCCATGATGACTTATGACTTGGTATTCCAAGTTCGTCGGCGTATTTGATCTGGAAGAAAATAGGCATGAATGCCTTATTAGTTGCAAAGCATGAAGTTACTAGCCTAACAGTTACATATGGACGCCACCTGACAAAAGGAGATGATGAAAAAAGCAGGGGCGGATTTAGGGGAGGGGTGCATGGGGTGCGCACCCCCTCCTGAGACGACTTTCAGTCCTTTTTTCTCAATATTTTTCCAAAATATCCTCTCGGCAGTTTCATATTTATATGATGGTGCACCCCCTCCTGATAATCCTGGATCCGCCCCTGCAAAAGGATACTGATGGAGAGTGATCAGGGGAAGGGTGGAGAAAAATGGAGTGAAGAGATAGATTAAAAGGACTTTAAGGGAGCATTCATTTTTTAGGAGGGGGGTGGGCCGGAGGAATTGCAGGAATCAAATACAAAAAAAATGCAAGCCCCCACGGTAAGGAATTGAACTATATTGATGACCCACCCCACTTCCAAATATGAAAATAGGGTCCCTTGACCTGGTTTAACTTTCAGAAAAACATGACCCACCCCCTTTCATAGAGTAAATTTGGCCCACCCCTCAATTCCTCCGGCCCACCCCACCTCCTAAAAAATGAATGCTCCCTAAGATAACTGACCAGATCGCATTGGGAGGTACAGGTCGGCAGTGTTTGAAAATGATTGTTGAGGGTGTAATTATCCGTGTGTGTGTGTGATGCTATATATTATCATCATAAACCTTTCTCGCACTCCTCCATCCCCAGATATATAATTTCTGATGTACCCAATTGCAAAAACCTTGTCATATAAAACAGATATTAAACTTTAGTAAATTAGTACTAAAATGTTGTCATATAAAAATAAATATCGAACTTTGGTAAATTTGTAAGTTTATTAGCAATAAATTATCACTGACCTCGAAAACACTAAAACGATAAAATACTATTCTGTTCAATGTTTTCCTTAATTTTATTTCAACATCAGATTGCTATACCTGTAATAACGATGATAAAAATCGCGATATTTCCGAGCTTAACACGAGTCTGACGTCAGTAATAATTTATTCCTGTTAGATAAATTTCTTAGCTATAGGTGTAATGGCACCTACCAAATGCTGCAGGGTCATGTAATGTCCAATGTACATCAATGAATTCATTATAGTCAAAAATATAAATATAGGACTTTTTAGCATAGAAAAGTCGGACGTTTCTCTGAGTTTACACCACCAACTTCTTTTGCTTTCTTCTTCGGTTTGAGGACTATCGTCTTCACTTGGAATATTCTTCCTGGAAACGACAAGTCCAAGAAAACTAGAACAGAGATTGATACCAGCCAGCGCCATCAACGCTTTCCTCCAACCCAGGTGCTCAACAAGTGCTTGTGCAATAGGACTCATAGCTAAAAGTCCGGCTCCTGGCCCCAGTGACCCTATCGCCGTGGCAACATGTTGATGTTTATCAAAGTACAATGGCACCACTAGAAAAGCTGCGATATATCCCAGGCAGGCTCCAGTTCCTAACACGAAGCCATACGAGAAATATAGGATGTACAAGTTTGTGGCAAAGGAAGATCCTAGAAAACCGAGTGCGCATGTCAGTCCACCAACAGCAATGACTAGACGGCATCCAAAGCGGTGAATCAGCTTCGACGACAAAGGACCAAAGAAAGTCAAAAACCCGATGGCAAATGCTCCAGGAAAGGCTGAGGATATCATGTAGACGAAAAAATATGATTGCTAGCTAATTGAAGTGAGAAATAAGGGGTAATATTTATATCATAATTATAACCAATACCATCGTAGTTAAGTTGGTGTCTAAACTAATGGGATTATTATAGTTTAATGCGTTTCGTTTAAACTTTCTTCGAACAGTTGCGATTTAGTTTACTTTTGAGTTCTTCTCGATATTTGGATTGAACATTTGATCTCGCACTGCCTCTGGTTTCTTTCCTCGCCTTGTCCTACATTGAGTTTTATGCATTAATGATGATGGACAATGAAAGCGGTCTCTATTTCGCGACACTTGAATTTCGCGAAATGGAGAAAAGCCACATTATATACTATAGAACTCACTTTAATTTTTCAATTTTACGGCAATCAAATCCGTTTGTTTGAGACCTAAATTTCGCAATTATTTTTTTGCTATTTATTGTCTTTTTTATTTATTTTTCACCCAAACGATCATTACCTGTTTTGGCTTTCCCAGCTTGGAATTCGTCCAGTATTTTAGGAAACAATATTCCATAACAGTAAGCAGTTCCAACATTCAGGATAGTAGCCAGTGAAGTACATATGCTCACAAGCCAGGAGACTTTAGTGTCAAAGCGACGTGTTATGGAAACATCTGGAGTAGACTGATTAGAATTCTCTTCTGCCATTACATCACTTTCATCCCTCTGCACATGGAATAGGAAAGAACTCAATTGAATACGTGTTTGATGCAATAAAGTTGAGTGGCATGCAACTGAGAGCCCGGGGGGACTCCATTGTAAAAGGATCGGGTATGCTCGTCGGAAATTTTAAAAAATACCCCTAAAAGATACCGGAAGTCTTTTAAGAAGGGCGTGGCCAGACGGTTTTTAACCCTTAAGAGATACCAGCGTAACAAGCTAATGAACATTAATTATTATGAACACAAAATTGGACGGTCGACACGCTTTTTTGGGCAAATTTCTTCCATTTGAGAACAAGATAATAAGAGATGGTCTCATTTAATACCCTATAAGAGAGACCAGGGAATGCTAAAACTCTAAACTTCAATTTTAAAACCCTAAAAGTTAAGATACCAAATAGCTGATTTTTACCCCTAAGAGATACGACAAGCATATCCGATCCTTTTACAATGGAGTTCCCCCTCCCCCCCCCCTCCCAAGCATATCCGATCCTTTTACAATGGAGTTCCCCCTCCCCCCCCCCCCCTCCCCCCCCCCGGGACTGAGAGAAACCAGATTGAGTTTAGCAGTGGATTCACGAGCAGCCGGAAGCATGAAGCAAAGCACGCATAATGTTAAGACACGGGCTGTAGAGCATGTATACAATTTGTCTGCGCATGTCTGTATTTTGGGCTTGAAATTCATTTGCATATCGAATGCAAGAAATTTTATGTTGACATGGAACATTTGGCTGGCTATCTCGTTCTTCAAAATTATGTTCAACTACCGAAATACTAAGACAACTGAAACATGAGCAGTCTACCTACCGCTAGTGCGTTGTGGATAATTATCCAAACTGAAGGCACTCCAGATGGGAAAATATCGCGCGTCAAAGTTAGTAGAAAGTTGTGAGAAGAACCAGAACTCCGCGAGTAATATTGTTGGCGCTAAATTTATATGTAAGGTACGTTAAGCAGTGAAAGCCATTAACAACAAGTTACTGTGTAGATTAGACCCGATAAGGGTATTTTAGACTCCATCGATCGTTTAATAATTAGCCATGTTTACTGGAATGTCGCTCAAAATTCTTGCAATTCACTTTCAAAATTTGACATCTGAGACTGCGCCCCCCAGCAAAATTATTTAGTAATTTGCTTTTTCCACGTTTCTTTCTTGCAAAACTGAGCTTTTTTAGTCTAAACTCGTGGTCCCTACATGTGATCCAAAGCATTTTTGTGAACGTGTTTCCAAGCACGTTGTTTGCATGCAAATTTCAGCGATGAATTTATTGCTCTTTTATAAAGTATAAAACGCTGCTTCATACGGCCCAAACTGTATGCCTCACCATGTATAAAAATAGGTCATTAACTTCTAGATAAATGTTGCAGATTATAAAATATAGGCTACCGAATTTAGTCAATTTTAACAAGGCTTGAACCCGACTGTACACATTGCTTGAAATTACATGGAGGGACCAGAAGTTTCCAGCAAGAAAGCTCTGTTTTACAAGAACGAAGCATGGAAAAAGCGTATTATTAAATAATTTTGCTGGGGGGCGCTGTCAAAGATGTAAAATTTTCAGAATGAATTGCAAGAATTTTGCGCGAAAAAGTACGACATTCCAGTAAACATGGATAATTATTCAACAATCAATGAAGTCCAGAGTACTCTTATTGGATCCAATTCAAACAGTACCATGTTGGTAATGACATCCATTACTAAATTTACCTTATACATGAATTCAACGCCAACATTATAACTCGAAAGTGCGGAGTTCTGGTCCTTCTCACAACTTTCTACTGACTTTGACGCGTGATATTTTCCCATCTGGGGTGCCTTCGATCTGGATAGTTATCCACAGCGCACTAGCGGTAGGTAGACTGCTCATGTTTCAGTTGTCTTAGTATTTCGGTTGTTGAACATAATTTTGAAGAACGAGATAGCCAGCAAAATATTCCGTGTCAACATAAAATTTCTTGCATTCGATATGCAAATGAATTTCAAGCCCAAAACACAGACATGCGCAGACAAATTGTATACATGCTGGGCTGTAGGAGAATCTTTTTTTTTTTGAAGAGTAAAAACCTTACCCTAATTAAAACTCTTTGGCGAGGTGAACATTCTTTCGTGTTTCCAAAAGAATGTTCACCTCGAACAAAGAAGAAGAGTAAATAAGATGACGTAACAAGTAGCGTCGAGCTCAAGACATGTCAAAATGTCACGTGGCATGCAATACGAAAAAGTCATTGGCTGAAATACGATGACACTACGAAATACGATGTAACATTTTAGTGGATGAATCAAATTTATAGCCGAGCAATAGAGCATTTTTATAAAGTGAGTCGTTAGAAAGAAGTTAGTGACGAGTTTTGCATTGATTTATTAAAACAACGAGCGAATAAAGTGTATACAAAATTCAGACACTCGTTTGTTGGTAACCTTGAAACTGGTTCATGCGCTTGTTTTTCTTGTTTAGTAAAGCATAATATGTTAGAGTTAACGGCGAACTAAAAGAGTTACATCCAGAACTGTACAGCCAGGGAAAGTATTACTGCGGTTTTCGATATTCTGCGAATTCTGACCTTCAAACAGTCCGTTGGAATTTGGATATTCGCTTCCGCCCACCTCAACAAAACATCGAAAAATCAATACTAAAAGTTCCTAAAATCCTACCAAATGACCAAATTTGATCTTTAGAGAGTATATATTAGCTATATTATCATTTTGGTATTAAAAGTTCTTTGTATTAATTAGTGATATTTACTTTTGATTGACAGAAGCAAAAACGCAAATTAGCGGTTGGCGTTTGAAAGTCAGAGTTCTCAGAATACCGAAAACCGCAGTAAGTCCGCATCTTAATAATGGCTAAATAAGATAAGAACTAACAATGCCAAAGTTAAAATAGTACCAGGGGCGTAGCGAGGCCTGAGCAAAGGGGGTTAGTCAATGGAAAGGTTACATTTCAAGGTCCAGTTCCTGCCATTAATGATTAAGGTTTTGATGAAGTCATAAGAAATAAGTTAATGCATCTACTGTTCATACACGAAGTCTTCCACTGACAATTCCCAATTTTGTTATTGGCAAGTTCTTCGGCTTTTTGAAGATTCACTTGCACTGCGTGAAATGTACTTTGGTATCAACAGGTAGTGTACCTTAGTTGCCAGTTTTAACCTTGATACCATTGGTCCATTGCGGTGGGTTTTACCCTTTTTAACCGATTTAGGACTAATTTAGTTGCTCTTTCCTGCATCTCGGCATTCACTCGTTGAACAAGAAAACGCAAAAGGCTTGAGAATACAGGTGGGCTTTGACTTTGCTTTCAGTCAACAAGAGACTGTTTAGAGCTCATTACAGAATCTTGTATTTCGTAGACTTCAAGCTTTACAAATTAATCACTTTCAGAATGCAGCTGCGAGCTTATTTGTTTCTGCAGTGATTGCAAGGTTTCGTAACTCTCTGATTACTCTGCTGGCTTTTCGGTACTGTACTTTTCGCTGACTTTCCTAAGTTTTTCACTTATTTTCCAAAATTGAAAATTGTCAAGAAAAATCCATTGTATTAATACATTTTGAATTACTGTTGGGTTGTGAGACAGGAGTTGCTTCCATTCTTTCTGGCAATGGGGTGGTTCTTGGAACGCACTTGAAATACCTGAGCCGGGAATGATTTGCTTGAGTTTTCATTGCTCTGCATAGTTAAGTTTGTCAACTTTCCAAAGGTTGCATTTTCACTTGATTGTTGCTGTATGGAAAATGACGAACATGGGTTCTCTAATTCCACGTCTTTGTCGACAACACTTTTGTTGATTCCAACTTGTACAACATTAGTTTGAGTAGAGGTTAAAGATACGTTCTTTGGAGTATAAGAAGAGTCGTGCAAATTTCTTGGAGTTAAAGTCAATGTTCCATCAGACATATCTAAGGCACAAACGAACTGGCTTAAGAAATCTCTTCCAAGTATCATATCAAATTTGAGGTCTGTACTGACTAACGCAGGAATATGAAAAACAGTGTCTTGCAACATAAGGGAAACGTCGGTTTCACCAACAATATTTAAAGACTTGCCACCAATTGCTTGTACCACAATGTCAGGATCAGAAAGTGAACACAAGTGACAACTAGATTTTAACTTCTCACAAACTTTGTTGTTCAGTACTGTGACAGGGGCTCCGGTGTCAACAAGCATCTTTACATCCAATCCATCAATTATACCTTCTACTGTTGATTTCTCTGAGTCTATTTTAAGCTTCAATACTCTAGGCGTACTTTGTGTTACATTTGTTTGAGTTTCTGTTTGAGCCAACCGTCGTTTATATTTGTCTTGTCCCTTTGTGTATACGTCAGGTTTCTCTTTTCGTTCGCAGTCCTTCTTCTCTTTTTCAAGTTCTTCAGATGTCTTTTTAACTTGTGCTTTTGTAGGCATGTTTGGCTGATTACTACGGGATCGGGTAATGTTCGAGTTACGCGCTTCGAGTTACGCGCTTCGAGTTACGCGCTTTTCGAGTTACGCGCTGTGCCACACCCATTTTTGCCTGTGCCACACCCAGCGCGTAACTCGATGTCTTTAGGAAAGGTTAGTGACTTCGAGTTACGCGTTGAGCGCACAACTCGAACTAAAACATATCGTCTTAAATTTTCGAGTTACGTAAATAGGACGTTTATGTTGAATTAATTATTAGACTAGAATCAACATTTTAAAACTGAACTTATTCTGATTTAATCATTTTCCTTTTTTTAACAACATCTTCATAGAACAATAGTAATAATAATGTTATTTTTAACGCTAGAACCAACATACAAATATGTCCAAAAAATGACTAAAAAGTAAATAGAACAGTTTTTGAAACGCCACTGACCTCCCTTAGTACTAGCAGAAGCCGGGCATTGCCCTTGAACGGAGAAGAATAAAATCTTCCGCTGTTAAGCTATTTCTGGCAGGAGATTTGACTAAAGGGGATGGACACATCAGATTGCTGCCGATGGGCTTCTTTCTTAAACAATGATGTTAAAGCTACGTTTCAGTACGTAGTTTTTCGTTACACGATGATTGTGAATACATAACATGTTGATATTCTTAACTTTCAAAATTACTTTAAATCTATTTAGTTTCCTATAAACCTGATAATTCAAAGTAAACGTCTTATTTACGTAACTCGACACTTTAAGACGATATGTTTTAGTTCGAGTTGTGCGCTCATCGCGTAACTCGAAGTCATTAACCTTTCCTAAAGTCATCGAGTTACGCGCTGGGTGTGGCACAGGCAAAAATGGGTGTGTCACAGCGCGTAACTCGAAAAGCGCGTAACTCGAAGCGCGTAACTCGAAGCGCGTAACTCGAAGTTTACCCGCCCTCGATTACTACAATTATTGCTTTTAGGATCAGTCTTCTGTTTTTGCTGTTTAGCAAATAGTTTTGAGTGACCATGGCTATGCTTTCGTTTTCGGCGCTGAGGTCGAACAGGTGTTGATGTTTTATTTTGTGAGTGTGCTTTTTTCTTGTTTACGACAATACTGCCTTGCTCCAAGCTTGAAGTGACTCCATTAAACAAAAGTGGTGTCGTAGCAACTTCACAATCATCCATTTCTTCGTCAGGCGCACAAGCGTTCCCACTGTGATGTTCGTCTGTGGCGTGACTTTGAGTGACACACCGTTTAGTGCATGCTTTAGCTTCTTTATTAGTTGTAAAAACATTCTCAGAATAACGCTTTTTCTTGCTCTTGGACTTCAATTTACTCACTGTTTTTGAGCTATTGCGCATATTTACAACACCTTTCGGTATAGCTTTTTTGTTGTTTGGGCGCCTTTCTTCTTGTTTTGCGGAACCGTCAGTTTCACTGACTTCCCTTCTATCGGTTTGGCCAAGGACGCCTGCAATTGTAAGAACTTTCTTGCATTTATAAATTGTTGGATTTTCCATTTGACAACAGTCAACATTTTCAGGCAAATCTACAAGCGAGTTCATGAGATTATCGCGGCTTTCAAAATCATTTTGTTTAATCAAATACTGACTGTGAAATAAATGTCCACTGTTACCACAAAAGCTACATACTACTTCAGTGCCATAACAGGAGTTGTTCTTCTGTTGCAAACGTTGACTTTCAGTTAAATGCTTTACCATATCTATTTCTGCTTCAAGCGTTTCTGCTGGCATATCGTTTAGGTATTGGGGAGCTTGTTCATCAATAGAATCATCTTGATTTGGCTCTTTTTCTGGCACGCGATCATACAAAAAGTAATTATGTATTTCTGGTGTCGCTTGCTGCTGTAACTCAAAGTTGTCTTTTACTTTCTCCATTATCCTTTCTTTCAATTCATTGGCAGAAGAGGCCATCACAAATTCTTTCAATTTAGCGTAGTTTTCAGCTTCTTCAAATGTTTTAGGTTCTTTGAGAACAACAAACTCCTTTATTTCTGATCGAAGACCCTTCAATAGAGCCTGGAGCCATTCTGATTCTACGAGGCTGAGTCTGCTACAACATTGTCGTACTTCTGCAACATACTGTCGTACGCTTTTTCCTGGGAACTGTTTCAAATTTTGGAGACGATTTCTTAGTCTGAGATAATAGTCCTTTGATACAAATTGTTTTAAAAGTGCTTCTTTCAGTTGCGCAATTGATAAATCATCCTTGTAGTGCAAAGAGTTGAACCAAATGCTGGCATTTCCTTTCAGGTAGAATGGTAGAACCAAAGCCTGCTTTTCATCAGATAAGTCGTAAAATGCTGCTGCACGGCTAAAGTAGCTAAGGAACTCGTGTACGCTTTCAAACTCGTTGCCGTAAAATGCAGAAAAAGTGACGATATTTTGTCCGCAAAGATGCTGAGATGATGTCATGATTATTAAATGATGTGGTTATTAATGGAATTTGCTTTATTTGCGGTTGTGTTAATACACAGCTGGAAGTATGATTAAATTTACAATGAACAGCTAGGTAGGAGGTATGGCTTTATGATTAAAAATGCTAATATATGGATGAAGAGAAAACAAAGAGTAGTTTGTTAAAGCCGGAGATTGTTAAAAATTATAAAAACTTGAAAGCTATAAAACGCAATGTATTATAAACCCTGAATCGTTTGAAATGTTATAAAACAATTACCAAAGTACTACTGACAGAACAATAAACTAATTGCCCTACATAAAATATACGAGTTATTTATTTATATAGAAGTACAATATATATGCAACGACAATATACAGTTAGAACATTGATTTATAAATACACAGATTATATTAAGTTAAATTAGAAAGGCACACATTACCACAGGAAGGACTTACATACAAACAGCTGAGAGCTGAGGTTCATGAGACAAGCACCAGCTCAATTGGATAGCACATCACGATAACTTGAAATGAATAACTCTTTAATCCTTGTGAGTTCAGCAATAAACTTCCATGTTGAACGTCCGTAAGGAAATTTTCTTTATGAAGACGCTTTTATCAGAGCTCGGTACCAAATGAGGATCTCGAGGTTGAGAACGACTAGTAATCTTCGCCGGACTTTGTTGTCTCTGCGACCAAGTACGTTTTGCAAACCCCGAACTTAGTTCTCCACCAATTTGTTACGAGGGACTGCTAGGTCCAAACGTGTAGGTTCTATACAAGAGCTGGCGATGAACCTTTAACTCTACGACGAGACAGTTCCTTCGCTGTAGGCTTTGTTTTATTATACTCTAAGGACTTGTACACATATCTAGCTCTAGGTCTAAAAGGAAGTCTATCTATTTGAGTAACTCTCTCTTTTATAATGTCCTGTGAGACAGGCCTCAATGAACCGCAAGGATGGGTGTTTTGGTAAACACAATCAGATTGGACGGCGCCTTTTCCAATGTGATTGGTTGCACGTGAAAACATTGC
This sequence comes from Telmatactis stephensoni, assembly GCA_029948255.1. Classification (NCBI taxonomy): domain Eukaryota; kingdom Metazoa; phylum Cnidaria; class Anthozoa; order Actiniaria; family Isophelliidae; genus Telmatactis; species Telmatactis stephensoni. Next base: position 73,617 of record JALIZF010001221.1, on the reverse strand, counting down.
CAATCATGGGAAACGGAGGCCAAATGTTGTCGGCTAGGATATTATTCCAGAGATGTCAAGGTTAATCTATTGTTTCTTAAAGCCAAGGGGAATTCCCTACTTTGATATTCTATACTTTGATATTCTAAACTGAAATTACTCTTGTCAGCAAAATGACAGCATACTGAAGACTATAAACCACCAAATTATTAAAACTAACGCGGTAAACCAAAAACTAATTAAAACTGGAAAAGTGTATCATAACAATATGATAGCGCTAATTTTCTAATTTCCCCAGGAAGAACAATTTGGGGCCAAAGTACGTGGGAATTTGTCCGGCATTGAGAAATAAAAACAAACTTCGTCCAATATGTATGTTGGATTAAAAAGACAATTAATAAAGATTAATTAATTAAAAGTAAAATTGTTGTTTTTATCGCATTTGCCGCGCCAGAGTAGTTGATTTCTGAAAAGTCATTACTTTGACTAAATTTGCAAGTTAAGTTGATGCGTGTTATTCATTGCTTTGATTGCATTTACCCAAAATTAAAAGTGAACACAAATTTATTGCTTTGAACACATTTTCCAGAATATATGACGTCTGTAAAGTCATTGCTATGCTCGTGTTACCTAGCAACAATCTTAAGAGTTTTAACTCGGTTATAATCCTGTTTATCCCATTAGATCTAAGAATAGACTCAGTCAAGAAGTCACGAGCTAGTTCACGTGTACTTAGCCTGTAGGTCACACGTAAGCCATGACTTCTAAGGGACGAACCATTAGATTTTTGAGGGGGGGGAGGGGGGGGGGTTGGGCAATTTTTGCTGTGCACGAATTTTTTTTTGTCCTTTGTGGCGCTGCAGGAATGTTTTTTCCCACATGATTTGCTTGCAGGATGTTTTTTTTCGACTTTTGCCTTAGGATTTATTCGTGTTTTGGTCGTTTACTTCTCTATGTAATATTTAACAATATTAAGCTGCTTGCACGAATTTTTTTTCTGGCACCTTTGTTGTGCACGATTTTTTTTTCTTCGTTTAAGGCTTTGCTCGAATTTTTTTTTGTTATTGCCCAACCCCCCCCCCCCCCCCCCCCCCATCAAAAATCTAATGGTCCGTCCCTAATGACATGTGATCAGCTGAAATACCTTATGCAATCAAAATTTACAATATCTGTCCAGGCAAATCCGTTACGCAAGGAAATTACCTCTCAGGAATAATTATAATACTCAATTTGTTAATGTCATCCGGTTTATGACATCTCTCGTTAATATGTTAAACCTAGTACTATAAATATGACGCGCTTGTAACTCTCTAGTTAGTTGGTGTTAGTTGGTGTTAGTTGGAGCTAGTTGCTGCTAGTTGTTGTTAGTTAAGAACGAGATACAATAAATCTGTTGGAGGAATTCACTGTCAAGTCCTTTTGGGGTTCACCTACTCACAAGATCCCGTGTGCTCAGGTCAGCTAATTATAAACTACCTGATATCACTCGCATTTACTAGTAATTTGATGCGTGTAAACCATCAACTGTACTCCCATTTGCTTTAGTTTTCGGTGCGAGAGTGATTTTCGTTTGACCGTGAAAGAAAAATGACTATTTAGTTTGTAGTAGTTGATAAGAAATAAAAGAAAACAATGGCTTTAGAGTCTACTACCAACTATTAGTTTGTCTGTTCCTTCAACCGCCGCCCGGTTGGCTCAGTTGGTTGAGCGTCGGTCTTTGTGCGGGAGTCGTGGGTTCAAGCCCCGGCCGGACCACACTCAGGGTCTTAAATAACTGAGGAGGAAGGTACTGCCTTTGTAACTACATCTGCAAACATGGTGAGACCTTCAGTCTTCTCGGGAGAGGACGTTTAAACCTGTAGGCCCTGTCTCCTCATCCTCTTCACTTAACCTGTAATATGGGGAGACATTAACGAACCGCGTTTGAACTATTCGCAAGAGAAGGGATTGTTGCCCGGTACAACAGTCTGTCCTTACTACTAACAAACTCTAAGCGCATTTGATTATATTCATATAGATATTTGCGCTATGTAAATGCTAAAATTTCATTTTTTCATTTCATTTCATTTCATGGTCAAATGAAAACCACTCGAGTAAAATTACTCAAGCTGGCTTTGGTAGCATTTGCTGACATTTTGAGTGGCGAGCAAAAATCCAAATTTGATTGCTTCGATAACTCATGCAATGCAAATCCAGAGAAAAATATAATATATACCTATTTCAAAAAAGGTTTTCGTATGAGAGGTCACAAGCCTACGCGTCAGTAAACACCCACCTTTAAGGTTGGTTCACACTAGCGTCGGAATCAGAATCGGAATCGTAAGAAAACAACAAAGAATTTAGGGATTCGAATACAAAAGAAAGGTGTTTGTCTTTGTTCCTTCCTTTGTCTTTGATTATGCTTATGCTTGGTCTTATGCTTCTTGCGATGCTTATGTCGATGTCTTATGTCACACGCTTGACTTAACTCTTTTGTCTTTTCCTTTGTTTTCTGCTTCCGATTCCGAATCCGACGCTAGTGTGAACCAGCCTTTAGAGTGGTTTCCTTCGTAAATCGTAAAAGAATAGGCTAACTAATAGTTAGTGGTAGACTCTAAACCCATTGTTTTTTGTTGTTGTTGTTCTTGAATATGAACCAAATAGTCATTTTTCTTTCACGGGCGACGGAAAATCACTCTAGCACAGTTTTACACGTATTATAGGCAAGCCATTACGAAAGTACTGCATATACTGCAGCTTGCGCAAACCCAATAGTAAACACTGACTTTGATTTATGAGGAAACTAAAGCAAATTTATACAAATGTAGCATTTACTACTACTTTCCTCAATATTTGCTGTAGTAGTAAACCCATTTTTTATCCAGAGAGTTTCTAAAAGGCTTCTCTAGGTTCACAAATCAAAAATACTTAGTTACAGTAGTGAGCAGACAGATTAGTTAAAAACTAATTGGACTGTCATAAAATATTTCAGAATATAGACTTACTGAAGAAACAATATGTCCATTGAGTCTGCTATACGCAAAGTCGTTGAATAACAAACTTGTATGCGTAGTTGGGAGTGGCCTACCTAGTTCTTAAACAACATGGCCAGCGCTCTGGACAGACTGGTTTTCCAGGAAGTCCAAGTCAATATTTTCGTGGTTTCTACTAGTTACCGCAATTAAAATATTTGTATAAGTTGTACAATTATTGCTCCTGGATTAGTGAACATGACTAATTCAATGGGCTTAAAGCTGAGGGATCAAAATACACCAAATTAAATGGAAATTAATTCCGTCAATAGATTGTGAAGACGCATAATTTTTGCCCCACTATCGTGAGAAAATTAAATCAGTATCCTTTATTATTAGAATATTACTGCATTTGTAATGTAGACTCTCATCGGCATTTTATTGGCTGCAGCAACTAACTCCTTGTTGTATATAGAACCATGTAAAACTCGCTTAATATATGCTCATTGTTCAGACATCGATCAGGGTCCACTATACCTTTTGCGTAAAACGTGAATGGCTGATTTATTTTGACGTGAAACGTGATTTAAGGTCTAAAATCTTTTTGCGTCCACGTGAAAGCAACTTTTGATTTTTTTGTGAATGTGAAAGAGATTTTTTAATTATCCGTGACGCGTGAAAAGCCCAAATATTTTTGCATGATTTCATTTTGCAAAGGGGCATAGGGGACCCTGATCGATCCGGCTCTGTTGGTTTATTATCACCAGGTATCCTTCCTCATTTTAGAAGTGCTGCTTATTTTAGAATGAAAAATGGCCCTAAAGTTGTATTTTCATTGTTTCTGGGATGGTTATGTAACGTATAGAGAAAGCACCTCTTCTTTATACAAGCCAAGAACGTATCAAGATTTGTTTCTTTTGAATTGTCTTGGACAGTACATAACTGCTGTTCATCTCAAGGAACAACGAGGTACAGGTTCACAAAAACGGTAGTTAACTTAGCTTCAAAAATGTACATGCATGTGACTTAAGAAAGACCACACGTGAAAAATCTGTCTATCTTCCGAATGGCTATTGTCTGAGCTTTGTTCTTCTTTTGTTCAGTCTCACCTGGATTCCGTGTTTAGTTTATGGATTCGGGTTCACTGTGTCTGGTGCATGAAAAACGTTCTAGAACTGATCGAAGACTTATTAGTAATTGTCCCACCAAATGAGGACGAGGACGCTAGATAATTAGCAAGCGGCCCTCCACTACCCTGAATCCGGACTGATTGCGTAATGATCGCCTGTGAGGCTGTTAACGTCTAGAGCACTATTTAGTAAACTTCGCCTCAAATTTTCTCAAGTTGTATGATTAAGGGATGAACTGGGATATGAGTTTAGCTTGGATCCCAGATACATATGTCTCTAATAATTATGTAATCATGATGCCAATACAAACGTTCATAGCGGTACAAGCTATATCAAAGTGAGTCCGATCATTCACCGCTCCATTTTAACGAATTTCTCATTGCAATTTCACATCATCTCAATAATTCAAAGAAAATTTGTTGAGCAGGCCTAAAAATTATTAAAAACTATAGCAAACCTGAATGTCAATTCTTCTTTCGGTGGGTTCTTTGTTGTGGTTGGTTTGAATAGAATTTGCACAGTCAAAACAATCCAGATTTGCATATTTCATATCAACAAAGTATCAGTGAATAAAAGCCGCTCATGTGGCGAAATTGCCAACTGAGATAAATAATACATAAAGAAAAAAATAACGGAGTGATAAAAATGACTTTTGTAACCTCGACTGACGCAGAAACGGGATAAAAAGAAAAAACTCAAAACGTATTATCATTTCAAAAATATTCAAAACGAGACAGTTTGCAATTCTTGACGAAAAAAATGGAATATTTGCCCGCAAATAGGTTTTTTATGTTTTCTCGTGGCGTTCTTGTCATCTTGATTTGTTACGAAAGACCATCTGTATGCGTAACTTACATAACAAATTGAGATGGCTAGATGTACATGTGACTTACATAACACATTGAGATGACGAGAATTAGTAGTAATCGAGTACCCGCTGTACGTGAGGCCAGGCAAAAACGAAGTAAAATTAAAACAACCGCGTGGACGGTGAACTTTTTAGCCGTTTTAATTTTAAAACATAAAACCAGAACGTTTTCGTGTGGACAGGGCTTAGTTGTGAATCTTGTGGCGGGGCTAGTCAAGCCACAGTTGTTTCCAAAGTGGATATCTTAATACCTTGAAAAAACGAATTATCAGACTGATTATTAATAAAAGCACATATGCTCACAAAGCCAGTATTTAAAGAACTATTGTACGTTTACTGAAAAGGTATGACATAAATAAATTAAAAAGTAAATTGGTTACTAGAGTGCATACAATATATCCCTGAAAAAGTCGGCAGACTAATCTGTACAATTTAGTACAAAAGTTTAATTAGTGTAAGAAATAAGCGAGCCGTGACGGGACTCCCAGACCTTAACAGCTTGGGTTTCCTGTGGCATCCTCTCTAAGGTCCAAAACACATCGTTTCTAAAACGCTTCTTCAAACCTCAAATAAGGCATTTAAACTAAAGAAATACTGTGTTCATTTATTCAATTACGTTTACTCATGTTCGGTTATAATTATATAATATAATTACACAAGGGAAGACAATGTGCTTAGAACAAAACGCTCTTTGGAGCGTACAATGGTTGCCTGTACTGTGTGATGTTGCATCACCCCAGCTCAAAGATGAGACTGATCGAGAACAAAGACGCCCATATGGCCGTTTCCTCAGTTGACGACTGAGTGGATCTTATGACCTCCAAATATGATGCCCCATGGCCACCTGATTCAAATGTCCTTTTGTGTGACTTTCTTTCTGATTCAATTGTTCTTTGAAGTAATATAATTTGCCGTTTGCAACAGAAAGTGCAATGCTGCAGCCTCTTATCATGGACGCGACTTGAATAAGTAAAAATCAAACGATACAGATTTCAGTTCAAATTTTTTCCCAAGACAGGATTTATCAAAAACATTGTTTGGAGCTGTCCTATTGCATCTTGGGTAAAATCTGGAAAAAAGTGTTCCCGTCTTCGTGTTCTTTTGTAGAAACGACTGAAGCTGCTGTTACACTTACACTATGCAACAAGTCTCGCAATGGCGTGGCGAGAGAAGGTGCACGAACCATTGCAGCGTGTAACTTACCCTGCATCGCTCAAAATCAATGCAAGAAAACGATTGCAGCCACGTTTTATGGCACCATGTAACACCGCCTTCGTGCAACTAAACTTGTTTGCAACGCCAATGCGAGACAAGTTGCAGAAAAATTTGCACCGTGTATGTAATAGTGACTTGAGTCTTTGCCAGAACTGCTGGAACTTCATAAAGTTATCATCGTTTTAGTATTTTAGTATTTGCTTTTTGGGAAACCCCTTTGATGAATGCAGCTCAAAAAGTAATTAGAATACTGAGAATATACAACTATCAATTATCAAAATACAAAGCATCAGCTCAAATATTTCAAAACTTGAAGAGCGAAAGAGAAGAAAAAAGAAGAATAGAAGAAAAAAGGGGGAAAATGAAGAAAAATTAGGAAGGAACGAAAAAAGTTCAGGTGCCGCCGAGACTCGAACCTGTAACTCCTAAATCGGTCCCCCGGACTCAAAGTATGGAAAATTAATAATTGTTTGAAAATTAAAAAGTGAAAATTAAATTTTGGGACGATTCTCCCGAGACATTCATAGAAGCTGAGACATCGAATCGACTTACGTTTCGGATGAAGATTTCGGCCCCATCCACGCTATCCCGGTGCTACATAAAACAGTTGTCTTAGCCCGAAGGCTAGGGAGGGAGATGATATCCGGACCCTAATCCATACCTTTAGATATCACCTTAGAACGTTGCGCTACCTAGACACTTAAGGCTGGTTCACACTAGCGTCGGAATCAGAATCGGAATCGTAAGAAAACAACAAAGAATTTAGGGATTAGAATACAAAAGAAAGGTGTTTTTCTTTGTTCCTTCCTTTGTCTTTGATTATGCTTATGCTTGGTCTTATGCTTCTTGCGATGCTTATGTCGATGTCTTATGTCACACGCTTGACTTAACTCTTTTGTCTTTTCCTTTGTTTTCTGCTTCCGATTCCGAATCCGACGCTAGTGTGAACCAGCCTTTAATGATTTTAATGTCTAATTGGGGTAGTCTATTCGGCGAAGTTTCATTGTGATGCTAATATGCTTGTCCCATATCCTTGGGGACATATCGGAACCAATCAAATCTATTTATTTGAATGATTAATAAATTTTCGTGAACAAGCGAATTTTAAAAAGGTTATTAATTGCTGGATTTCAATCATTCCCTTAAGAATCAAACGATAAACAAAGGGCAGCCATGGATAAGCGAACTGAAGAGACACTCATGAAAAATATGCCGGTTGTTCACTGAAGTTCATTCAAGATGGATGCCACTTATTTGTACATAGTGACGGCCTTCACTTGGAACTGAGCTCCACATCATTTCCTATTTCAGGAATTTCCAAAGGTATGAAACTCGTTAAAGTTAAACTGATTGAAAATCGCGATTTATAAACTTCCGTTCTCAGTTTATTGACTCTATTCATACTTGTTACATGTATTTTCTTTGTCAAAAAGTAGCTTTAATAATACTTTAACGTTCATTTTAAGGTGTGGGTTTAGGTCCAGTGTAGTTTTAAGACCAGTTTTAATAATGTTATACAGACTGGTCAGTGTTCATCAACTCAGGACATGCGTCTATAGTTAGTTTACTATATGTTGCACTCTCTCGATAGTGTATCTCCCTTATATAACAAATTTATATCTCTTGTGCAGAAAAACGTTCGTAAAACATTTCTTCACGTGTTTAACATTGCCTGTAAAGAGATGATGATGGCGAAAAAATATATGCGCCTGCGACACAAAAGACCAGAGGAAATATTATTAAAATGGCTGACTAACCACAGGAAACCCAAACCGAATATGCAAAGAGACTCGATCTACTAGCTCTTCACCTCAAGAACACATCTTTTCAAAACCGCTTTAGAGTCTTATCGTATATGAAATATAAAACGTGTCCACAACAAGGACTTTTAGACACATTTTGGCCTTAATGTCCAAACTCAACAAGTTTCATATTTTTGCTTAAGGGAAAGTTCACTTTTTAAAAGCATAGGGAGGAAGCTTGAGGGATTTAGGGGAGGACCACCTAAAAACTCTGTTTTCTTGAAGGGAATCGCCTGAAAAACAGTTGATTGTAAAGGGTAGGGGGAATCACCTTATAATTAATTGCCATACATATTGCAAGATGGCATAAAATTATTTTGCATAGAATCAACCCACGAGTTACCTAGCCTTTGGCCGTTTGTTTTCCTAAAACAAACGAAAGACAAGCAAAACAACAACAACAACAACAACAAAAAGAACAACAACAACAACTGTAAAAAATGCAACAAACGTTTTCTAGGTGCTTTTCTGAAAGAAAAGTTCGATATGTTTTTTTTTTTTTCTATTTTGCTGTTTCTTTGCCTGATTTTGTTCGACGTTTTTGATCAGCAATAACAATAACAATACCAACAATTTTTACAGCAGATTTTATTGCTTCCATATGATATGGCCACGAAACCGTCTTTCTATTTGGCTAATAAATAATAATAATGATTAATAATAATAATACATAATAACGCAGCACCTGTAAAGTGTACCACTGTACGTTACTCGATCAGGATGTTATCAGTGAAGCCGTTATTACAAAGTGAGCCAAGGCAACTCCAATAGAGAGCTTGGGACGAAATCCAAATTAATTAGGTATTAACCAACTTGATTGTTTTTATTCAAATAGTTGCACAGTTGGATGTGAACAATGCAACTATTTCCAGGATTATGTTTATTCTTGGCACGATAGTCAACAATTGGAATAAAACAAGTTCAATAACACCTATAGTTCGCCGATTACTTTCTAAATTTCGTTAGTAATTAGCGGCAACAAAGCTCTGTTAACCAGGAGATGTAAAATGTTCACGGCTCCTACATAAAAAGAAAACGAAAAAAATATAATGAAAACGATGCGTTTTTTCATTTATGCGAGCGTTTGGGTTTCCTGTGGAATCCACTTAAATTCCACATTTCAAGGTCGCCCTTTAACAGCCAACAAAGGTAGTTTGACGGGTGACCCATGAGTGCAAGCCATCACCCCGTGTGAAAGTAAAAACCTGTACATCTAAAACGAGAGCATTGTAAACACGTTGAAGAGAGTGAAGTATGTCTCTCGTAAATTCACCTCCAGAAGTGGCCCCCCTCGAGCTTACAAAACTCTTTACTCCCAAAGAGGTAGGTCTTTGAAGATCATTTTATCATTTTATTTTGATTTTAGTTTATTTTTTGTTTATTAATGTGGACTAAACTTGTTAAGGTTTGGGTTAAATATAGTCTTTGTTTTGTCTAGAGCTTTTATGTTTTGGTATCCAACAGTTTAGAACTGACTTGGAACAAACTTTTGGATGGAAAGTGTAGTATCAACAACTTGTTAAATCCAATTTGAAGCAAATTAGATGTATGTATTATGATCTCAATCCATCAAGAATCGATGAGTTGCCAGCTGGGCAATGCATCTTTGAAAAAAGTCTGGTTTATCGCTAAGAACCGATCGTTTTCACCTTAATCCTAGTCCAATACTAGTTTCACCTATTTTCAAAAATATGTATGTCATAGTTAATTAAAGTCAGGGTAAGACGGCGAACTTGTTGGCCGAACATTAAAAAAAATCGTTTTAAAAGGGCAATAAAAAGGCACGGCCGATTCACTGTGGAAGAAGAAGAAAGAACTTGTAAAATGCGAGAAAACTTTCCGTTTATTTTGGACGGTGCGAAGTCTTTCAATTGGGTGTTAGTAAGGGGGAGAAATTACATTGTTCAAGTTCCCGACAAGTCAAACCTTTCACGCACCTTAACCGTTATACATGACAGCAAAAATTCTCTCCATCGACTAACCGAATACAAAATACAAGGGAATTCGAAATGTACGTGGATTTGTGAGAAAGACGAAAGACGCCTCAAAAATGAAAATGCCTATTAGATCTAGACGAGCTGTATTTTATTTCAACAAAGGTGTTACTAAAGAAAGAAAATAGTTGACAAGATTATCTCTGTCACTCTCCCTCCAGCGATCTTTTTAATTCATGTCACATCAATGACCACGTACTTCAATCTCATGCATGACACACAAAAAAAGAAAGATATTGTTCCTATATAGCAAGGAGGCTTTTGTAAAAAGGGATAGAATCTTAAAAACTCTCAAACATTTCAAAAGACGAGTCAAACTGAGTTAAAATGAGGAACAATGCAACAAGCACTCACACATTGAATTTGACACAGCAGTTATGTTACCTGTTACGACAAAAGAAGTGAAAAATGCTTTTATTTTTTAATGACAAGAATTACTGGAAAATTAAAACAAAACATTAGCCTTTATACAAAGAAAATAATTTTGATTTTGAGGGTGAAAAATGAAGTTGTTATTACGGCCCACTGGCAAGCCCTTCAGTTTCTCGTCATGTCAGATTTAATTATCTTCTATTCAAAAGCAAGAAATGAGGGAGAGAAAATATTCAATGTCTTTTAAAGATTGAAATTATCTAAGTTGGGTAACTTTTATTTGTGAACATTTCTTTTTTAAGAGGTGTTAAAGAGGAGAGAAGAGTCATTGTTCAAGATTTTAACATCAAAGCCGTCCACACACCCTGACTCAATCGAATTGATACCTGTTGAACTCAACCAAAGACAGATTTTATGAATTTTTAACCTCTTTGTCAAGTTGTTAGCTGGTTAGGGTTGGTGACTTAATTTAACACGACTGGAATCAGTAGTTCGCAATATTTCTTCACTTCTAATGAAGCCCAATTCGTTACATCTGATAAAAAACATTTTCTGACACTTCATGCACTTTTTTACATCTGATAAAAACACATTTCAAGTCTGACACTTCACACTTTTTAAGTCGTTACATGAACGATATCACACGTTTATCGAACGTTAACGTCCCGGTTCACCCACTCAACACGCTTTTTCACGCACACAATCGTTATTAATCACTTCGCTGGGACAATATTGAAGCGTTATTTCACTCATAAATGCGTGGCCGTCCATGTTTAAAACAACTAGCATCCCGCATTTTCCCGCCTTTCTCTCGTTACCTTTCATGCATTTGGCACAATTAGATATATTCAATCTTAATTCTAAAAGAGTATTTTTCAATACTTGCTGTCCAAATGTCATTGACTGACTTCATGCTACTGGTAATCCAGCAGCGACCACGCCCACAAAATCCCAGGTCAAAGCGTTTTTGACGGCTATCAGATTTAAGAGAGTGTAAAGGGGGTACCTGTCAACTAACTACTAAATGTTTATTGAAATTAGATTTGGCATTTTTTTCCGGAAGTGACGTATTTACTTGCATGTTTTGTTATTCATGATGCATATACAGACTAGCGGTTTTTACCAAAAGCGACGTAGGTCCTTCATATATGGTACATTATAGTGGGAACAGCTTCGTTCTAGTAATAGTAATAGTAAAGAGCCTTTGTTATTAGGACCCACTATAATGTACCATATATGAAGGGCCTACCAAAGCGAATTGCTGTCAGTCGTGCAAATAAGGAGTATGAAATATGAAAACAAAAGTACAAGAAATGTAAACGAATTTACAAATTTGATTCTCTTTTATGTAAGAAATAACTCAATTTTTGATGTTGAAAAAGCAAACACAATAGGTCAATCCAAACAGCTTTAATGACAAATCAAACCTTATATTATAGAACGTAAATCTTTGGAACAGTTTAAATACACTCAACCAATATCTGATCTACAATCAACCGACTCTATTTATGATCGAACCCCGGGGGGTACTCAACTCCATTTTGGATAGGGGTGTGCCGCCGGAGTTCTAGAAACCTGACCCTGTTAAAGACACTCGAAAGTGAAAAAATCATACCCTGTACAAGACAAATGAGAAGAAAATCGACCCTAGCCGCCTAGACAAAAAACGGCTGAGGAGGCGCTTTTTTGTTTATTTTGAATATCATATCCTATCTAAGACACAATAAGATGATATGGCTTGGGATCTCGTCAAAATTATAGATCCTATTTAAGACAATTTTGGGTAAAATGTATACCCTGTTCAAGACAGCAGGGTCAAAAACCATACCCTATCCAGCGGCACATACCCGTATAGCAAATAGATCGAACGGTTGAACTTGAGCACACATAGCAGAGCTAAAATTTTGTGTTTGCCGAGAAACGTCAATACACTCTCCCAAAATTGACAGTCACTTAGAGGAGAAACGTGGGTTGCGCAGTTGACATTTAGCCATAATTCTCACTGGTAATACCGCTGACCATACATAAAAAGTAGCTCATTATGATGACGTTTTGTGACGTAACAACATTGCCTGAATCGACTTTCTTTCTCCAATATAATAAGCCCAAACAGACACGGTCGTATTCATAGACAGGAAACCCATCAAGATTAGTTTCGCTGCTAGCAATAATTTTGAATACTTTAAAGTGACACAATGTGACTCATAATCATCTTTCAGCCGGACCAAGAATGCGAATGCAGTTTCTGCAGGCCAGCGGCAGTCATCAGCCCATGTAATCTACCGGAAGTCAAAAAAGAGCCAATCACATCGGTAGGACTACAAAGAATAGACCGGAAGCCTCCGCCGCTGATACCAACACATCTTGTACGAAAAAGCCACGTACAAATAATTACAAATGATGAAAAGCCAACCCAAGGTAAATCTGCTTTCTGACTGGGGGTTGGGGTGGGATTATTGAGGGGTGGTTATCGAGGGGAGGGGACTAGACGCATAAGACTAGACAGCAGCACCAGGTTTTGCTTTTTCGTCTTTATCTTTATCAAGATATACAGGGGTATCTGTGTGACAACCGGACGACACACCCTCATTTGATATATATGGCTATCAAAGGAAGATCATTTCAGCGAAGATGTTACGATTTTCTTAATATTAAACCTGGCTTTTCATTTCTGTGTTTTTATCTTTCTACAGAATTGCAAACGATACCAAATGATGAAAACCAGACCACCATGCCGCATGAGCAAAATTCAACACCGCTGGCCAACAAACAAGTCACGTGCATTTGTAATTTTTGCTCCAAGAGTTTTACGACAACACGAGCACTCGAGCTACACGTTCGTAGACACTCAGGTCTTCGGCCGTATCCGTGTAAATTCTGCGACAAGTCGTTTTACCAGCCCTCCGAGCGAGCCGTCCACATGCGCACGCATACAGGTGCAAGACCATACCGCTGTCCATACTGCTTGAAGTTATTCCGCTACTCAGGTGACCTGAAACAGCACATCAATATCCACACAGGTCAGCGGCCTTACCAATGTGAGATTTGCAAAAAAGCGTTCACCAATCACAGTACTTTACGTCAGCACAAAAGGATTCACACTGGTGAACGACCATATCATTGTATGGAATGTGGTAAAAGCTACCGGTACCACTCCTCCCTCAAACAACACCGTACGGCTCACCTGAAAAAGGCGGGCTTACTTATGACGTCATCCAAACCAACAGAAAATGACGTCAAAATCGAGATGGAAACAGAAGTGATCTAAGTTATCCTATTTGGTATGAACATCAGCATGGCGATCTTGGTATTACTACTATGAAATGGATTACCTGTTGAACTGAGAAAGTCAAGCTCACTCATTCACTATAAAAGAGGACTTGACACTTTTTATTCGAAATCGGATTCCCACACAGCAAACATGTAAACCAGTTTTTATTATTTATCTTATTTTGTAGATATTTAGCTGATGTTTTTACCGTGTTTAAATAAAGTTTAGTCTGTCTGTCTGTCTGTCTATGATAGAGGTGGTGTTCGTTGTACAGAGATTACTTGACTTTCTTGTATATGGACTTCAGAGGTGTCGTCTGAAATACTCTCAAATTTGACGTCACCATCATAGAGTAAAGACGCGTAAACGATAAAATATGACAGGATTTCAGGAATATATAATCAAATGTAGCACTTAAGATCACTCACACCACACGAGTCTGACACTTCAGTATTCTTGCAGTTATCAAACATGTTTTACCCGTTTTATTGCTATTGACTTCAATTAATGCAAAATTCTCCTCTCGATCATCATTTGCTTCCAATAATGCAGCGTCTTGTTCCTGCATTCTATGTTTTGACTACGTATACAGAGGTAGGGATTTAGGACATTAGAGAACCAGAGGTATCAGTTCTGATTGAACATCGTCATTACCATCTGATGAACACACAGTTAGTTGTAGACAGTCTTGGAAACACTGTCTTTCTACAAGCAGGTTTTCTTGGATCAGTAAATAATTAATGCTGGCAATTTTCTCTTAATGGACAGAATTGGTCCTGGGACATATTATGACATGCCTAATGGTGCAGTGTTGTTGGCAGATAAAGGATATGCGGATGTTGTACCCTTGTTAACACCCTTTCGCGCTGTACAAATTCTGGGTATGCCAAGGCATAACCAAATTCGAGCGGCGAGGTTTAACCGTAGGATGTCGAGGTGCATCTTATAACAAAACGTCCTTCGTACAGAAACGATTGAAATATATAGCCAGAAGAGTATATCATAACTTGAGATTATTGTTGGGTTTGAAACAGCTGATGAATCTCATTAAATGCCTAAAAATGGCATGGTCAATGTTTGACCACCATGTGTTCTCAACCAGAGAACATTCTATTGAAAACTGGTTATTCAGCTGATGAAAATTCCATGAGATTGAAAATGAAGTCATATGAAACCTATTCTGGTAGATGTAGTAAAATGACGCCATCGTGCAAATGGCGCTATTGTCTGTCTGTAAATTGTCAGTGCGGTTAATCAGCAAACCAAGGGTATTTACATGCGATTTACATATTTTACAGGTGATCACTACAGTAGATCATTAACATATGGAGTAGAGTCATGCGAAAGATCTCTAATCAGTTCATACCTAGTTGTCGCTCTAACCTAAGTAACTGCGACAAAAATGGCCTCCAAGGGCAATTTAATTCCATGTAGTGGATCCACCTAGCCAGAAGGGCTGTATCAGCTATATATAGTTCTTATGGTACACCTTGTTTCTTAGGACTGGTTTCGGCTAATGCTATGAATGAACTGAGCTGATCGGTCTGGCCATCTGGCTCAACTTTAATTTCACTAGTAATATATTACTGAAGCCGATATTACTGAAGATGTATTACTGTGCGCACCCCCTCCTGAGATGACTTTGATTTCTTTTTCCTTTTAAGGAAAATATTAAAATATTTTTCCAAAATATCCTCTCGATAGTTTCCAATTTATGATGGTGCACCCCCTCCCGAAGGCGGTGCACACCCTCCTGCATGAATTGGATAATCCTGGATCCGCCACTGCAAGTAGTAGTTAGTTATAAACGTAATAATTATAATATACACTAAATACAGATTTACAAATATATGAAATAATAAGTACAAAAAGAGAAATGAAAATGACTGAGCAAATTGAAAATTTAACTAGGCATTTAAGAGTTGGTCTGTTCCATGGAACTTCTTCTTGCATTACCAATTTTTGATCATTTGAGTTACCAACAGCACAATGTTTTTATGGTGGTTTTCACGTTCTCTTTAAAAATGTCATTGAAGATAACATAAACGAAGAAATTATAGATGAAACTAATGCCAGCTATGAACATTACTGTGAAAAACAAATTGAACGCAAGCACAGGGTTCAAGCTGTTGAGTTGAAAGAAAGAAATGAAGGTATATTTTAGCTTTATATCAAAAGTGTTTATATTATGACATAGAATTGCGGTTTGAACGAGTTCTCATTATCTTTTCCAAAGTAGTCAGTCACCTTAGCCGTAGCAACATTGAAAGGGGGCGAAGCATATAGCAAAGTGTTCTCGTCTCCGACTGGATTCATTGGTGGAGATTGTAGGTCGGACGATGAAGCCACACCCAGAAAGAGATCTCAGGGGTGATCAGGGAGCATTCATATACATTGATGAGATACAGCAACTGTTTAATTGTATACTCTGAAATTTACATACGAAATAAACTGAGTATATGCATATATATTGCAAGATAGAGAGGTAACTCCAAAGGCGTTGTTGATAAACCATCTATCATGATAGTGGATCTTCTTTATCTCTTTGGGAATGAAAAAAATTGTCGTGAGAAGATCACTGACCGCCATGTTGACCACTAGGAAATTAATGGTACATCTCAGTCGCTTGTCTTTGTGGGTTATCCCTATGAGAAGAGAGTTTCCCACAATGGAAGTGAGGAAAAGAAGGCAAAAAGCCACTGTTTTTGGTATTTGGTCAAAGTTGAATTTCGTATCAAAGGAAGATAAAACTTTGTCCTGAACAAATTTCGATGCGTTAAGATTGTCCATTGCTGCTTCTATAAGTTTCTCTGTACTTTAGCTTCTCTAAAGAAAATGAACTGTTTTCTGGGTTTGTCGTTAATAAACGTCTTGCTTTGACATGTACGTGGTCTTAAACAAAATGAAATCTATCGTCATTGGTTCCTCTTGGTTTAAAAAAACGTGTGCGATCATCACGGATTGGTTGCTTGTTGAGATAAGACATTAAGTCTATTTTCAATATGTCAATTAAATCTTTCTCTTCTTTACATTAATAACAAATTCAATATGCATTAAATCCTAAGAGCTAGTGCCTTAGATGATTAGATTTCTGATTAGATTTTTCAGGTATCCACTTTAAATTTGAAATTAGGTATTCATTGTCGACAAGAAGTGCAGTGAAGATGTGACTTTTGACAAACTCTGATTGAGAACTGAAAATAAATAATGGCGAAAACAATAAAGATTCAACATGTGTCGCCGTTAACTATAATTTCAATTTCGCGCGATAACCGTGACAAATTGCTCGAGCTTTTGGTTTTGGACTTATAATATTTAATCAACTTATCAACTAGTCTTTATCCGGAAGAACTTTCGCAAGCATTATAAATTTTAACTTCCTGCAGCTGTAAGAATATAGCATTTTCCACTCGGGCTCAAGTTAATAGATAATCAAAAAGTTTTCGATGAGATTGTTCACCTTCACCTTCACATTATCTATTAAATTCAAAGTGCCTTGTTTGATAGTGACTTTGAAACTGTACAGGACATTCGTTTGGTAAAAACTGATAGTTCGCAACTATCTTCAAATACTGTTGTCTTTTCAGCTTCAAATTGCGCAAATAGTTTTCCGTCTTCTCTTTTTTTCAACATGGATTTTTTCGTTTCATCTACATTCTTTGGATATTTAATTTATTTATCCAAGCGTTCGAGCCCTTGGCTCATCATTAGAGACAGTTAAGTTCATTTTTTGTTTTGTTTTCTTTGTTGTTGTTTGTCGTTTGTTTTTGTTTATGTTGTCGTTGTTGTTTTGTGTTGGTGATGGTGGTGTTTTTGTTGTTTTCACCGATTCTGCAAGGTTTTCCATCATGAAACGCCCCTCCTTTCGTTAATTATAAACAGCTCAGGATCTCAGGATTGGAACAGCTTTTTTGACTCGTGATGCACTTTATCCACCATTAGGTAAAGGAGTTGATCACTGTCCAACGATTTGTCTACAGTCTACAGTTGTTCAATCTGTAGCTTACAGGTGTGCCCATGTACTTAGCACAACACATCTAAGCAATATCGAGGGTCGGGAAATGTTTTAATCAAACTCACCACGATATCGAATTGTCATCGGGACAAACTGACGCCATTAGGTCATTATCAAACTTGTTTTCTTATAAACACTTGTTGTTGTTTTGGAATAAAAACACTTAGGCATAATATGTCCATAGTCCACCTAGGCGTAATATGTCCATAGTCTACCGAGGCGTAATATGTTGCAGTCCAGTTCAAAGATATGCTTCACCTGCTACATACATGCATGATTAGAACGAGGCAAATCTTTTGTCTTGTTACGAATGTCGACTGAGCCTAGTTTCCATATGAAATCGAATTGGTTTCCTACACATACATGTACAGATGTCTCTAAAATAGAGTTTCTCAAGGAACTAATTTCCTCCTATACAAACTGGCGTCTGGACCCCATACAGAGAATTCAATTGTGTTTCAGATGACAGAACCTCTTCTGATATGATCTAATTATAAGTCAGTCAAAATCCAGGTTATCCATGTTTTACAAGAAAAGAAAAATCAATCAAGTGGTTGAGCTGGAGTCCGAACCCTGACTTGTAAATAATGGGTCAATTATTTGAAATTATATAAGATATTTTTCAATATCGAGTAAAAAGGGCTAAAAGTGCCAAAAACTATAGCCCCTTGTACAAGACCTGTACAAGTTTTAATTTAAGTTTTCGTTTTGGATTAACAGTCAAATTAATTCTATTTTTATCAGTTAGGAATTGATCTACTAAGATACAATACCTGTTGTTTGGGATTCCTGTGTGAACCCCCCTGGGGACCCCCGAGAGGAGAGCAGAATTGAAGTATTTTTGTTCCCGCCGGTGACCGCTCGGAAGCGGCAAGAAAACAGGTTCCAGTTACATCTTTATTTCTTTTAGTTCGTCGTAGGAGCTAACGAATTTGTAAGTTATACAACATTTGAGTTTAAGTATACATGTAATTTTTGCTAAATAATTTTATATGTAATTTCTCTAGTTGACTTTGTTTCTTCATAATCCGTGAAGACCTCATGTCACATGGCCAAGACTGATGTAAAGTGCAAAAATAAACCCTATGATGAGCTGATGCTTCTTAAACTATAAGTAACCTTACGCCACGATAAGGCGAAACACCTGTTTAAAACAGTCTTTTGAATTGTACAAAGTTGTTATCCTGTATTTTTTCTCAAATTTAGCAACTTTCGAGGTGAACATAAAGAATTATTTGGCAATGGAGCGAATCAATGCTTAAAACTCATTTTCGATTCAAATTTTCACTTTGGATGAACACTTTAATCCAACTTTTATTATTCAAAACCACTTACAAACAACCTAAACTTTCTGAAATTAGTAATAACTTTAGTTTTATACAACAGTTATTCTTCGACTGAAGTAGTTTTTGTTGCCCAATGCTTGACGTAAGTGCACCCTAAAGCTCCCTAAAAAACTTGTAAATATCCTAAAAGTAGATATACGGACGATAATATCAATTTCAAAAAGAAATTACTTATTTGAAATATTTTTGAAATGTCTTTTACTTCAGTTGTTTGAAATGCACTTTAAGAAACTCCGCGAGCTTTATAACTCTATGACTGGTCTGGATGACGTAACTAAAGCGACTTGGTTCTTATCATTCCACTTCAGACTCACCAATCCAACAGAGCATAGAATCTATATATCTGGCAATTTCACAGGAAAATCCCCAGAAACAACACTGATCTAGTACCAAAAATGCATGGTCAGTACGTCATCTGGCACTAGGTATCAGCTCTCTGAAAATCCTCTGAAATTTTTACACAGGCTTCCCAAACACGCTTTTCTCAAACTTTGCAACGGTTTTCCTCATCCAGCAAAAATTGATGTTCAAGAACGCGCACTAAGCAATCGATCAGGCACCCTTTGCGTAAGCAACTGAACTGATAGGTCCTGATATAATGTACCCAGGCGTATACACTTTCTCTCGCAGAGGAGAGAGACTTGGAAATCGGCTCTGACAAGCATGGGAGCAAAGCGCAAAGCATCGGAAAACAGGACATGGGACACGCAAATATATCCAGATTTTCATAAAAGCCAGTCTCAAAATACGAAAAAAGCAACTTTGCGCAATTGCAGCCATAAATGATATCGAAACAGAGGGAGGGGAAGTCTCTATAAACCTTCCGTGCTGAGGATTTCATGGTAGCCATGTTTGTGGGCTGAAGTACAATAGAACGTTTTTGAATAACAAAAGATTTTATTTATAGAGTAAATGTATTGATCAGATTGATGGTGAGGACAGAGGACGGTCGTTGTAGAGAGGTGGTCGTTGTACAGAGGTTTCAATATAGAGTAAATGTATGGATCAGACTGATGGTGAGGACAGAGAGAGGTGGTCGTTGTGCATAGGTTTCAATATAGAGTAAATGTATGGATCAGATCGATGGTGAGAACAGAAGACGGTCGTTGTAGAGAGGTGGTCGTTGTACAGAGGTTTCAATATAGAGTAAATGTATGGATCAGACTGATGGTGAGGACAGAGAGAGGTGGTCGTTGTGCATAGGTTTCAATATAGAGTAAATGTATGGATCAGATCGATGGTGAGAACAGAAGACGGTCGTTGTAGAGAGGTGGTCGTTGTACAGAGGTTTCAATATAGAGTAAATGTATGGATCAGACTGATGGTGAGGACAGAGAGAGGTGGTCGTTGTGCATAGGTTTCAATATAGAGTAAATGTATGGATCAGATCGATGGTGAGAACAGAAGACGGTTGTTGTAGAGAGGTGGTCGTTGTGCAGAGGTTTCAATATAGAGTAAATGTATGGATCAGATCGATGGTGGGGACAGAAGACGGTCGTTGTAGAGAGGTGTTTGACTATACTCTCACGTACCGCGGCACGCATTGTTCACTGCAGGAGTTCACGTCAGCTAATGAAAACTGTTAATTGATCACTACCACCGCCTTCTAATAATAAATTCACCCCGGATATTTATATCGAAAGCTGTCGTGATTATGGCTGATGCCTGAGAATTCTTTACAAGCACAGTCATTATATTTCTTCCAAGTAGACTACGTAGACTACGCCATGAGGGTTTGTCATTCGTCCTCTCGTTTTCTCAGGTTCTGTTTCGTACTTGTTTGGCTCGTAAAAGAGGCATGTTCCAGCAAGTCATGGGATCCCAATTCAGGTACATACAAGATTTAAGCATGGATAGAAAATATTAGGAATTATCAAGTGTATTACATATTCGTATTATATATTCAGTGTATAATATATATTAGTCATTTAGTATATAAATTGTAGTCCACAAATCGACTGAAAAACCTTGTTGTCTATATACTTATAACCCAAAAAATATTGCATGGCCGAATTAATATCCAACAGAACTTGTCTAACTTGAGAGAAAAAAAATTGATTTTACATTTTTATATTCACTGTGAAATAAATGTTTGTCATATTATTTGTTATATGTTTTTGCAAGAACTTGCACTTGAATAAGTTGATACAATGAAATGTACACCGGAAGAAAACTTTCATTTCTTTTGTTTACTTAAGCAACAGTGAAATATAAATGTTCGAGTTGATAAAAGGGTATTGTCACCATAATCCATTTAAGGTATTTCCCGTCAATAAATATAGAGTTGGTTTTGTGCAGTTTGTTATTTGATTCAATCGTGTGTCAGCCAACCCGCAAGGTCTCTGGGTAGAGAGGGGAAGTGATGAAGCAACTTGACCTTTGACACCACAATTTGTAGGAGAACTGAAGCGTGACAAATTCAGGGTTACTGGCCTTTTGTTTTGTTTTGTTTTGTTTTGTTTTGTTTTGTTTTGTTTTGTTTTGTTTTGTTTTGTTTTGTTTTGTTTTGTTTTGTTTTGTTTTGTTTTGTTTTGTTTTGTTTTGTTTTGTTTTTAACTAATTAAGGTGACTGACTACGTTGGCACTGCGCATGATTTCGCGCATTACGTCTTAAGCAATGTCATAGCGCGCGGAGATTTCAGCGAACAGCAAAAATCATAGAAAAACTTAAGTTTTTGTACAAAAATCAGCTCCAAATTTATTCTTGTGGATTTAAATACTCAAAATCATTAGAGAATGAAGTAAGAATATTTTCTTTTTGGAAAAAACAGTGAGCGCTCGCTTGTTTTCGTCAACACAAATTTGAATCAAGCTCGCGCTACGCGTCATTTTTAAAATGGCGGCACTTCCGGTTAGCATTTTTTAGCCCTTTTTAACAACTTCAAAGGCACAAAACCCTTCATTTTTGCACGGGACCCTATACTTTTTTTTCGTTTATTTAAAAAAACACCTAAAAATCTCAATCATATCAATTTTGCAAAAAAAGTTAATTATTCTAGCATATGAAAAAATTGATTTTTGTACAAAATTTTGCTCGACATGAGGACAATTGTGGTTGGTACTCGCGGCACAAAAGCCAAGGAATGAAGGTATTTTGCTGTTCTCGCATCAAAAGTATTTATGCCATTTTGCAGAATACTCCATTAGCTAATATTTACATAATTGTAGCCTTTGTAGAAATGTTATTTCCCTAATTCTTAATTTCTTTTCTATTCACTTCCGGTTGAGCGATTTTCGCATCAAAAATTCGGAGATAGGCATTCATACAATGCTGATTATCTCGAAAACGAGTGCGGGACCCCCCTTTTTTCTTTTCATTTTTGGGATCAGCATTAAATTTCGTTCTAGAAAATTGTGGTTTAAACGATATTTAATTACTTTTTGCCAACGTAGTCAGTAACCTTAAATATGTTTCTTAGGGCATACTCTAAGCGCATTTGATTATATTCATTTAAAAAACTCATTAATAATTCATAAGGCAAACACAATGAAAATCGCCACCGTGACGAGTGTCTTTATATCTGATAAAGATTCGGCCTAATTTACATCAACTTTAACCTCGATTTTCTGCAAGATAAATGAAGATATTTTTGATTTTCTTTTAGAGAACAACTCTAATATGTGTTGGAGTTTTTTAAGCCGTATAAAGAACGAGAGAGAGTGTTTTATCGGTATAAAGATCCTCGCCTACGGCTCCGATCTTTAGTATAGTATAAAGAACTCGAGAGAGTGTTTTATCGGATATAAAACGGCTACGGCTCGGATCTTTATATCCGATAAAACACTCTCTCGAGTTCTTTATACTATACTAAAGATCGGAGCCGTAGGCGAGGATCTTTATACCGATAAAACACTCTCTCTCGTTCTTTATACGGCTTAAAAAACTCCAACACATATTAGAGTAGTTCTCTAAAAGAAATTCAAAAATATCTTCATTTATCTTGGAGAAAATCGAGGTTAAAGTTGATGTAAATTAGGCCGAATCTTTATCAGATATAAAGACACTCGTCACGGTGGCGATTTTCATTGTGTTTGCCTTATGAATTATTAATGAGTTTTTTAATATCCGTTATCAAACTCATTAATAATTCATTAGAAAACACAATGGAAATCACTACCGGAACGTAGATCTTTATATCGGATAAAGATTTTTGTTCATTTGCATAAACTTGAAGTTGGATTTTCTAAGCCAAAAGTAGTCAAACTTGGAAAATTCTGGTCCAATATGATAATTGACAACTAGACGTTTGATAAGTAATATAAAGAACTCGAGAGCGTGTTATATCGGGTCTAAAGATCCTCGCCTTCGGCTCGGATCTTTATCCACCGATATAACACGCTCTCTCGTTCTTTATACATTACATAAAACACTCTCTCTCGTTCTTTATACTATACATAGATATTTGCGCTATATAAATGCTAAAATTTCATTTTTCATTTTCATTTCATACAACTTAATTAGAAATAGGATTACGAGAAGATTTGTCATTGTTTTAATTTGGATATTTCGGCCTTTCTCCAAAGGCCATCAACAGCAATTAATTTAATACCAAATTTTTAACTAATATATTGATCTTTATTTGTTTCAGTGACTTATTTCCTGGCTAAGCCCGCAGAAAACTGTAACTCAACCTGTGTAACCCGCGGGATGTCCTGCGTTAAACAGGATGCTTTTCCCAACGACTCTCTTTATATCTTTCGCTCCATTAATGTGTCTTGCCTGACAGGGTTCGACACTGATAACTACACTTATCCCGATCAACCTAATCTGATACTCCATGGAATGTGGAAAGGACGATGTACAGGATTCTATTATCCGAGTGGTACTACGAACTGTGGTCGAGGAGGAAACCGTTCAGCACGACGACTTTGTCCCTGTCAATATATACCCAGTAAGTGAATTTATGTACACCTATGCCAATTATCGGAGGGATTTATCGATTTATCGAAGGTATCTAAAAAAGGAATGGGTATATTCTTCATACCTTTTTAGGGGCTAGAAATAGCAGTTGCATATCTTTTAGGGGACTGAACATGTTGAATTTGAAATGTTCGATATTACTTTGGCGGCCTGGGGCAACTCTCATTTGTTTAGGTCGGGATGACCGTAAAAAAAATAACGATATTGAAAAAATACCAAATGTGATTTTGATCCAACAATGCACGACAATCACTCCCGACCAAAATATATGAGACTGAGGACTCCCTTCTCAGAGTTCACTGGACATTTTTGCTCATTTCCTATGATAGAAAATATCTAGGAAAAGCATTTTCCTATGATAGGAACTGGACAAAATGTAAGAAAATACATTTTCCTACATATTTTTTAGATGTTTTCTAACATAGGAAATTGTATTTTCCCAGATATTTCCTATCATAGGAAAATATAAAGGTAGGAGATATCTAGGAAAATGCAATTTCCTATCATAGGAAATATGTAGAAAAAGGAAAATATTTGCTCGCGAATAGGAGATTTATGTTTTCTCAGTGCTATTTGTATTTAGGATCCACGTGAGGGGCATAGAAGTATTTAGTATTGCTACAAGCAACGTGAGACCGGTTTTCGGAAATAGCAATTGCATGCCCCCCCCCCCCCCCCTCTAGGGCTATACAGCACGTGAGCAGCTAAATGTATTTTCCTTTTCCTACATCTTGTCCAGTTTCGATCATAGGTAAATGCAATATCCTAGATATTTCGAGCAAAAATTTCCAGTGGTTTGGTAGTATCCTCTAAGGTCCTCTAACTAGTAGAGTAAAAACGTCCACATGCAACGACCCATGATTTTCTGAAGCAGGCTGAAACGGTTCTTACTTTATGCATGTCTGGTTCTTATGTACTGATTCTTAATATCCTCAGTTTCTTATATATATGGCATGGGTTTTGTAGTGTATTTAATTAATTGTTTATAATGTTTTAATAAGCTCGGGTGGACACTGACACTGGCCTTTACATAGAAAAACAAAATAATTTAAGGTAGCTCACTATAGTTTAACGCGCGCGCGTGCGCTTAAGATCATGAGCATGCGCAACATTGAAACTTGCAGATTTTTTTTTTTCTGACTAACTTTGGTGAGCTACCTTAATAGCGTTTATATTTAGTATCCTTTGGGGATTTGGGATACCCATCTAGAAACAAACTTACGGTATCTTTTAGGGGTTCTGACTCCGAAATTTTATACGGGAGTGTACCTCGTGTAAAATCACAGAATCATGATTAAAAGTTTAATTGCAGCAACAGCACCAATTCTTCCAACACCCAAAACAAATACAACAGTAGCAACACTATCAACAGCAACAACTACCAATATTGTAAAAACTTCGACAAGGGCCAAAACAAAAACAGAAAAACAAGCAACAGACATAATGGGTGCGTATGTTTATTCAAAAAGGTTGTCTTGTGAATAATGAATATGCAGCCCAAGATCGAAGGGCATTGTGGGTGTTGTGGAATTGGTCGTAATTGACAGATACAGCTCCATATACTGATACAGTTCAGAGATCAGACTTGCACTGACTTCACCAGGGTTTTCATTCTCTCTCTCTCTCTCTCTCTCTCTCTCTCTCTCTCTCTCTCTCTCTCTCTCTCTCTCTCTCTCTCTCTCTGTTTTGTTTTTGTTTTTCATAAGTACAGCTATGATTGAATGCGATCAAATTACACATTATTATTATAATAAGTGCCAAATGCACCGCTAGCAAAGATCAGATTTCACACTAATTTGTTCAAATTTTCTCATTTCAATAATTTTAATATATTTATATATATTTTTTTATAAGAAACAACGACGATAACGGCTGAAGAAGGAACTAGAACAGCGTTGCCAACAAACACAAGTCCATCAAATGTTGTAGAAAAAAGGCTTCAAACTGATGAGGGAACATCACTTAACACGTGGCAAATCATAGTTATTCTACTCGTGCTTCTTGTGATTTGTGGAATTGTTGTTACATTAGTTGTTGTATACAAAAGGAAAAGGTACGCTTTAGTGTCTCTCTCACCTACTGTACGCCTTAAAATCTGGCTTTGGGAAATAAAAGAGAAAAAAAACAAATTTACCCTCCCCTCCCTGACCCTTTTTCCCCTCCCTGGTCCCCCGCCTGCGCTCCAACTCCTCCCCTCTCAGGTCCCCCTCCTCCCCTATATATATTCTCATATAAAACTCGGATGCACCTTATTTTCAGAGAACGAGGAAAGCCTGGCCCTTCAAGAATTATTTCTAAAAGACTTCCTGTCAATCTAAACCTTGGACAAGTGTCTCAAAACCCAGTGTATATCGACTCTATGATTGACTTTAGTCAAACAAGGTGGGGGAAGTATAAGATCGCTTATTGTCTCCCCGCTGACCATTCCCTTAATATATCCATCTTGGAATCACGGTGGAGATCTGAAAATCTCAACACATGCATTGACAAGACATTGCAAATTTTACTGTGATTGAAAAATTGTTGAAACAACTGATTTTGATGATATTAGCTTTCTATGGAACAGCATTGCAAAATATGTTACAGAAGAAATTACACGTGTAGTATTCATCTTTGAATTTATTTTTTATTTTTATTTATTTATTTTTTTTTTTTGTAATACAGCCTCAACCCTATAAAAATTTAATGTCGGCAGAACATTGTTACCAGGCGCGAATAGCAGGTCACGTGATCATCTCTGCCTCTTACTGTTCTCGTGTACACGATGCTTGTCTATCTTTTTCACTTCTCTCTTCTCTCACTTGATTTCCTCCCTCACTTGTGTATGATATGCTACTACTTTAGTGTAATTCTGTTCATGTTAGAACTGTTACTCGATCGCGAACCGAATCCAAGGATCACCTTTGTGAGGCCATTGAGGACACTTACTATTCCAGGTCAGTTTGTTTGTTTGTTTGTTTTTGTTTGTTTGTTTGTTTGTTTGTTTGTTTGTTTTTGTTTGTTTGTTTGTTTGTTTGTTTGTGTATTCACAACAAAAGTCTAAACAAGGTTTATCTGTTGTCTTGCAGTCCCTATTCAAACAATGACGCCAAATCAAGTAATTGCTATGAAGAAGTAAATAAATTGTAAGTATATCAGACAATGGTTGTTTTCTTCCTTCCTTCCTTCCTTCCTTCCTTCCTTCCTTCCTTGCTTCCTTCCTTCCTTCCTTCCTTCCTTCCTTCCTTCCTTCCTTCCTTCCTTCCTTCCTTCCTTCCTTCCTTCCTTCCTTCCTTCCTTCCTTCCTTCTTTTCTTTCCTTTTCTTTCTTTCTTTCTTCTTTCTTTCTCTTTCTTTCTCTTTCTTTCTTTCCTTCTCTCCTTTCTTTCTATTTTTCTCAATCCTGTTTTTTTTTTCTTTTTTACAGAAATTCTGTAGGAATTGATGTATACCACAATCCCCATTACGAAGCCCTCGACGAAACAGCAAGCATGTAAGTTTGATGTTTTTTTTTATAAACAGCAGCGTTTATTATGATAAGATTATCGTTTTTTTTGTGTGTTAAACGAACTGTATGCATTTCGTACACAGAAGTAAGAAGCGATCAGAGTCACTCAATGTTCTCTATCAAAAGGTTGATGACAACGAAAAGTCCGAAGGGTAATAAATTCGTATTCATTTATTAATTTGTCATGACATCACTAGGCCCATGCCAGTTCCACAGTTGTGACTCAGTTGACCACTGCAAGAACACTAAACACTGGACCCGATCATTCTCGGTGTATTAAATGATTGATATGAAGTTCGCATGGTCCAAAATGTCCGAAATTGCAAATCATGAAACCTCGTAGCCTGCTTTATCATACGACACGTACGAGTTATAAGTGGGATATAAGCCATAAAATAAAAATAAATACAATAAATAGATACTTGGAATATCTTCTATGTGTTCAATACCATTGTGAAAACTATTGTGACGTCACGAAAGGCAAGCTGAACTGTCGTTTGCCTAGAGATTCCCCTCCCTCCTGTTCCTTTTTTTTTTTTTTTTTTTTTCTTTCTTTCTTTTTCATTTTTTTTTTTTCTTTTTTACAGAAATTCTGTAGGAATTGATGTATACCACAATCCCCATTACGAAGCCCTCGACGAAACAGCAAGCATGTAAGTCCGTAGTTTCCTTCTAGTTTGTTTGTTGTTTAGAATACTGAAACAGATACGGCCATTATGCAAATATAGATTATCAATTTTTTGGTTAAACGAACTGTCTACATTTCGTGCACAGAAGTAAGAAGCGATCAGAGTCACTCAATGTTCTCTATCAAAAGGTTGATGACAATAAAAGATCCGAAAGGTAAGTTTGTATCATATTTATTTGTCATGACATCACTATGCCCAGTTCCATAGGTCGTGACTTTGAACACTAGAATAGATTTCGTATGACTGTGAAAACAGCACCGCACGGTCACAGTACGGCCACGGCATAGTTACAGCAGAATGTTTTACATGTTAAATGTTTTTATAAAAAAACACTGCGCATGCACTGACACGTTTCACACTCATTCGAAATCTGCTCTAATGTCTACTTCAAACATATCATGCACCACCAAAACGTTTTTGGTCCCGTCCACACGTATGCGTATACGTTTGTAAACGCTTAAAAATATTTCTGTTCACACGAAACGATGGGTTTCTATGCGTTTAGATCCGTCCATGCGTTAACGTTTCAACTCGAAAACAATGGTAAACACTTCATTGCGCAAGTATTGACTGATGTTGTGACGTCAGCGTTTTCGAAAGTATGCGTTTACGACAGCCCAGTCCCCAGGCGGTGACGTCACGTTATGAAACGAGAGACGGGATAGCCTGGGGACTAGGCTGCGTTTACGAGTGTCCGCACGGAAACGCGTAAAAGTATCCACTTTGAAGAACGAATGAATTCGCGATTACGTTGAGCGTTCAGGCGTTTTCGTGTGGACGGAAGGCCTAAACGTTTACTAATGAAAACGTATGCGTGTGGACAGCGTCTTAGTAATTCCGGTTTTCTTACATGAAGATTATTCTTATTTAGTTCAACTCTTGTTGTTTTTCTTCTTCTTCTCTTGTTGGCTAGGTGTTCTACAGATAACGTTTTATACGACAGGTAAGGGAGATCACATATATACAGCACATAGTCTGTAAATACGTATTTCTGTTAAACACGGGTTGTCGAACTTAAAGGTCTAGACCGCAAGAAATATGATTAGGAATTATTTTAGCTCGACCTTATTCCCCAAAGATCTTTCACTAGCAATTGTAAATCATGTAAATGAGGCCAAAGCTAAATAGTTTTGGTTTAGTCTTTCTCGAATAAATTCCTTCATTCAATCAAGAAGATCATTTTACTGAAGTATAATTTTACGACTTTTATTTTAAAGTTCCAGCAAAGACAATCAGCTTTACGAAAGGTAAAAATAATAGCTGACATGTTCAACAAACTAGTTTATCAGGTTATGACAACATACAAACTGGTTAAGCAGGTTTTTGGAGTGAACTTGTATAAAAAGCGAGTCAAACAGGTCATGAATGACCGGTTTATCAGATAGCTAATTTGTTAGAGTTTGGGTGTATTGTGCGCATGCGCGTTAAGCTTGGTTTCATTAGTGACATTAGCTATAACAGAAAAAAACGTGCACACACTAGTATTAATGTACTGCTCATTAGCGGTGCTTGTCTTTATGATAAAGGCAATACTGAGTTTGCGTATGTTCCAAATGAGCTTATTGTGTCGCCAGTGAAAACTGGTTTTTATTCTCTTACTTCTTTCTGATTAGAGTAGATTTCGCATGACTGTGAAAACGCCACCGCACGGTCACGGTACGGTTACGGCAGGAATTTCGAATGTTTTTATAGACATCACGGCACTGACACGGTCACGACACGGTGCGGTCCGTTTCACATTCATATAAAATCTGCCCTATTTCTCTATTAGCGCTAACATGGAATAACTCTTGTTTAAGAAAAATATTGGTTTTAATCCTAGCGGGCTTCAAGAACCTTCCCAAATCGATCGTCCTTACAATCTCTCTATGTAAATAAATATCCAGTGAAATACTCCAGACCACCATTATACACCCTGACGTACGCTCACATTTGTGATATTTCTAACACAGAGCAGATAATTTGGAAGAGAAAGATGTGGAGTCCAACAATCCCTTATACGGTAGTGATGCCGAGGCGTCCGCATTATACGTTGAAAATAGCATCATGGAACATTCTGGAATGTGCCCCATTGTGGAAGGAAACCCCATATATGAAAGTAAAGTCACTGAGACATTTACAATGGACAGTATGACAAAATAAGTTGTGGACATTATGGATCATGCGCCAATAGACCTTTTCTAAGATAGCCAACATGATGCATTCTGGTATAGTTTCAGTACAAACACCTTTTGTTCATGTTGCCAAATATGACATTGTTTGTACTGAAGCTAGACCAGAATGCACTTTGTTTGGCTATCTTAGAAAAGGCCTATGGCAAAGAGAACCAGAAGTATCCTACTGATGTTGCTCAAACGTACATTATGAGTAGATTAGTATTACGGAAAAAGACAAGATTGATCTAAGCATGGGTGGATTTAGGACCTGGGGCGAAAGGGGCGCACGCCTCCTCCCTCCGAAATTGGAAATCCGAATATTTTTAATACCTTTTTTGAAATCAATGTTACACGACCCCCCCCCCCCCCCCCCCCCCCTCCGTCCCCCTCCCCTTTTTGGAAATTCAAATAGATTTTTAATGCCTTTTTTAAACCAATGTCGAACACGCGCCCCTAGCTTTCCAAAATCTCTGGATCCGCCCATGCTAAGGGCATACGCATAAAGTACAAAGATTCACTGAAATAAATAAATAAACGCGAAAAATAAAGAAAGAAAGCCGGAAAGAAAGAATAAAAGAAAGAAAGAAAGAAAGAAAGAAAGAAAGAAAGAAAGAAAGAAAGAAAGAAAGAAAGAAAGAAAGAAAGAAAGAAAGAAAGAAAGAAAGAAAGAAAGAACGAAGGAAAGAAGTAAATGCGGATAAGAAATTATCTTAATATAAAAATTTCAATATAGAGAATAACACGTGGGTGGGCGAAGATATGAAATTTATTTTCGAGTGTCCAACACGATTTGTCTTACAAGTGAGCGCAGTGAAGTATATTTTAAACCGATATATATATCGTGAAAAGGTTTGACCACAAAAGATCAATCACAACAATTACTTTAATTGGGACATCCACTAATGTTAGAACGAAGCTCGCGATTTGTTAAAACGACAAAAACAAAGAATATGTGGATTACTCTGAACAATGTCTTTTTGTTCTATTTGTCGCCTGTGGCATTGTTTCCTTCCGACCGTAATGTATTACTGCTTTAATTCTTAGCTTCTAAAGTTATCTTCTGATTGGTCTATTTGTATTTCCAATGTAATGTCATAGTTTCTATGGTGTACTTGCCTGCCACTGAGCTTACGTCTTACGTGCGTCACTACAACAGTATCACCATAGCAACGAGTCCACAAATATGTTTTTGTATTTATTGTTTTTAATGTAGATTTCGTATGACTGTGAAAATGGCATCGCACGGTCACGGCACGGTTACGGCAGGAATTTCGAATGTTTTTGTAACAACACGTGGCACTGACATGGCCACAGTACGGCGTGGTCCGTTTCACACTCATACAAAATCTGCTGTATTAAATTAAGCACGCTTACTTACTTGCGTAACGTAAACTACAGCCATTTCAGTTTATATCTGTTTGGTGGTTGCCTAGGTATTGCCATAGCAACGAATGCCACCGCCCATTTTGTTTACAGTTATTAGTTAGCCAAAATATTGATTTTATAGTTAGTTTTTGTTTCACTACTACTTATCAGTTAGCCGCTTACCCAAAGGCAGTTTATATCTGTTTGGTGGTTGCCAAGATATATTGCCATAGCAACGAATACGTAACTACAGCCATTTCAGTTTATATCTGTTTGGTGGTTGCCAAGCAACGAATACCACCGCCCATTTTGTTTACAGTTATGAGTTAGCTAAAATATTGATTTTATATAGTTAGTTTTTTGTTTCACTACTAATAATCAACAGTCGCTATTAAAAACAAGACAGGGCTTTAAGAACAATTTTTTGTTTAGATTTGTTTTGAAGTTGCCAAGGTGACACCATAGCAACAAGTGAATAAAGATATCAACAAAAACAGCAATAAATTGTAGTCGACCGTGAATATACAGCAGCTATAACAAATAGTGTCATCAAACAACACAGTAATAACGGTCAATAATGCAGCCCTTTAAACACTTTTCGCATCAATCTAAGAAAGATGCCTTGGAAAAGCAGAAAAGAAATCTGCTTTCTCCTACGAAGAATTCTTTTCAACGAACAATGCAGCATGCTAATCTGCCTACTCCTGCGAGAAAATCTTTTCAGCGAACAATGAAGCATGCTAGCTCATATCCTTCACATACAAACAAATCATTAACAGGTAAGGTAGATAAAGTTTGAAACTACGTCCAAATGATTTATTTTATCTACATTTAACTATAGTCAATATATGCCTAACACAATGGTTACTGTTATTTATAACCAATTTTAATTTCCATAGTGGAATATTCTAATGGGACAACAACTTACCATTGTTAATTTAGATTGCTCCTTTATCACTTCTGTCGGAATAACAGATAGAAATACACCGATTCCGAGATCAATAGTTCCGCATAGATCTTTGATGTTGATTACTAAAAATCGTACTGTACTGTGGTTAAGGAATATAAAACGCGCGGGCGCATGTCTCTGTACTGTGATACAAACACGATGGAAGATGTATAGAGCAAGAGAAAAGCAAGCTTAGGAACACGAGGCGTAGCCGAGTGTTTCTCTTGCTTTTCGAGTGCTCTACATCTTCCAGAATGTTTAGTACAGAGACATGCGCGCGCGTTTTATAAGCGATCTTATCCATCGGTATAGTTTACGTCCAATACCATGTGATTTAGTTTACCAAGTAGTCTTTCATGTATAGGACACAGTCTAAAATCTTTATTGGATATTGGAGTTGTCTGTGATTAAAGTACAAATTTCTAAAGTACTAGCAGACGTTTTAGCCAATACTGTGACCTTCATCAGCGTCTTGCTATGCAAATTACTCGAGCAAAGTTTTATTTATACTAGTGCGAGATATTTAGATGTTCGTTTATACTATGCCTGATTACACCATCCTAAACAGTCAACATTCCTTTTGGTAGAACGTTACGCTTTTATTGCATGGTGGATCGAGCTGCTCTTGGTGAGATTGGCGAATCATGTCCTGTAGCCGCACATGGCAGCCGCCATCTTGAATTAAAATTTTAAATTGAAATAAAAGATAATGTTAATTTTTTCACTGCATATATCTTAATACGCCCGGTTGGCTCAGTTGGCTGAGCGTCGGTCTCTGGTGCGAGAGGTCGGGGTTCGAATTCCGGCCGGACCAACATTCAGGGTCTTAATAATTGAGGAGAAGGTGCTGCCTTTGTAATAACATCTGCAAACGGTTAGACCTTCAGGTCCTTCTCAGATAAGGAACATTAAAAGCCTGAGGCCCTGTCTCCATCCGTCCTTAACCTGTAATATGAGTGGGACATTAAAGAACCTGTTGAAAGCTTAGTTCACAGTAAGAGTAGGGGATTGTCGCCCGGTACAACAGTCTGTCCTTACTACTAACAAACTCTAAGCGCATTTGATTATATTCATATAGATATTTGCGCTATATAAATGCTAAAATTTCATTTTCATTTTCATTTCATGTCATTTTTCCTCTTTTTAATTTCAGGAAAACCTTCAGCAAGGAGTACCTCCTCCTCGCGCCATGTTCAGTCTTGGTCTCGCTATGCTGAGAATAATGGCCTCAAGCCGCAAGACTTGTCAGCAAGACAAGTAAACC
The DNA here is from genome assembly GCA_029948255.1 of Telmatactis stephensoni. Classification (NCBI taxonomy): domain Eukaryota; kingdom Metazoa; phylum Cnidaria; class Anthozoa; order Actiniaria; family Isophelliidae; genus Telmatactis; species Telmatactis stephensoni. The sequence continues at coordinate 39,844 of JALIZF010001221.1, read as the reverse complement.
AGAATCCATTCCCTACCACCAGTCGTTTACCGAAGGATTCCCTTCTGCTCTACGAGGATGTGCAAGAATGCTGTCCACCACTTTCTCTACGATATCTCAACTTCCCCAGTCGTCATCGCCAGAGTAGAATATCTATTGTGAACTCCATTCAGAATGAGCTCAAAATGGAGGAGGTACTTCTGAAGTCCCCCACGCTTACTCGTAGAAGGCGCGTAGGACAAAACTGCCACCACGAAAGCTTCCAAGCCTCCACTGTTATAAGATCGAAAGTTGTTTCAAATGGTGCTAGAAAGCTGACCACTGCTCATGAACCGAAGAGCGCACTTCTCGAAGTCGAGAATTCGAATAACACGGTGGATCAGAATGCAAAGGCAGAGAAAACAGAAAATCCACAACAGAGAGTCAAACATTTTGTTGGTAATTTCAAAGCAATCTTGAATAGCAAGCGCCAGGACCCAAAATATCGTTACTCCAGATGTCCTTCCTTCCAATTGCAGACGATATGTGAGGAGGAACTTTTTCCTGAGGAGAAATCATTGTCAGAAAATCTAGCAACGAAGCACAACAAGACTCGTCGTCAAACCTCACCTATAGATTCATCAGCTGCTATGGAAAAACACAGGAAAACCAAAACAATATCCTGTACTAGCAATACATCACTGTACACATTGGAAGAGTTCTTGCGTCTCCCAGAAAAGCACGAACAAAAGTTGCACCAAAATTCAAAACATCCTGCGTCAGCTAGCATAAGAAGCCAACCACCATCAGCAAATCGTTTAAAAGCCTTCTTGAGAACTCCAAAAAGCTACAAGAAAACGTCTCCTGAAAATTAAAGTCATCAAAAACTAATGCAAGTTCTTGATATGCCTGTAAGTCCTCCTTAAACACACACACGGGAAATTTATTGAAAATCCAAAAAATTGCGAATATAAAGTACTGCTTATGCACAAAAGAAGCAGAGCATGCTGGGCCAATAAGCCGCGTGGTTGTCTACAATGGGAGAATCCAGTCAATCGACACAAACCTATATCGAAAATTCAAAAACGTCCTTAAACACTTTGAGGGAATTTCTTGATCTTCCAGTTTAAAGATGGGATGTAGCTTTTGAGGAAAATCTGATACATTCATACATACACGCATACATAATCTTTAATTTATCAGTGTGTCTAATCGATATTTACAATACTCTGCACAAAGAAAACATTGTGTTTTTCTATTGCTTTTTAAATACAAGCTCAAAACGCGCGTGCTTATCTATATTTAACAAATAGAGCAGCTTTTTCCGTGCTCTGTTCAGCAATACAGCACGGAGGAAGTGACGAGAGCACGAAAGAAGTGTAAGGAGAGCACGAGTCGTGTTTATTATATATTTTGAAGTAAATATTCAAGGGAAAAAGGGGATCCGTACAAAAATTCAAAAGATGCGCGCACGGTCGAACTCGCGCTGCTGACATCAGAACTGTGCTCCGTTCTCTGATAAAGCACAGCTTTCAGCCAATCAGAGCGCATGCACGTATCGACAAGGGTATTTTAATAAATTTTGATATTAGAGGTAGAGCACGGGAAGCTGAGGGACACGATGCGTAGCCGAGCTCTTGCTCTTCGAGCGCATGCTCTATGTGTTCCACGTGTTCTTATCAAGGTACAGAGACATAAGCTAAGCAATAGACCATTTCACGGTTGTCGTGGCTCAACCTCAGCCTCGGTATCGTGTAATATATTCTTTAGAATTGGACTACAGCCCGTGGAATTTTAAAGTGTTTCTATTGTTTATTGATGTGTGCATTCCTTACCTTACCATGGGCTACAGTCGATTTCTAAAGAATATATTACACGGTGTCGAGGCTGAGGTTGAGCTACGACAACCGTGAAATGGTCTATTGTTATATTTTACTTTTATGAAATGGTATTTTTGAGCCATGAAAGCCATGTCTGCAGCCAATTAGCGCGTGTTATATCTCAACTATTTTATAAAACTTTATATAATACAACTATATGTAATCTATAACATATAAGAATAGAAAAAATTAGTATAGCACCATAAAATGCAAGGCAATATATAAATAGAATAATTGATATATAAAGCACCATAAAATTAAATATATAAATCAAAATGGCGCTATTATTATCCAGTTGAATTTAGTTGAGTTCACCTAAATTAAACATGTTTGCTCAAATATTCGATCATTGTATATAGAGTGAAAAGTTACGGCATTCGAAATAAGATTTGAAACAGACTTGTACAAAAAAAAAAACAACAACAACAACAAAAAACTAGCGAGTGAAATATAGTTTGGTGTGCGTCGGTCACATTACCGGTGGTTGACGTTTCGAGCCACTCCCTCCTTCCTCCCACCCCTCCCTCCCCTCCTTCACCTCCCTCCCTTCCCTCCCCTCCCTCAAAACCGTGCTCTCCACACATCGGGTTATTGTTAGGTTTCAAACAGCTTTTGGACCTCATTATCTGTCTCAAGTGGTAGTCAATGTTTGACCACCATGTGCTCTCAACCTGAGAATTTTCTATTGAAAACTTAAATTGTCTTTCAGGTGATTAAAATTCCATCAAGATTGAGAATGACCTACTCGCGGGGTTTTTATGGGTATCTTCGTCCTTCCTTTTCCTTTCGATCCTTCCCCCTAGAGTCGGCTTCCCTCTCCCCTCCCCCCCCCCCCTCCCCCTAGGGTCAGCTATGTGGATCATCAAAAGGTGACGTAATTACCACGCGACTATCAGACCTCCTGAGACGTCATCAAGTGATGTCATCTTAGAGAATATGTAATTTGTGGGAGGATTTTATATGAACAATAGAAGTACATGCGATAATGTCTAAGAACTGTGCGGTTCCACTGCTAGCAATAGCAATTGGATCGTTTATTAGCAGAATCATACAAGGTATGTAATATCTATATTTCAAGATTAAAATAAATGTAATTTAGGTATTAAATTATGTTATAAGCCATAGAATTTATTCCTTACGTTGTTTCGAAATCTCTTAATAACAAATTAACTAATCAAGTCACGGGCAGTTGGTCCAGAGTCCACTGAAATTGAATGCTTTCAAATGAAGCTGCAGCGCTCGCATATGATACAAAACTACATTTACTTTTTAGCACATGTTTGTGGTCTTTCTAATGTCAAATAAAATGTATTGATATTCAGTTAAGTTGAGTTAGTATGAGTAAAGCAATCGAGTTCCGACAGGTCAAGGGTCAGTGCAAGATTCAGCACTCGGTTTCAGTATGGTCTGTGATTAACATATTTTGTACATGAATATATATCATTGCTATTTAATTTTTTAGATTGTTCGATTGTGTGACATCTTATTGTTTTGTTTCACTGTCAGAAATGTCACGCAACATGCCGAGTAATTTGAAGACTAATCATTCACGTGCCTATGATTGAAATAATGAATAATAGTGATGATGATAACGATGATGATGATGAAAATGATGTTAGTAATCATAGTGTTGTTTATGATGGAGGTGAAAATATTATAAGCCACCATCAGTTGGTTAAAACGGCTGTGGTACGGTATTGACCTACCCCTCCCCTCGCCTTTCCCCTATCCCAATGTCCCCTCCCCAGACTCTAGTGAAAAACGTCTGCACATGCTCGTAGTCACATCTTTGTGCTTTTGTAAACTTATGCAAATTTCACTTTTACGCTTGCCTTCAACAATGGTTTTCACAAAATGTCAAAACTTAAGGTCAATTCTTGAAACATTTCTTAGGGTCAGTATTCGCATAATGTTTTCATATTAATGTAATATCTTTGTCTCACAAAAGTATACAAGATCAGAGAAGTTTAATGTATATAACAAGAGCACGAGCATTTCATTTCAAGCTAAAACTCATACATTTCTTCAAAAAAAATATCGTAATATGAACGCATGCGCAGACGTTTTTCACTAGTGTCTCTTCCCCATCCTCCTGTATGTACTGCTCCTCTTAATTCAATTATATCGCAGGTGGGTCTCCAAACCTTTGGCCATCTGGTATCTATGGATTACCTCAGACAAACAACGGTTGCCCTGGTTCGTCGACGTGGACAACAGGAACACTATACCAAGCTCTTGGTCCACGTACTTCTTTCTCATCATCGTTTCACCTAAACGCAAACTTATCAACATATGGCATAACTCGATCATTCTGTTTCAAAAACTCCACACATTTAGACGACAAGAGACCGGCATGGCCACGTGGAGGCTATTGCATATATATGAAATCAAACGAATGTCCACAAGGCCTAAAGAAGGGATCGTTAATATGGGACGGTCCAAGCTTACCCAGGCCGGGTAATGATACGAATTACCATGTCGGGGAAGTCCCTAGTGGAGTGTACAATGATACTAAGATCAAAATTAACTATTGTTGTAGTAGTGGGAGTACTTCAGTGCCTGTTAGTCTACCAATCGACTCTCCGTTTATCCTAATGCCTAGTGGAGCCTTGTGTCAAAAAGTGCGTGGAACTCTCTATGAACAAGAATATATAGCTTATGACATGAAAAGATATGTGAGATACCCACCCACCCCCAACGTATATTCATATGGCCCTACCTATGTTGTTAGCTATTGTTATTATAAAGGTTGGTAGAACATCTTAATTTTCTTGTCGTTATTTCCTTTATTTCCTTTCCTTTCTTTTCCTTTCTTTTCTTTTCCTTTCCTTTCTTTTTCTTTCTAGCTCTCCTCTTCTCTCCTTTCCTTTCCTTACTGTTTTAAATTGTTTTTCCATTTCCCATGATTTTTCCTTTACTTTAATTGTTTGCATTGCATTTTAGTTCAAGTTATATTTTGACAATATCATACTACATTATAAAGGTTCTTTAATTTTGTGACAGCTTAGTCATGTGTCTCTTAAACGTGGCCCACAACTAGCTCCTTTTTCTTTCTTTCTTTCCTTCCTGCCTGCCTTCCTTTTTTCCTTTACTTCCTTCGATTCAAATCCGGATCCGATCTCCTCCTTGCTTCCCTCCTTCTGCTCCCTCCCTCCCTTCCTTTTTGCATAGCACTTTATTTCATTCTAATTTCCCTCTTTTTCCATCTCCACAGCTTGTAGATGGACACTCAATGCATTATCAGGAACGATAACATCCCCACGCTACCCTTCAAACTACCCAAGCAATCTTGACTGTCAATGGCGTATCGAAGTCCCGAAGAACTATGACATTGTTTTACGTTTCGAAGTCTTTGTCGTCGAGTCTTCGATCTTGTCGTGTAACATCGCGTGCAGTTGCGATAAGCTTGTCGTTACGTTCAAACCTGAAGGCGCTACGTATGCACACACGTATACATACTGTATGGAGCTTCTCCACGCCCCACCATCCAAGCTTGAAATCCACACGAATTTGGTTGTCCTCAACTTTTACTCTGATAGTGGGAGAAGCGCACGGGGTTTTAAGATTTCCTACATTTCTTTGCGTAAAAAAGGTAAGGTATTTTATTGTTAGAAGAAGTTAAGGTTTGACCGTGGGGAGAAAGCTTTCGGGGTTCCTGTGTTGTGAGGTGTCCGAGCGCTTTGGCAGCACGGGAATCCCGAGACACGAGATTCCCCATAGCCGCGAGTGCTGCCGGCTGAGGAAGCTAGTGCTCATGAATGATAGTAAGGGATAAAAACTTCTCTTCTTGTTCTTCCCCTTTGTCCCTGCCCTCCCCTTCCCTTTCCCCAATCCCCCAACCGCCAGCTGCGCAGCGCTACCCAACGACTAAAATCATAAATTTTATCATGCGTCGTTTGAACGAAGCGTAAAAGGTAATCTGCATATTAGTGAAAACATTGAACGACTTTAATGTATGTCTTTGAAAAGCTGCAAGACTCGTCTCCCAGAGTTATTCAAGTATTACGTTATTTAAACGGACGGCATGGCCTAGTGATGAGAGCACTGGCTATTCACCGCTGTGGTCCGGGTTCGAGTCCCAGCTTGGGCGCTGGATCATATGTAAATTGATTTGGTTTGATGTGTTGTTCTCTACCATGCCACGAGGGTTTTTCCTCTGAGTTCTCCGGTTTTTCCTCCCTCAGCAAAAATCAACATGTGAGTTGAGCGTTGTATGTAAAATATTTCATGTAGAGGTAGTGGGTGTGAGTGCCAGCAGATGAAGGACTGAATTTTTGTTTGTATCTTTGTATGACTGATATATATTGAATTCATGTCCCTAGATCCGTCAACTACATCGCCAGCTTGGACGTCGACTACACTAACCCCTCAAGTTAACATAACTACTACATTAACTACAAATGCAACAACAACACTGACTACAACGACAACAACAACAACAGCAGAAGCAGCAATTACAACAGCATCACCAAGTATAACAACACCAAAAGGAGAACAAAAATCATCATCATCTTCAAGTAATTACTTCACACGTATTGGATGGACTACTCGTAGAGTAATTGCCACCGAAAAGACGGCGCCTGTTGAGAATTCCAAAACTAAAACGTTGATTATTACAGTCAGCATTGCGGTTTTCTTTACCTTGTGTGCTGTAGGCTGTCTCGTGTACTGGAGGTTAGTAAGACATGTCTATATAAATCACGCGCGCTATGATTGGTCGAGAAACGTGGGTAATAAAGTACAGACGCGCGGATGACGTCACAGAATACGCGCGCTATGATTGGTTGAATTGTTTAGATGCATTTTAATATATAACAAATAGATTCCATCTGTCCGTCTGTTTTCTAAGAGACGTAATAAGGACGTACATCAGTCGAGTATTTTTCATTCATACCACATTTTGTCGTCATTTGTGCAACTGTGAGAGTACATTCAGACACATTGGAAAATGTAATCTATCAGTTGAGTCAAGAGTTCTTTCTAGAATTAAAATCACTTTATCTGGCAGAATATTCAGAAAAGTATTGCATAATGACAAAACATTGTTTGTGTTCTATCGCGCTTTGCTGGGTGGTTCCTTTAGTTACGCCCCTGCAGAATCTTACGCGCGCTTCTGTAAATACTACATAAAACAAATCAATAGATTACGTTTTTTCATGGGTCTGTACTCTGTCTCGTGGCGTATCTGTTTGTTCTCTCCACCTTTGACGTCATCTGTGCATCGGAAAAATGGAGTATGTTTGTTATATCTTCTACTCTTTCCAGGTTGGGTAAAGGAAAGAAACTGCCTCGTAACTGGTTGGTTATCAGATACAGTACTGATGCGTCTACTCTAAGATCACCTAAATTATCATCTAGCAGTACTATTGATATGTACAGGTATGTCAGTATTATAACGTTCCGTTGTTTTTTGTTTGTTTGTTTTTGTTTTTTGTTTTCATGGAGGTGTTAATTTGTTCGATTTTGGGGGGAGTGGTAGGGAGTGGTGAATTCCAAAATTAACTTCGTTGCGTCGGGCCGGCTAGGCTTCCTGAAAATTTCCACGTCCGTACGTTTAGTTGGTTGCAAAACGGAAAAATCCCAAAGCTGCTGACATACTTTTTCATTCAACAATTCATTTAACAATAGTAATGATATATCAAGAAACTGTAACCTGCTCTACATTTATGCTACTATTACTCAGAACTAAACCTTGTAAAATTAAAGTAAAGCTTCCTGTAGGTATCTACGAAAACGATAGTTTTGCTGCTGCATGATCAAGATGTCACCTCTTCCAAAATAAAGGATATATCTCTGAGACTCCCTCGTCAAATTTTGGTGGCATTTGACATTTTGTTGTTTGACTCTTACAGTATACAAAAGGGGTAGTAGGGCTGACAGTATACAAAACATTACTGCGGTTTTCGGTATTCTGCAAACCTTGACCTTCAAACAGTCGATTGGAATTTGGTTATTCGCTTCTGCCCACCTCAACAAAACATCGAAAAATCAATACTAAAAGTTGCTAAAATCCTACCAAATGACCAAATATGATCTTTAGAGAGTATATATTAGCTATACTATCATTTTGGTACTAATAGTTCTTCGTATTAGTGATTTTCACTTTTTGGATTGACAAAAGCAAAAACGCAAATTAGCAGTTGGCGTTTGAAAGTCAGAGTTCGTAGAATACTGAAAACCGCAGTAAGCTTAATATCATGTGTTATACTCATTATAAGAGGCCGAAAAAAGGTTTTCTGCCCTGTCCGGCTTGCACATTTTTTGGTGGCTTTCATTGCTTTCACCACATCATGGCGGGCAGTGTTGCTCACAGATGCACTGTGCATCACTTTCATCACTTGCCTGGAGGACAGGTAAACGCTGGCCATCATATGATCTTAGGCTAGGTGCAAAAAGAACGGATCATTTGTCATGTTTGCAGAAACAAAATCGATAGAATGTAATGTCAACTTCAGTACGCTACGGCAGCGGCTGCCCCAATGAAATGGTCGCTTGCTGCCGCAGCTGTTGTTGTTTCAGTTTTTGTGTTGTTGTTGTTGTTTTTGTTGTTGATGATGATGATGATGACGATGATGATGATGATGGTTGCTGTTGTCGTGTCATTATTTTTGATGGGGTGTTTGTTTCTAGATGTACCGAGCTTACCGTTGTTTCTTTCTATTCTTGCTTTCATACAATATTCTTCAGTGGAGAAGATGTGGAAATTATTGAGTCAGAATCCCAACAAAGCGACAATCCAATCTACGCAGGCAATTCAGAATACATGACATTGTAAGTTATATACTTGTTGAACCAGAATGAAACTTACATAAGTGTTCCATATCAATGATCAAGAAGCAAGTGTGTCTCAGTTCGTTAGTGCGCATGCGCGCGCGGCGTCCCGAGCGAGTCCCGAGTCCGATTCCCTGTAACCTCACACACAGTTGTTTCAACTTCTTTCCATTCTGTGTAGCTTTAATTAGCTTTAAATACCCTTAAAACGGAGCTCTGATTGAGAGAGGGGGTAATGTGCTTACCGTCGGCCTCAAGGTTATTAGTCAAATGATGACTATTACGGGCTGCCGAGTACGTAAAATATGGTCCTTATATTAATTACCCTTATTTTTACCAGAATGAAACTAGACATCTATGTAAGTGTTTCATATCAAGGATTAACGAGCAAGTGAAGCTCAGTTGGTTAGTTCACAGCCTTCTGATCGAGAGGTCCCGAGTTTGATCCCCAGTCACCTCACACTTGTTTCGACTTCATTCCTTTTTGTGTAGCTTTAATTGGCTTTAATTAAATTTTATACCCTTAAAACAGAGCCGACTGATGGAGAGAGAAGCCCAGCTAAAGAGCCGCGCATCGTCGGCTTTCTGAAAGACCAGCGAGCTTCGTGTTGTAGAAACTCCCGACGCTTAATATCAGTGCTCTATCTTTACCTTCACTTTTAGGTCTCAGAAAGTAGAAAACAAACAATTGGTATATGGTTACATGACCCCACTCCCCTTCCCTCTCTCCCTTGGTCTGTACCAAACCAAATACCTTCCTAATTATATTTATTCGAATTACAGTGAATTTCAAAAGAAAAAGGATGTCGAAACTTCTGAAAACACGTTGTACGCATCACCGTAAGTACAACCATTTATTTTGTACGAGTGAGAAAAGCACAGGGAGCCCAAGCTCGATATTAGAGAATAGTTGATATTTGTATGTTTATTGATCTCCACCATACTAGGTAATTAGGGAGTACTTAAATGCATAGGCATCAGAGGTCCAAAGGGCCTTTGGAAAATGGAATGATGAAAATTTCATTTGTTCTCATAGATAAATGACTATATTATTCCAGGGATTTTGTCTTCTAAATTACGCAAAATTAATTTGAAAGCATCACAAGCTAATGTAAAGAGTTTATGTATATAGTTTTTTTCACTAAAGACCAGAATTTTAGACCAAGAAAAATTATAGAAGAGAAATAGAATCCAAAAAAGGAAAAAAAAAAAAAAAGAAAAAAAAGAAAAAAAAAGTTGCTGACACAGTCAGGAATCGAACCCGGTACCCAAGCAAATTAGTATGCTAATTTTATGCAAAACCTAAAAAATCGGACCATGCATCCAGACAAATCGCTGAATCATCGCATGTTACGTATAGGATGGAGATTTCGGCCCCATCCGCGCTATCCGGTAGAACGCAGCGAGCTTCGCGGTCAAAGAGGGAGGAAACAGTCGGATCCTAGGCCGTAAATGACTGCACCATACCACTAGGCTAACTGGTCTACTAAGGGATTTGAAGGTCAAAATAACGTAGTGCATCCTTTGAATGGACTGTCTATTGTTGTGCAAATTACGCGATCCCGTGGCGCAGTTGGAAAACCCTTGAACTGTGAAGCACATGAGCAAATGTAAGAGCCGGGTTCAAAACCGGCTAGGGCCTTTTCACCTTTTTTTTTTTTTTTTCCTTCTCTTTCTGTTTTCTTTTTCTTTTTCTCTTCTTTTCTTTAATTTTCTGTTTTTCTTTTACGTGGCTCAAAATCAAAATTAGTTGTTAATAAGAAGAGAGAAAGAAAAGACAGAAAAAAAATTATAAAAGAATTAATAAATAAATTTATTTTATTTATTTTATTTATTTATTTATTTATTTATTTTATTTATTTATTTATTTATTTATTTATTTATTTATTTATTTATTTATTTATTTATTTATTTATTTATTTATTTATTTATTTATTTATTTATTTATTTATTTATTTATTTATTTATTTATTTATTTATTTATCAAAACTTAGTTATCGTTAAGATAAATAACTGAAGTTTGGGGTTTTGATAAAACTCTATAATACCATTATGCCATAGAGAGAAATGCAACAAGGTGACTGTAATTAAGGGAAAGTACTATGTCGCTATTTTCTGTGGGAAGGGCCGAGGGGGTTCGATCATTCGAACCACCCCAAGCGACGGGCCTGAAATGTATGTAGCGACAAATCATATCATTCTTTCTTTTTTCAAGATTTTGCAATAATTAATCATGTCGTTTTTAGCATAGATCTCTTATTTTTGGCACTTTCGTCTTTGTGGCCGAGTTTTAATTAGCGCCATTTGAGCGTTTTTAACAAAAATACCCCTCTAATGTCGAGCTTGAGCTACCAGTGGGAAAACTACGGTCATGGCAACGGTGCCAATAATGGCACTGAACCAATCAGCTGTGGTATAACCTGGATGGGCTCCAATCAACCAATCAAAATTCGATGCTACTGCTGCAGTGCGTCAGCTATGGTACGAGAGTCCATACGAAATCCACTCTAATAACGTTCATGAAATGATTGCGTTCACTGAAAATTCTGTTAATTCGATTACGCTTCAGTTAAATATGGCTTTTTGAGGTTCCGCCAAACATGCAACTAGTTTTATTCAAGTATCCATACAAATCTACTATTTGAAAGACACATTTTCAAAGTTTGAGACGTCTAGGGTCCAAGTTGACAGTTTTCCAGGACCTGAACGTTGTGCCATTTTACCCTCAAAAATTGCTAATGGAATTGCTTGAGATTATAGGAAAATATTAATGACTATGAACCAAATTTGGGAGCTCTATCTTGCCACTACAGTCTAGTTCACGTGACAAGGAGTGGCAGGTTTTAGAAAGGGAATGGTAGATAGAAAGCGATATATATGCAGCACTCGGGTTACGTTCCATTGAAACTATTCTTGGCACTGATATACATTGTTTGTTTGTAGTGATGACATAAAAACAGATAACCCAATCTATGAAAGGTAAGAACATAAAAAACTGCTGGCTTACGCGCAACAACCAGATTAAAGTTTAAGTGGAAAAGTGATGGAAATATTTTTTCTTTTCTTTTTTCTTCAAGCCGTTCCGTGCATGCGCAGATAGGGTAGACATGCCCAGATAGAGCCGTTCTTTCTTACCGCGCATGCTTGTTTTTCTTTCTTTCTTTCTTTCTTTCTTTCTCTTTTTTTCTTGAAATTCAGAGCCCTGGGAACGAGATTAACTTTGTCATTGATCTTGTGACTGTTGATTATTGCTTATTGATTTTGTTTTGAATGCATGGTTTATATTTCACTTTACAGTATGAACAAACAGATAGAACAAAGTCTTGATGAAAAGAAAACTGAAAACCCTTTGTATGACAGGTATGGGGTAGCCCAGACATGATAAAACTTTCCCTGCAATTGTTATGCAACGCGTTGTCCTGCAAATGTTACGACCAACTGAGTTTAACTTGTGCAGTTTTTTCTGATGCAGTGTTGCGGGCAACTGAGACTTGGGGTGCCCAGGGAGGTTAGGGTGCAAAGAACTGCTGTTGCTCGTAAAGTTGTAAGGAAACTTACATCGCTTGTTTATAGGCGCCAAGATCGTGGAGAAGGATGCTCATGTAGCATAACCCTCCCTAACACTTCAACTGAATAACCTATTAGGTGATATGATGGAGAGGTTTCGAGTTTCAGTTTCTGCCCTGCGTATAATGATTTATGACAGAAATGACAATTGTTTCCATTTGGTTGACAGGATATTGTAGACTACTACACCTACTGACAGGATGTCCAACACTTCACTGACAGGAAGCAACAATGGTTTTCCTCTGACGGGATTTTGGACGACTAAGAACTCTAAAAGCGAACACTAAATGTCTAAAATAAAAGAGAAATATCGTACACATAGTACGGCAGCAATCAAGTAGACAAAAATCTCAAAGAATAGCTTGAGGAAATCGTTTATCTACCTTTTGACCAAAATAAAACGAGGAAGTCACGATGAATCGAAGTCAGAAGGCTTCGAGTAGATTAAATTAGATATATACCTTAAACTACTGCTCATAAGCCCTGGGCTTAGCTTATACAAGTTCGTAAGGGGTATTTAGGGGAGCTTAGGGCGCCTATAAGACGGGGAGCTTATATCCGGAATGGGTGGGTGGGTGGTGGTGGGGAGTGGGCTCGATAAATGGAGTAAAATACCGTTTTACAACCAGCTTATCATGCAAAAGTTATTCCTATTTCCGAATGCTAGTATTTTAAGTGTATATATGTACAGCTTTCAGTGATTTTTAAGCAAAATATCAACAATAGTTCGCAGTGATATTTATTGTTGCACGTAATGTTTTCTTACATTATTCTACGGATATGGCGTTTCAAGTTGGCAAAGTCACAGAAGTCAGTGCGAGTTGCAAAACAATCAATCAATCAATCCTTTATTTGATGACACAGGTTCAGAATTTACATACATAAATAACTTTTACAAAAAAAAAATCTACATATAAACGCAGCCTAAGGTTAATGTGGACCTGCGAAAAAAAAATTAACTATCTATCAATATATAGAATTGTATAGGAATATATTAAAAAAAGGTTTTATCTTATTCTAAAAATATAAAAATAAATAAATAAATATTTAATGAATTAAAATATGGTAGATTGAGCCCCACAATCTAAGCAACATCTACTTCGTAAACCAGCACTGAACAATATTTCACAAGACTATGAGACCAATCCTTTCTTTAAAAGCTAAAAATAAATAAAATCGTCCTTCTTATTTGAAATCATAATTGCTTTCTTGTTAAAAGGAAAGAAAAAAAAAGGAAACAAGAAACGAATTATAGGAGAGGGCTTATATTCAGGGGAGGGGGCCTTACAATCGGACTATCTTTTTCGTTATTTGCTGTAAAATGGGCTTAAATAGGCCAGAAGGGGTATAAGCAGCAGTTTGGGTTTATTCAGATCTCACAAAAAAATTAGAGTAAACAAAAACATTTATTAAAGAAGGAGAATAAAAGAAAAATACGTAACATTTACAGGGCGTGCCGGGATCAAATTTTTCCGTAACTCGTAATTTACGCGCAAGCAAAATCCGTATCCCTTAAAAATCTTCCCCGCGCGCGCCAAGATGACACGGATGACATGATAACGAGGCTGCCTTCAAGAAAACAACATGGCGGACGAGGGTTGACCTATTTGTCGATCCAGAGATCAAAATGGATGGCAACGAGGCACAAGATCTAAATCGATTAAAGCCTGCCTTGGCTGCTGGTTCGGTTTCTCTATTTTTCTTCACTTTTCAGTTTTACAGGTAAGTAAAACTCGGTATTTCATAGTTTTGTAGAACTGCAAGAACTCCATCCATGCAGCTGTGGCGCGCGATTTTAGTGTGACTAAACCAGTAAAGATCGGAACGAATGAAGGGGCTTGCAGAACCAACGCTCTTAATTTGTATAAATACTTGTAATGTATAATAATAAATATACAAATGGTAATTTATCCTGATAAATAAATACACTGAAGTCTCTGTCTAGTTGTCGCACCACTACATTATTACGTGGTCAAGGTGAAAAGTGCGATGTCTCGACATTTTCTGCCTTATCGTATTCACAACTTAGAGGTTAAATTTTAGATTTATTGTTATTTTTGATTTCTTGGTGCTAGATATATCCCTTTGTTGGTTGCTGTGTGGATTCTAGCTGCTGGTATCGCTGCAGGCTGCTGTCTGTTTAGGTATACATTTGTCATGCATGATATCTTACATACGGAACTTGTTTGTCGTGGTCATGGTTATGAGCTTAAACTGTTATGCTTCTAAATTTATAAATATTGGTTATTTGTCTTACGTGTAGGACAAGAAGGTGGAGTTTCTGTGAACTGTATACTGAAAACCCTGTCATTTCCATCATTCAACTTAACAAAATGAAAACAGTAAATTTTTTGTCTAATATACAGTTAAACCTCACGTAAGACACGCAGGTGTCCACTTATGCAGGGCTGTCAACTCACCTGGATAATCTGGGAGTCTCCAGATTTTGGACCGTACTTCCTGATTTCAAGATTAGAGCCTCAAATTAAATCTCCCGGATAATCGCTCGAATCTTAAAGCCATTTTAACTAAAATATCATCTTCCCCCCTCCCACCCAGTATGAAAATCAACCTCGAAGATGGTGAGGTGAAGCCTGGCATACGTTTTGTCTAAATAACCCCCCACCTCCCCCACTGAGCGTGAAGATCAACCAAATCTGAGGAAAAAAACAATGGTGATCTCCAGATATGAAAGCCTTGGGGGTTGACAGCCATGCTTATGAATTTAAAAATGTAGAGTTTGTCAGGAGAAGGGATCAAGGGTTGCTGTCATCCTGAGGGTAACAATAGTACGAACCTTCTATTTTTCCCCTGAGGATGACCACATATTAAGGTCAAAACCTCAGTTAAAATAAAAATAGAATGTGTAGCTGACTAGAAAATATCCATACCCCACCTCAGAGGGAATTTATAAAGGAACCCCCTATCCTCTGGGATTTCCATTATTCTTCCAATATACTGGTCAACTCTGTAATTTTGTTCATCCTTCTCTGACCCCAATCCCCTCCAGGAATTTCCAATGGTATGGATATTTTCTGGAACTATGTACAATCTTGATTGAAGAGACGGCTTTTTTAAGTTGGTACTTCATTTTACTTCATACATGTTTCGAGAGTGTCTACTCTCATCATCAGCAACTGATTGCAATACAGCAAATCTCGATATATATGAGATGGTATAATATACAATATTTTACAAGTTGGGCTGATGAAACAAGCTAAAAATTATAAAGATCTTTTTGCTTTGTTTATAACTTAATTACAGCTGCTTTCCAAGCATTCCTTGTCTCTTTCTCAACTACACAACAAGAAAAAAGGTGATGATAAGTACATGTATAATTTAATGTTTTTTTATCTTCAGGGAAGTATCCTGCAATACACAAATATTTAGTGAGACATAGAAGAGAGAGAGAAAAGTACCCATTCACAGTTAGCCTGTAAACAGGATCTCCAAGGAGAGGGAAGGGAAGGGAAGGGGAGGGGAGGGGGAGGGGAGGGCGATGAAAGGGGAGAGCCAAAAATTTTTGATAGCATTGAACTCCAGAGTCCCAAGAGGTCAGTGTTCTCCAAAATGAAAAATAGAGAGGTGTTAGTTGACCCAAAACACCAATCCATTGGAATTTCCAAAGTTTTTGAAAAATTAGGATATTCCCTTGAGAGATAGTTGAAGATATCCCAGCATTTTCTTGTCTGATACTTACACTCAAAACGGAGGTAAATAATATTTTACTGATGATTACAAATACATGTATATACATGTAATTCTCAAGGACTTTTAATCCTAATTGTAGTAAGTTACTGAACCTTGGGTTGTTGGCTCCAGGGGCTTTTATTTGCTTTTTGACAGTTTGCATTGACAGTGACCAATGGTGACCATCAACTAAAAAATGACCATTCAGAGTCTGGTACCAGATTCTTGTATCAAGAGTGATTTTCTCCAAAGGATACTTACAGGCTCTCCCCTTTACCTTTCCACTCCCCCTCCCCTTTACCTTCCCTCTCCCTCCCACAGGCACCTATTCACAGGCTAATTCACAATGTCGACAGCAGAGATCTGTATTTCTGTGTAAGGGGGTCATGCTATGCTGTGAATGGTGGGTGGGAGGGTTGAAAAAGAGAGAAAGAGTTAATACAATATATGCGTATATGATGCATCATTGGATCTTACTATAATTATGGAATTGTTAATCTTTATGATTTACAGTGCTTACAGTGTAATGACGTAACTTGAAGTGTCATTGAATTGAGTGTAGTTTAAATTTTCTAGGTGTTCTATGAAGATGATGATAAACTCCTGCAACCCAAAGGCTGTACAATATGTGGCAATCCTAAATGTCAAAGACACAGGTAGAAATGTTTATTATCATATTAATAGTGCTTAATACATACATTTTCATATATACATTGTATCATACATTGTATCATATATACATTGTATGATACATTGTATCATAGCTAGTTAGTAAATGAATGTTTAATATGTTTTTCTCTCCTCAGGCCTGAAGTAGCAAGGGTAAAAATTCAACCATGGGTTGGTCTTAACTGTCCTGAATCAGTTGATATTGCCTTAGATGAGGTGAGTTTACCATGGGTATCTACCACTTTTGCTAAAATTTGGTGATATCTCTGTCAGTAGTTTTTGTTGATATTGTCTTTCTTACTAAACTGACATAATTGTAAAACGTTTTTTTTTTAGTTTTTAAGCTTGGTACTAAGAGACTTTGTTTATGGATGGTATAGGTAAGTTTCGTACTGTAATCATGTAATGATATTGTCTATAATTACATTTAATATATGGCTAGATAATTTCCTGAATTCTGATTGGCTAACGCATGGTCTGTATTTTGCCATATCATCATCCGCATCCGCTGTCCCGGATGAAAAGAAAAGTTTGCATTTGGCAATTGTTTTAGCGGGACTTCTCAAAGCCATATAATAAATAAGTTATTAACCTCGTTTGCTCGGTCTGTATGCCTGGGAAAATATCAGACCTTGGTCTTTTTGTACAGACCTCGCTGCGCTTGGTCCGTACTGTCAAGACCTCAGTCTGATATTTTCCCATACAGACCTCGGTTAATAACCCTTTAGTATGAACATTTGCACATTTTATATGTCTAAAGCTATAAGATGTTTGGAGGTTGTCATTAAATTGTTCATGAGAAATGGAGAGAGGTTACTATCTAGTAATAGATTTGACAGGAGGATGCTTTTTTACACATTATAGGCTGTCGATTATGTTATAAATTTATTTGTTTATTTTCTCACAGAGTCAGACTGTAATATAATTGTATTTTGGCAAGTGATAATGCCACGATATTGATAGTGTGTATGTGTATCATATTGTTTTCATATTATGTAACTAATTCATTCTTTTCCAGTGATTTAAGTACTGATGATACATTTGTTGATGAACTTCGTACAAGTCTAAGATACATTACCTCTGTGTTAGTCAGAAGAGTTAGAAAGGTAAATGTAATGAACTGATTTTCTCCTCGCACTCGGTGTTTATTTTGATATTTGCCTAACTACTTAAGTATTGCCAGTGATTGTATGTAAGTTCAGTTTTTGGGCAAATTCTTCAGAACAATTATGATCAATTTCTTTCTTTAGGTTGATATTCCCACACTTGTGACTGAAAAACTGCTCAAAGAAGGCTTAAAACATTTTGACAGTTACACTAAAGCTAAAGAAAAAGGTACAGTGTACCTCTGATAACATGAACTTGGTAATCATGAACAATCTGCACCGTATGGTAAGTGGTCGGTAAGTGGTCGGTAAGGTAATGGTAAGTGGTCGGTAAAGTAATGGTACATTAAGTGGTCGATGAACAGAGTTACCAACCGCTTACCGTACGGTGCAGATTGTTCACGATTACCCATGAACTCTGTGAAACAGTTTCAGAATCAACACTAGCTATAATTCATATTATTTACAGATGTTATTTTTACAAAGACAAGTATGGGTTGAGTTATTAGTTGTGCCCTAGTAGACAAGCACCCATCCCTAGAGGTTTCATTGATATGCAGTTACTGGTGGTTTACTGCCGGCTACTTTATGGTACTTTTATTACCTCTTATCAGTGGCTCTTTTATGATAGATTCCATATTTTCATTTTTACAAACAGCCAGCTATTTTTCAAAGCTACAATGCCGGACAAAAAGGTTAAGACAAATCGCAAAAATTGTGGCTCTTTGAGTACACCCATCGGTTTGCATCAATTGTTCTCCCCCCTCTCCCCCCGGACCAATGTTGATGTCAGCAAACAAAGTCGTCCACAGCATGGGCATTCTTTTGGTACAACATTGATCCGGGGGGGAGGGGGGTTCCAGCACTGAAATGTAAGCAAGAGATCACCTATTGATGTAGCTATTGAGCGGCACGAATTCCATTACTGTCTCAAGCATTTCTGTCCGGGATTGTAGCTTCCTAATTCAAAAGTTACTGGAACATTAACCTCTGCATCCCCATCTACATAATTGCGTGGACAACACTGTCATTTAGAGATCCTGTCGTGATAAACATTAATATCGGGCTTAAAAGTAAACTTTGGAGCAGTGATTTCACTATTTTACTCTTGTTTCAGTGAGGCAAACTGAGGGAACAGAGAACCTTTCATCCATTTTAAAACTACTTGAGCCTGATATGCACTGTGCATTACACAGTAGGAGTGTCGAACTCTTGTACCTTAGAAAAGTTGCAGATGGTGTTCTACCACATTTACTACCCCCACAGTCACTCAAATGCAGGTAGGCTTTTGAGATCTTACAGATAATTTACAATATAACTACTTGGAACTCAGTAAATCAAAGAGAAACAGAAAGTTGAGGTGCAACTAGGACCTGTTTCAAGTGGGATTCAAGAGCAATAGCTCAATATTGTTGACAGCATTGATGATATGTATCCCAGATTCGTGGGTCTTAGACTAAGATTAAGGCAAAAATTGTTTGCTTGGGCTGCCTATGCTGACACTACTGGGATTTACGGATCCGGATTTACACCCATGAATCTGGGATACATATCATCAATGCTGTCAACAATATTGAGCTATTGCTCTTGAATCCCACTTGAAACAGGTCCTAGTTGCACCTCAACTTTCTGTTTCTCTTTAAGTACAATTGTTTTTGTGAAGGTGTTTCCTTGCTGTCTTTAAAAGCTGTTTCTGTCAATTTTTTGGCCATTTCGAGGGTTTTCTTTTTCTTGTTGAATGAACACCTTTACAAGAAAAATTGTAAGATATAATATATATTTATTTCCAAAAATGGCAAAAATTGATTGCTTGGGCTACCTGTAGTGTCATGACTTTTTTCTGTTACCTAGACAATTCAACTTTCTCTCCTTCAATCTTTATTATAATGAATAAGATATATGTTTGATACAGGTTAATAAAGATTTGTGATCCCAAAATTTCTGAAGGTATTGACACACTTTTCCTGCAACTTCTTCTCCAATGCTGCACACAACACAAAGTTGCAACAGTTTCACCCAGCAATTGCAAGTCTGCAAAATGGAGAACTTTCTGGTTCACAACTTTTGCTGCAACATTGTGCACAACTGCTGCAAAGGTGCAACTGTGCAACTGCAGTTAAATGCAACCTTGCAAGAAAAGGGTGACGTGTTTGTCTGGGCCTTAATATTTGTTTGATTCCATATCCAGGAGTCTCATTGCATTGTTAAGGGAATTACTTTCTGGTGGTGTACTTCTTACTCTAATGGACAAGTTGTCAGATCCAGTAAGATGGTTATTATCTTTTATGCTTTATTGGGACATCAATTTGTTCAGATTTAGATTGTTATTCCAGTGAGCCATGTAATTTATTGATATCTCTCTACGTGATGGTCATCTCTCAACTATGGACACCTTTCTCACAATGGGCATCTCTACAACATACATTTACTATACAGTAATCATCCTCTCCATACACCTGTGTCCCTATTCTAACCAATGGCTCATGAAGGGTGGATAATGCTATCCAGTGGATCATTTTCTTGGGAAACACCATTAATAACTTTAACCACTGGATAAGCATTTATTCCATACCACTATCTACCCTTAGTGCAACTGGGGCCAGCGATCTACAATTGCTCCCTACAATGACCATCTCCCTATAATTGCCCTTCACACAATTACCACTTCCTTACAACAACTGCCTCCCTACATAAAATTCACCTTCATACAATGCATTGCCACCTACATGTACAATGGCCACTTCCATACAATGGCCACCTCCATACAATGACCACTTCCATACAATGACCACCTCCATACAATGACCACCTCCATACAATGACCACCTCCATACAATGACCACCTCCATACAATGACCACCTCCATACAATGACCACCTCCATACAATGGCTAATTCTATACAATGACCACCTCTGTACAATGACCACCTCCATACAATGGCCACCTCCATACAATGACCACCAGTCTGTACTATGACCACCTCCATACAATGACCACCGCTGTACAATGACCACCTCCATACAATGGCCACCTCCATACAATGACCACCTCCATACAATGACCACCTCCATACAATGGCCACCTCCATACAATGGCCACCTCCATACAATGGCCACCTCCATACAATGACCACCTCCATACAGTGGCCACCTCCATACAATGACCACCTCTATACAATGACCACCTCTGTACAATGATCACCTCCATACAATGGCCATCTCCATACAATGACCACCTCCATACAGTGGCCACCTCCATACAATGTCCACCTCCATACAATGACCACCTCTATACAATGACCACCTCTTTACAATGACCACCTCCATACAATGGCCACCTCCATACAATGGCCACCATACAATGGCCACCTCCATACAATGACCACCTCCATACAGTGGCCACCTCCATACAATGACCACCTCTGTACAATGATCACCTCCATACAATGGCCATCTCCATACAATGACCACCTCCATACAATGATCACCTCCATACAATGGCTATCTCCATACAATGATCACCTCTATACAATGGCCACCTCCATACAATGACCACCTCCATACAATGATCACCTCCATACAATGGCTATCTCCATACAATGACCACCTCCATACAATGACCACCTCCATACAGTGGCCACCTCCATACAATGACCACCTCTATACAATGACCACCTCTGTACAATGATCACCTCCATACAATGGCCATCTCCATACAATGACCACCTCTATACAATGACCACCTCCATACAATGATCACCTCCATGCAATGGCTATCTCCATACAATGATCACCTCTATACAATGGCCACCTCCATACAATGACCACCTCCATACAATGATCACCTCCATACAATGGCTATCTCCATACAATGACCACCTCCATACAGTGGCCACCTCCATACAATGATCACCTCTATACAATGACCACCTCCATACAATGATCACCTCCATACAATGGCTATCTCCATACAATGACCACCTCCATACAATGGCCACCTCCATACAATGACCACCTCCATACAATGACCACCTCCATACAATGGCCACCTCTATACAATGGCCACCTCCATACAATGACCACCTCCATACAATGGCCACCTCCATACAATGACCACCTCCATACAATGACCACCTCCATACAATGACCACCTCCATACAATGGCTAATTCTATACAATGACCACCTCTGTACAATGACCACCTCCATACAATGACCACCTCGACCATACAATGGCCACCTCTATACAATGGCTATCTCCATACAATGATCACCTCTACACAATGGCTATCTCCATACTGTCAATGACCACCTCCATACAATGACCACCTCCATACAATGACCACCTCCATACAGTGGCCACCTCCATACAATGACCACCTCCATACAATGATCACCTCCATACAAAGGCTATCTTCATACAATGATCACCTCTACACAATGGCTATCTCCATACAATGACGACCTCCATACAATGATCATCTCCATACAATGGCTATCTCCATACAATGGGTACCTCAATACAACAACCACTTTCCCTCAATGCCATTCTTGCAATAGCAACCTCCCTACAATGCCCTTGTCTATGATGGCCACATCCTTTCTATCCTATTTGCATTGTCATATATTGGATTTGCCCCTGGGGGGGACTCCCATCGAAAATGGACGGGGATGATCGTCGGAAATTTTCAAAAATACCCCTGAAAGATACCGGAGTCTTACGAAAGTGGGCGTGGCAGCATAAGATTTTTACCCCTAAAAGATACCAGCTAAAAAGCAATTTAAAAGCTGTCGTTGGTGTTATTATTATGTAATATGTTATTCTCTTAAAAAGATACCCTGGCTAAAAGATACTAGCTTATAGACTTTGGAGGCCCCAAAACCTTTAATACACCCTAAAAGATACCAGATCCCTGATTTTGACCCCTAAAAGATACGATGATCATCCCCGCTCAACGATATATGGGAATCCCCCCCCCAGGGATTTGCCACCCTCACTGGAATATGAAAATTCTGTGTACAGTATTGCTTGCACTTGCTGTTTACGGTACTGTTAAATTCTGTTTAAGACATTGTTCTTGAAATTTGTTCTTTTTTCTGAAGACAATTTTATATCCTTTTGATAGGACTTTGTTAACAGTTTATGGTTAGTCTTCCTTGACAAACAACCAGTAAGTCATTCTGAAACATAGTTGGAGTATCAAAAGTGTTTTCTTTACAGCCAAAATCATTGCATCGCAACCTGCAAGTCACACCAAGATTTGATTTTGTTCTTTTCTGTAATCTAACAATAGGCAGGTCACAGAAAATACCAAAATCAATACAACTTAGGGTAATTTGCAGGTCGCGATGCAATGATTTCGGCTGTAATAAGCCCAGTTAGATTGTGTATGATGACATTGCATACCTATCCTTCCAGAATCCTTTTTGGAAGCTCCTTTTCCTATGCTAGTTTCCAATTTCCATTTCATCTTGGTATTCTGAAAAGAAGTTTAAATATTTGAATATGAAAAGAAATTTTGAAAAGGGTATTTTACATGTAGGTATGGAACTTCATAATGACAAAGGCCTATCTGTACAAAATATACAACTCAAATACATTGCTGTTTATTTCTTACTTATACTTTTGGTATCAGTTTTGTTGGTAGATTTGTAAAACGCAAAAATCAATTTTACATTGTGATTTATAGACAGGTTTTAAACATTTAGAAATTTAATTTTGACAATGTTTGACTATCAGGCTATTACATGTATAAAAAATGAGAAATTTATATTCTGTGATCAGACTTTTTCAACTACAAATGTACGTACTGATGTTCAATAAAATATGATAGCTTGTGGGACCTACAGTAGCAACAGCAATATAAACATGGAATTCATGGACAACACTTATGCACATGACTTTTGCTATTTTTGCAGATGGTAGCATCAAATCAACCACCCTCTAATAAGATATCATTCCTGGAAACTTTTGCTAGGCCAAGAGCACCTCTTAGGAATTCTGTAAGTTTTGAAGCAATAATACTCAACTATGTCTTCTGTCTTTGTTGTACAAGCCTTTTCATTATGTCATTCGAAGTTGTGTGCCCAATTTTACATTGTTTCTTCAACACATTGTGTCATCACTTTCAGTACATGTATATATTATTTTTTTAATTTTCATTATTTAGGCACTTCACCTTTCTCTAGGGGAAATTCTCCATTCACAAACAGCCCTTTTTCCTTTCATGCAATTTATGAGAAAAGAAGCTGCTCTTAATGTGCTTCAATTTTGTTTAACAATAGGTGAGTGTTGCACATGACAATGTATAACTATACAATTAGACTCTGTAAAGCCTGGTTCTCACTAGTGACACAAGATGATAGCATAATTTATAATTATAGTAGATATATAGAGACAAGGTCATCAGATGCAACACCAGACTTCTTAAGTAACCAGAGAGCATACAAACGCTTGCTAGCCTTTTTGAATACATAATCAACATGGACATTCCATGTAAGATCATTTTTTATATGTACTCCTAAGATCTCATAGCTATTTACACGCTTAACCACCGAACCCATTAGTTGAAGTTGATTAATTGAGGTAGGCTGATACTGCAGAAAATTTACAATAAGTTCGCGACACTTCTTGGGATTGAGGCGCATGCCTCGCTCACTAGCAAAATGATAAATGTCATTTGCTATGCATGGTAGATAGCTTGGTGAGCACCTGGGGATGACTTATGTACACGGTAGTGTCATCAACGTACTTAATTCTGTACGGCCAGTCGCTCACCAGTCTATTGACTTGTGTTATTCTTGCATCTATGATTATGCTTCCATCGATAATATGATAGTGAGAACCAGGCTTAAGATTTTTGCCAACTCTTGTGTGCACTGTAGTGACATCAGGTCCAGTGTACAATTAAATGTAGAACACTTTTTATTGCATTTACATGTATTGCTATATCCCAATAAAACATTGGGATGCTTTATTGTCATTGCAGAGGACTTCAATAAAAGATTTTTTGCACCAGATGTTTCTCCAGAGGAGGAATTATCTCTTGTACAAGAGGTACAGCTGTAAAATAAAGAGATCTTTGTGACTGTAAAAAATTCTTTCATTTGCTCATTTAGTTGGTAATAATCATAATTTTGTATTATCTCTAACTATTACTAAATAAATATTTTCTAGGCCAGAGAAATGTATCATAGCTATTTTGATGTCAGTGCAGTGGACAGAATAAATTTTGAATCAAATGTTGTGGAGGGACTACAGAAGTGTGAGTAGATTTTCAAAATAATATAAAAATTAGGTACTACCTAATAGCGGAGCTCCCATTTAAATATAATAATAATTTTAAATACTTTGTTTTATTTTGACGTTTTTGATTCAAATGAATTGGGCTTGCTGTGGTAATAGGCAAACAAAGATTGCATTTTGTTGTAAAAGTTGAAATAAAGACTATAGATCAAGCTTTATTTCTTGCCCTTCAGTTTCCTGAGAATTATAAGGCTTTCAACTCAGTGACCATAGTGATATTTATTCAGATATTTGTGTCAGATTTTATAATTGACTTAGTAGTAGTGCTTCATAATTCTCAGAAATAGGATGCAAAAATCCCTCAAACTGATTTCATTCACATAAATACTGAACCTAATTCAACATCCTTCAATTAAACAATTAGACATTGCAGAAAATTATATTTAGATTTTTCTGTCTTGACAGTATTGTGGCATCTTGGTTTTTTTTTGTATTATGTAGAGTAGAATGACACTGATAAATAGTTGTCTTTACACGAAACAAGAATTCTCTCTTCCAGGTTACACTAATCATGACTTTAGATGAAATTGTAAAACAACTCAAAACAACTACTACCTAAAAGCAAAGCTCCAATTTCAATTTTAATTTTTTTATGTTCTTGATTCAAATGAATTGGGCTTCCTGTGGTAATTGAAAAAGTTGAAATGAAGATTATTTAAAAAGCATTTTTAAAATAAGTTTTGGTTTTGGTATGTATATTGTATGGGCTTGTATGCTCAGTGACCTTTAATGTTACAGTAAATTTTAATATTCAGATTCACTGTCAGATTTCATAACTGACTTTGTAAGGGTTCATAATTTTCAGAAATAGAAAGCAAAATCTCCAAAACATTTTTTTAAATTGATACAAGTAATTAAACCTTTTCGACATCCTGAATATTACAGAACAACATATATTGATTTGTCTGTCTTCACTATATTTGTGACATCTTGTTTTTTGTGGTTGTTGTTGTTATTTTGTTTTGTTATTTAATGTACAGTAGAAAAGAATGACACACTAGCTAGGCGAATACTTGTCTCCCACTTTTCTCTTCCAGATTACACTGATAATACAATTTAAAGTGATTATAAAAACAGCTAATTGAAATAACAAGAAAACAAGGAATTAAGCATTTTCAGTCTGTATTTAAGGCTTAACAGGGCTCACTGAGCAACTTCATCCAGATGAATAAAGTAAAACAATTCTAGTTTGCATGGCAAAATTCCTTCTTTTTTTCCTGTCAATTGTTTCATTAAATTCCAGACCAAAACTTGAGCTGTATTTACACATTAGTGGGGTTGAAATAAGTTCAAAATCAATTTTTTTTACTAATTTTATTATTATTAGAACTAGTGCAAAAAGTTCACCGTAAAACAAAATGTCGTTGTACATTTCATGTAAGGCTTGATCGAGTGTTTCTTTAAACTTGGCCACAGTTCAACGTGCATAAAAGTTTTTTTTTAAGTCATCAATCCCAAATCAAAGATAAAAGATCAAATATAGGTACAAGAGACTTTTTGATATCATTTTCTGGCCAGGGTCTTTACCTTGAAGTGCTTTCCTTGTTGTCTTTTCGAAGCATACTGGTCCTTGTTTCACGCTCAATGCAGACGATTCTTGATTTATTTCCAACTTTGGCTAGATTTTTAAGCAGCTTTACTGAAGGCATCTTCACGAAACGAAGAATACACGATCCTCAATGACTTATTCATTATGAGGAATTTTTTTAAACTACGAATCCAACTAAAAAGTCGTTCAACTTTGAAAATATCCTCTGTGTCTTTCGTCTTTCGAGCAGTTTTTGAAACGACACCAGGCTCGAAAAAAATTCAAACGTACGTTTTTTTTTCGCTTTAACCTGTCAAGATTGGCACAGATTAATGTTCATCAAAATCGCTAAATTTTTACGAGGTTTCGAGAATACTATTTTTAAGCTTTGCAAGTTAAAACTGCAAGGAAACTTGTAAATTTTCAGTTTTCAAAGTGTCAGCGCACGTCAAGTTGGCGCCAAAAAGCAATCAGCCAATCAGCATCGCGATGTACACGGACGTACGTATGTATGTATGTATGTATGTATGTATGTACGGACGGACGTACAGCCGTTGGGCTCCCTGTGTGTCCATGAAAAATCAACTCGATGGGTTACCATTTTTTCTTAGGTATGGTGCTCCGCTCGCGCGGGCCTTTGGCCCGCGCGGGAGCTCCGCTATTACTGCATATGACACAAGTTTCTTGGGCAAATGTGTACTATAAATTCTGGTTGGTGTGGCATCAGCAAGTGGTCGGTAAGGTGTCAGTAAATGGTTGGTACTAAGATGTCAGTATGTGGTTGGTAAAGGTTTCAGTAAGTGGTTGGTATGGTTTCAGTAAGTGGTTGGTAAGGTGTCAGTAAATGGTTGGTAAGGTGTCAGTAAATGGTTGGTAAGGTGTCAGTAGGTGGTTGGTAAGGTGTTAGGAAGTGGTTGGTAAGGTATCAGTAAGTGGTTGGTAACTAAAGGTGTCAGGAAGTGGTTGGTAAGGACTGACGGGAAGTGTTTGGTAAGGTGTCAGGAAACTTGTGGTTGGTAAGGTTTCAGTAAGTGGTCTTGGTATTTAAGGTGTCAGTAAGTGGCTGGTAACTAAAGGTCTCTGTAAGTGAGGACTTCAGGTAAGGTGCCAGTGAGTTGTTGGTAAGGTATCAGTAAATGGTTGGTGGTAAATGGAAGTAAATGGTTGGTAAGGTGTCAGGAAGTGGTTGGTAATAAGGTGTCAGGAAGTGGTTGGTAAGGTGTTAGGAAGTGGTTGGTAAGGTGTCAGGAAGTGGTTGGTAAAATGTCAACTGGTAAGTGGTTGGTAACTAAAGGTCTCTGTAAGTGGTTAGTAAGGACTTCAGGAAGTGGTTGGTAATGTATCAGTGAGTTGTTGGTAAGGTGTCAGTAAGTGGTTTACAAGGTGTCAGTAAGTGGTTGGTAAGGTGTTAGGAAGTGATTGGTAAAATGTCAGGAAGTGGTTGGTAGGTGTCAGTAAGTGGTTGGTAAAGACTGGCAGGAAGTGGTTGGTAATGTATCAGGAAGTGGTTGGTAAGGTGTCAGTAAGTGGTTGGTAAGGTGTCAGTAAGTAGTTGGTTAAGACTGGCAGGAAGTGGTTGGTAAGGTGTCAGTAAGTGGTTGGTAAGGTGTCAGTAAGTGGTAAGATGTCAGTAAGTGGTTGGTAAGGTATCAGTAAGTGGTTGGTAAGGTGTCAGTAAGTGGTAAGATGTCAGTAAGTGGTTGGTAAGGTATCAGTACGTAAGTGGTTGCATTGGTAACTAAAGGTCTCTGTAAGTGATTGGTAAGGACTTCAGGAAGTGGTTGGTAAGATGTCAGTGAAGTGTTAGTAAGATATCAGTAAGTGGTTGGTAATTAAGGACTGGCAGGAAGTGGTTGGTAAGGTGTCAGTAAGTGGTTGGTAAGGTGCCAGTAAGTGGTTGGTAAGGTGTCAGTAAGTGGTTTTACAACTGGTAAGATATAAGGAAGTGGTTAGTAAGGTGTCAGTTCACGAGTTGTTGGTAAGGTGTAAGGAAGAAGTTGGTAATTAAAGGTGTCTGTAAGTGGTTGATAAGGACTGCCAGGAAGTGGTTGGTAAGGTGTCAGTAAATATTACATACTTAGTTTGTTGTAAATAATGTAATGCAGCAATTAGACTTTGTTTTTCACCTCTGTAGCTCTTGCAGCTCCAGTGAATAAGATGGAAAGATTAAAAATGGCAGCTCTATTGTCTAAGTAAGTTTGTACACTTAATTATAATTGTGTGAGTAATTATAAAGAGTTGGACCCACATGTTAGACTAAACTAGACCTGTTTTGCACCATCATGCAACCTTTGTACTCCCAACTGTAGCTTTCGTTGCTCCCAGAAACATTACAAAAATCATCACTGTGACTTTTCTTTAGAAAAACCCTTGTATTAAAATCGTACAAGGAACTATTCAGGATTAAAAAACTAAAAATTACGGAGCTCAGGAATGTACGTCCACTCGCCATATTTGAAAGAACACACCAAAATTAGTAGAAGTTGAGATTTTGAAGTAGTTTCAATGAATAGCGCCAAAGTTATGGGTGGCCAAAGTTTGCTTTATTTGTATAGAAATGTTCGGTGGTGGGCAACAGCTTGCCCACCAACGAACGTTTCTATACAAATAAAGCAAACTTTGGCCACCCATAACTTTGGCACTATTCATTGAAACTACTTCAAAATCTCAACTTCTACTAATTTTGGTGTGTTCTTTTCAAATATTTAAAATGTCACGCAAGACCTGCCAAAAGCCCATTAATCAAATCAGTTGATGTCAATTGCATGTGACGTACAATTCAATGCAACTCGACACATTGGTGCTCAAATGAAACATATGGCTCACATGAATTAACTTGTGTTCTCATTTGGTCAGGAAAATTATGAAATAGCTTAACATGTAGTGTACCTAACTTATGATTTCTATTTCTGCAGGGCATATGAACATGCTTATAATTTATTAGAAGGCACTTTTGTACCATTATTTTACCAAAGTGATGATGTAAGTATTTTTGACCTTGTGATAATTTGATTGTTTTACAATACTCTGAACAAAACTGCAGTCTAACTCTGACTTTTGCATGTTCCATTAGAAATTATTTCCAAATGAATGTAGTTCAATTTAACTTGGTCACTTAGATAGTAAATGGTTGATAGTTTTTTCTTTAAACTTTAATGATATATACATTGTTAATATCTACTAATGCAGATCTCTTCATTTGCTGCCAGTATTTTTCATTGTTATGTGGTAGCAGGCTACCAGCTAGACCTTTATACAAGCCAGCATCAAGGTACATTGTACATGTATATTGAGCTGTTACTTTTCTAAATTTGATCAGAATATTTTAATTAGTGTAGCCCACTATCCGAGTGTTATATGTATAACAGATAGTTGAACATGTGGGCTATACTAATAAGGCAGCATGGTCAAGTGGTCAGAATGTTGGTCTCGCAATCTAGTGGTCCCAAGTTCGAGTCGTGCTCTGGCCACTAGCTGAGGCTGAATTTGTTCCAATTTCAATTTTAATAGTTCAGATTCAGTTTCTCGGCCATGTTTGTAACATAGCCAACTGGTCTGCCTCCTTGCCAGTTGGGATTCTTAAAGACTGTATGTTGTATAAATAAATAATTATTATTTCTTCGTTTCAGTACACTCCATTGTAAAGCACATTGAGACATTGCAAAATGCGCTATATGAATACTGAATTATTATTATTATTACTATTAACTATTACTAATAAAATGTTCTGATTAAAGAAAAACATATAATGTTTCACATTCTAAAGCAAGTTGACTGCAATTTTAATTACTAATTCAAATTTTCATTACTCTAGATCATCCAAAAAGAAATTCGATCCTTTGGCAGAATTTTCCAAGCTGGCTGGAAAAATTAAGCACAAAGTTCTTAATCCTGTCAAAGGTCTGTAAGCATTGTCAAGTGTCATCTCCAAGCCATAAACTCTACAGATCCAGACATTACTTATTAATGACATTATTATTTTCTTCTCTTTATCAGAGGACTACTCACCTTATGAAGAACTTGATCCATATGATATCATAGAAACACCACCAGTAAGACATAAAAAGATATTTTGTGAATAATTGTATTTTGGAGATGCATAAATTATATGGTTATGGAAAATGTTATTTTAAAAATTAATGTACACAGATATTTATTGATTTGAGGTGGATGGTATTGCTTTACTTTGCCATTAAAGAAGGGCATATCAAAATCACAGAGAGATCCATCCCTCTTGCCCTCGATTCTCTTCCCCATCACTGCATTGGGGATAAAATAATACAGAATGGCATACCAAATCCATTGTCAGTCAACACTTTGCTATATATCAACCATCAGGTTACCATCAGTGAAACCAACAGATCATCAACTTCTTTTCTTCTGATAGTTGACTTATAAACTGCCAACAGCTGACCAGTGGACAGTCAACTGTCAGACAATATGGTTGACCAACAAATAACTGACTGTATGTAGGCCATTAGGTGGCCAACAAGTGATTGACTGCAGTTAAGACCAAAAGTCAACTCCATTTCTTTTTTTAACCAAAAGTCATTAACTGACTGGAGTTTAGATAGTTTTATGTTAAGACTGTTAGTAATTTACTAGACATTATATTAACTTTCTTTAATTCTTAGGAGTTTGCAATTGATAGTGATGAAGAAGTAGATACCACCTCCCTTGATGAAGAAAGTCGTGACTTGAGTACATGGAAAATCACCATTCCACATGTTATAATGGAGAATAGATATGTAAGTGCTTGTCATCATTATCTAACAGCTAGATATCACAAAATTAATTATCTCGTCCATCAATTTGCTATTTGCAAAACAGGACTGCAAAGCATACAAGGATTATTTGACTGGACACCTTAAAATATGGCATATTTGAATAATGACAGAATTCTGTAATAATATTAATTGAATGCTGTATGTGGCACATTTCTGAAATTATTAGTACATCCATGCAGGAACAACAGTTCAAGTGTTGAGGCATTCTTGTAGATAAATATGGCTAATCTGTCCAGCCAAACAATCCATGCATGCATGCATTGCAATCCAGACTCAAACCCGGTTAGTGCACAGTTTTCTGAAGGAGAGGTCTGAGTTGGATTCCCAGTCACCTCACACTTCTTTTGACTTCTTTCCATTCCATGTAGCTATAAGTAGCTTCAAATCCCCTTAAAATGGATCACTGATAGAGAGAGGGGGTAGAGAGCACATGGTTGGCTTCCTGGGAGACCAGTGTTCAACAGTTACTGAAGAAACTACTGAAGCTAAATATGGTGCTTTACCTTTACCAGCTCTTTGCAGGTTTTGCAAAAGGAGAATACCATTTCATTGTCATGAATAACCCTTTGGGACTCCAACTGTCATTATCATCATCATCATCATCATCATCATCATCATATATTACGTGTAACTGCAGCAGCAGCAAGATATCTGATTTGTATCTGACTGTACTGTTTGCTTCTTAATCCAGAAATGCATTTACATCATATCAATTGAAAGGACAGATGCTAAAGATGGTATGACTAACTTTCCTGGCCAGCTTTGAAAGCCTGATTAGCACAAATCCAGGATTACCTCTTAAGAAATGAACCATTTTACTCTTGGATTGGCACTAATTAGGCTTTCAAGAACCATGCTGTGTACATTGAATCTCTCAGTCATTACTTTACAATGTAACTTCATAATTCAAAAGTAAATCTTTAGAGGTATATTCCGTGAGTAGACTGTATTATGCTGTTTCAAATGATCATTTTGATTATTACTATAAATGATTGCTTCCAGGTGAAGAAAAAGTTTGGGATGTAGCAAGGTAAATGTCAAAATCAGATGAGAAGTTCTGATTGTTGCTCTGTTTGTAATATTATTCAGGCTAATTATGTGAGTCCAACTAACTTGTTTTTGCAGACGTTACAAAGAATTTTACGTGCTGCAAAGCAAGCTGGAGGAATTTCATGGTATGAAACTGTTATTCAGAGTAGAATAATTATTGTGGACAACTTTTCAACATCAAACACTTCTTTGAAAATAGTTGTTTGTCAAGTATATGCTATGGTTTGGAAATCTTTTTGGTTTTTAAATTTACCTATTAATGTATTTTGATGTACTGGTGGAAATAATTAACAATAGGTTGCTATCAATAGACGTCATATCTCGTCTCGTGCAGAATTTTTACCAGCTGAATTGTAAGTTTTCAAAAGAATTCTTTATGGTTGAAAGCTTTTGACCCCCAGTCAAAGCAGTTTTTGCCCTCCAGTCATACGCAGATAATGAGATTCAACAGCTGATTGATAGCAACTTAAAATAAGAGATTGACCCCTCTAATTATTAATTAAAATCAAATGAGTCTGGCAGCCAAATTATTCACAGCTAGACAGCCCTAATTTATAGATTGCTTTTCTTAGAAAGAGTTATTTACCATATATTTGCTTATATTCAAAACACACATGTTCAAATTTAATATGTCTGCAGGAACCATTGAGAGCACCTATCTTCCTGTAAAACAAAGCAGTTCTAAGGTTACTAGCATCAAGAAACCAGCCACCTATTATGAATCATGTCGTGATCAGTTTGAACAATACTTAAAGGTATTCATACTCCAGATTACCCTTTGTGTTTACTGTGAAAGTTGTTGCCTTGTAACCCATTATTATTTTCATGGTTGTCATTAGATTTTTTTTTTCTTCTGATGCATCAGTCATCCTTTGAGACAGAGCTTAATATTCAAATCTATTTGCATACAAAGCAGTGCACCCAAAGATTGATTGCCAGATCATAAAAAAATTTAATATACAAAAAATAAAAAGACTGAGTTTACAAAAGGGGCAGCACAAAGCACTCTTGAAGCAGAGTGTTTCTTTTCTTTTCTTTTTATTTAATTATTTTATTTTTTTTATTTTTTTCTCTCTTTTTTCTTTTTTTTCCATGGTCAAAAAAACAGTGATCTTTTATTTTGAAAATGGTGAATGAAAACAGTAAATCATATAAATTGTACTCCACTGGCCAATCAGAAAATTCGTTCAAACCCATTTCATGCTATCTGTTGTGGAAATACATTTATGAGTCCTGATGCAACAACTTTTGGTGTACAGTACACATCAATTGGTGAATTTCCAATGTTATGCATTTTGTAAAAATATATCAATTTTTTGTATGTTTATTGTTTTTGGGAAATCATTAGGTTTTGTCAAGAAACCCACTTCTCAAGGGCAGTGCATTGCTGTTCTATTTCTTGTCTCCAAATAAAGAGTTTCATAACATGTTTGAATCAAAAAACAGGAAAGGCAACATTGCAGGTATGTTATTTCCAATAATTCAAGTAGGCACAAAAACATTGTTAGTAGAAGATTTAGAAATTGAACAGATTCAAAGTATAGATTGATTTCACATGACGTCACGAGAGGACTAAAAACTAAACTAAGATTCAGAGAAAGCTGATTGCCTCGGTGATATTTTGTATGTATCATGAAAAGAAGTACAGTCATCTCTGGAAATTTGGTCTGATTCTGTTCATCGCTTGGCAAATTATCGGCACCAAAATTGTGTCACGCCATGCAGTGACGCATTTTCAAACTACGTATTAAGAACACATCAATTTGCGACAAATTTCACCTCATTTGCTTTGGCAATGAACTTAATTGTCATTTTCTATATATATAATCAATAAAATGAACAAATAAATGTATTTTTAATATCATTTCGATGCTTGGTATTTATGGTCGCCCTATTGGTGTACCAGAAAGGTACACCAATATGGCAGCCCCATACATTCTTACCAACAACAAGCCCACATTCAAACATTCGTATCTTCGTCACTAGAGTTGCAAAGATTTAGTTGTTCTTTGAGGTACAAGTATTTTTATTTTATTTGATGCTCTGAAACCGACTTTATTTTTCTGGATGACGTCAGTGAAATCGATCTGTAAATATTGTAATTCTCCCACTTGAGTCTCCCTATAGCTCAGTGGTAGAGCATTCAAAGTGGTATCCAGAATTGGTCATGGGTTTGATTCCTATCAGGTGGACTGATTCCTCTGAACAGCCAGTGACAAAATGAATACATTTCTATTGATATCCTTGGTTGTCCATAAGCATTGTAAAACTGAAATTAAGGTTTCTCCTGCAAGTCCTCAACACAGGGTCCGTGCAGGTCCTTAAATCCTTGAAAAGTGCTTGAATTGAAAACTCATTTTCAAGGGCACTTGAAACTCCTTGAAAATTTGAAAATTTCAAAAAAGTCCTTGAAAACTCCTTGAAAAAGATCTATCACCAAGCAATCTCTGAATTATTCCGTTTGGCTGAAGTTTGATTTGGATTTGCCAGTAAAAAAAATGACAAATGGACTCCCTGTCCCAAATGATGTCCTTATTTGGCAGTACTTTCTGGCGGGAACTAGCCAACACCTAATCGCATTTTTGGCTTTTAATGCTAAAGAATGCACCCGTGCTAGCTTATCTATAAGAGGAACGCCTGTTGCTTTTTCGTGCACAATCGAAAATTGTGGAAACATAGTAAAATAACCTATAACTTTTCGGAATACCTGGATACCCCTCGCTTTTATTCGCCAAAATTTCTTGTCTTATTTTCTGCAATAACTCAAGGTTTGAAGAGAATCTTCCGAATAAATTCACATGTCATTCCGCTGAAATATGAAGTTATTGGAAGTAAGACGTTTGTGAGGTAAGAATGTACAATTAACATGATCTTGATGTTCCTTGAAAATACAATTTTGGTCCTTGAAAAGTCCTTGAAAAGTCCTTAAATTTCGTTTTTGATACCCTGCACGGACCCTGTCAACATAACTATTCACCACCTCAACTCTATAATTTTACTCTCAGGGTGTAAATATTATTTAATATGGTAAATGTACAAGTGCTTAATAAATACTTCATTTTTATAGGGAAAACATTAAAATCAGTGACTACAATATTCACCAAAGAGGTTAGACCATATGTCATTTAAATAATTGTAACTTTATAAAAACCAAACTTGTGATGACACAGATTGTTGATCTTGTCTCTTTTTCTAGAGAGGCCAGAATATAGACCCTTTCCTTCAAGCATACCTGATATCAATTGAAGAACCAAACAAACCAGCACCTCCAGTCAGGTATATGAATTGAATGTATATTATATGAACAGATCCTACACTAGACAGCACTAAACAGTATATTAAGATTATACATTACTCTCACTGGTATTGAATGTTTTTGTCATCTTTTCTTATACAGAAGCCAGTCTGTTGATGCTGGAGTGCAAACCAATGACTTGAATAACAAGCAAGATGTAAGTATTATTCATCGTCATCATTTTACTGTCAAGCTAATCATCTAGCACCTTTTACTATTCCATCATTTTTATCATGGACCAACATGGTCGATTGCTTGCACCAAGTTATAGATAATGTTGTCAATGTAATTACTATGAACAAAATTCACTGTGATTGCTGTTATCATCTATATTGATCATCTCAGCAACAGATTTTGTTGACCACTTACCATAACCTTCTTGTTACCTTACCAACCACTTATTACCATGATAATGATACCATTATCCTACCAACCACTTATCAACCAACCACTTATTGGCCACTTACCAACCACTTAAAAATGGACCACTTACCAACCACTAACCAACCACTTTCCAACCATTTACCAACTACTTATCAACCACTTATTGACTATTTACGAACCACTTACCAACCACTTGAAACCAACCACTTACCTTGGCATCACTTATCAACCTCTTATCAACAAGTTATTGACCACTTCCTAAACACTTATCAACCATTTACCAAAGACTTATTGACAACTGACCAACAACTCCACTTATCAACAGCGTACTGACCACTTTTCAACCATTTACCTTCCACTTACTCATTAATTACCATGTATACAGTGGACATTGTTGATACCCAGCAACTGTAACAGTTTCAATATCCTACATCCTACATGTCAAAATTATTTTCAATTTTTGATTATTTTATTTAGCTAAGATATTGTTTACTTTTTTTCAGCTTGATCAGTGGTGTCCAAGAAGAAAGAAAAGCTCGTAAGAACAGTAATGTGTTACTGTGGTGTATGCTAATTGTAGTGTTTTCTTAAAGTTCTCTTTTGTTTTTCCCCAGGACAGACAAACCTGTATTTAACACGGATA
Source organism: Telmatactis stephensoni (assembly GCA_029948255.1). Classification (NCBI taxonomy): domain Eukaryota; kingdom Metazoa; phylum Cnidaria; class Anthozoa; order Actiniaria; family Isophelliidae; genus Telmatactis; species Telmatactis stephensoni. The sequence goes on along the minus strand of JALIZF010001221.1, from coordinate 3,211 downwards.
ACAGAAATGGTAATGATTTAACAAAAAAATTCTGAGTGACAAGGGGTCATCACTAACTTCAGACTTAGTATTTTCCTTTAAATTCAATTGTCTCGTGGTTGTTGTCTGTATGGGTCTGCTTACAGTAGACACTGGTATGTTGTTAGACAGCTGTTGGGCTCTGTGTACTACTGTGTCAGTGAGGAAGGTGATTTTGTTTTCACTTGATTTCCATGGTGAAGTGGATGGAGGGGGGCTGACTGTTAAGGTATTGTAGTAGGGCATCTGTTCTGGAATACAATGAACAAATGATGGAGATAGTTTCCTGTAAAGACTGTGTGGATTGGAATGCAACTTGTCTAATTATCTGTCTCTAGAATTTCACAGCTACTTGTTTATAGGAATAAGTGGTTAAAAATTAATGGATTGTTTTTCATTAGATGGTGTTGTTGAATTGCATGGTGTCACAGACTACGTATTGTTTGCAGGTATGCTATGCCACCACAGGTAGCCCATGATACATTATATTTTCTGTCTGAGCTTTCCTGTGGAATCAATACTAGAAATTCCTGTGAAATCAATACTAGTAACAGTGAATAAGAAATTAAAAGTTTGTTAGATCAAGAGTTTTCCACTGTTCATTTAATTTCTATGTTTTACGTCACAGCTCATCGCCTTCTTCTGTTACCAAGTTGGATGTTGCATGTCTTATCATGTTTGAAAATTCTTGGACAGCAATCTCTTGATTGGTTTGCAGACAGGTATAGATGATGTACATGTATATCCTAATATTTTCAACTTTTACTGATGTTGATGCTGCTGTACCACTTGCACCACAATTAATGCTGCTGCAATGATTTGCCAAAAACTGTATATATGGCATTCTTTATCACAGCACATACATAACATCTTCACACACATTTCCAACTTTTTGTAACTAACAAGATTTATAAACAAAAGCTGTCTTAAAATGTTTTGATAACACTCTTCTCAAGATATCACTCAGTGTTTCTTCATTAGTAATGATTATTGTATTAATATTTTGTATACTAGCTATCTTAATTCTAAAGTGGAACTCCTCAAAGATGAATACAGAATGGTTAAGATAATTCATTTACTTAGAGGTTTGTATGAAATGATTTTCTCAAACTCATTAATAATTAATGATTTGATGCACCAGTTACATCTTTGTTGCGGGGTCAAGTGCATACCCTTGGATACCTAACCAGTTTCTCAGTGTTTGGAACTTCTGATCCAACCCTTGCTCTCATTTCAAAAATATTACATCTGAACTTATAACTCACCTACTTTGCTACTTTATCTCTTGATGGCCATGAACAGTAGTACAAAATCAAGATTGATTACTCCCAGTTTTCATCTATTTTCTGTATTTTTTATCATTTATTTTACTTTATTATTATTTCTGGTGCTGCAGCCTTGATTGGAATCTACTGTTCAAAGACTCTGGAACAAAATATGCTCTGTTTCTTAATTCAAATTAAACAGTTTCATCTATTTATTTGTTTAGTTATTTAATTATTTCATTACAGATGCAATATTCTTTGACAAGGATCCACCCAGGTACAGTAAGCAATCTTTTATTTCCAAAAATTTCAAAGTCATATCGTTTACATGTACATCAATGTATTTTTGCTGAAATATCATATTTATTAAATATGGAATTAAATATACCCTGGATGCCAGAGTTTTATTTCGCTCCCCTCCCCTTTAGAGGGCTGAATACCTGAGCTGCGAAATAAAAATATTGAGCGTTTCTCCCCAGATAATTATTAATGAAACATAATGCAATGTAAAACAAAGATATGGCTCCCAGGGCACATAAACTTAAAGCCCCTATGACGCCTATTTTTGAGCATTATTACATCAAAATATAAGTTTCGAGAAAGTCTCAGAAAAAATTTGTCATCGTTTCTGATGCGTCTTAGTGCCTTTTTGAGTGAAAAAAGATCGTCAATTTTGCCGTATTGGGTTGCCTGTGTGATTCTGGTCGTGCAATAGAGTACTGGTACCCAAATAATCGTGACGTCAGCGGAGTAAGTCCAAGCTTATCGTACAAGTAAGAAGACTACGAAATCTAAAGTTTATCTTTGTTTTGATGCGAAAAAATGCCAGGTCGTTGCGTAGTTTGGGGTTGTTCGAATACGCCGGACCCAAAAAACAATATATCTTTACATCGGATTCCTTTTGAAGGAGATGATAGGCCAGAATCCAAGAGAAGAAGAAAAAAATGGATACAGTTCGTGAGAGCGAAACGTGCGAAGTGGACGCCAACCTCGAACTCGAGAATATGTTCTGTGCATTTCAAGCCAGAAGATTTTGCAGTCAGATTCTCTGTCCTTCCTGGATTTGACTCATCATTTGTCCGTCAGTTAATTGTGGATGACATCGGCGTTGTTGCCGTACCATCAATTCAGTCGATAAGCACCGAAGCTGGACCTAGCAACTCGACCGCGAGATCATCAAGAGATCATCGACAGGTAACACTCTTAGTTATTCGTTCTATATATTATGCCAAAGACTAAAAGTCCGATTATCTTTTATTCAATTTACAGGCTCTAAAAGATATCATGAAAAAATCAAGCTGCTGCAATACTGCAGACGATGAAGTGCTTCAACCGGCCATTGTTGCCGATGTCGATGTCACTGTTGACGATGACATCGAAATTGCACCCGAGACTGAACCCGAACCGAAATCTCCAGAAACAGACGAAGCTTCAACTCAAACCGAAGATTGCAAAGGATGCAAAGTTAACCTGAATAAGCAAAGAATCCTGCGGAATAAGGTGATTGATCTGAAGGCAAAGCTTCAGGCTAAAAAGGAGTCACTTGAGAACATTGAGAAAGGTAATTCGTGTAAACTTTGTGAACAATCCGCGGCCCTTCTATGTATTTTTTCTGTTTTTGATATCGATCTTTGTCTTTGTGTCATTTAAAAACATTCTCTCGGGATATAACATAAACTAGTAGTAGACTAACAATCCTACTGGTACAGCACACAAAATGATTGCTAACATTATATAACTTATAGGGTGCTTCTCTCTTGATTTTATAGAACATCAAAAGTTGCTAGTGCGGCTCGAAGAAAGTGCTCGAAATAATGTGGATAACGAAGAGGAAAAAGAAGACGAAGCTGAAATCCAAGACTGTTCTGAACCTCAAGATGATGAAGAAATAATAGAGGAGGAACCAAATATACTGCATAGTCACGATA
>JALIZF010001235.1:0-195366 GCA_029948255.1 Telmatactis stephensoni | reverse complement strand
TCCTTTAGGGTTTTGGAGTTCCATGAAACTATTTTTGAAGTTATTTTCTCGCAAAACTTAGAGGAACTTGCATGTTTACAATGCACGCATGAATCGTGTAAAGTACCGCAAATCAAAGTTGCCGTACGAAAAGAGTTTGACAACTCTATTTGTTGAAGTAAATTTTGATCCTTTTATGACAGAAACAAGTTGAAAGCCAGCATTTTGTTCATCTAGACAGCTCTGCCTATTCCTAAATAATGCAGATATGGGAGGAATTTGCACCTTTCAGCGTTTATATGCTAATGACAGGAGAATGAAATGGCAATTCCTCGAATTATTGTTGACAACCGTACCAGCAATTTGCATTTTCCTGAACGGACTCCTTCATTATATAAAAGATATATTTTCGCATTGAAAACTTACTGAGGAGTAGTGAGAAGGGCACAAGTTTTGTAAAACATTCAATTTCATAGTCAGTGAAAATTACGAAAATTGGACGGTCCATATTTTCTAAAACTTCGAGAAATGTAAATTCTACAAGTTGAGCAAAGTGTTTGGGGATCTTGACTGACCGGCGTTTTATAATATTGGCGACTGCTTCTTATCTGTTCATGCTATCGTCGGGAATTACTTTTGCCTAAAGATATTGAAAGATTCTTTGAAAAAACGTTTCTCAGTACACAAACAACACATGCAGAACGAACAACTGAACGGAGAAAAGATGCAAAAGGAACGTAGGAAATACAGGACCGTACATAACTCAAATTCCTCCGGGCTTGGGGTGACAGACAATTTTAATTTCCGTTTGTAGGAAATATTTCATATATAGAGCAGGGTATCCATTTCGTTAGCTAGTTAAAGAGACAACTGCACCCTCTGTGCTGTGCCCAGTCCGAAAATAAAGGACGGAACCGACAGAAGAAAATAGGAACTTGTTACTAACGCCAAATTGCTATTTCATATAATGTTCCATTTCCATTTATTTTGGGTGGCAAGGTTGACGTAGTGGCTCACCGCTGGTGTCCGGGTTCGAGTCCCGGCTCGCGCGTTTCCTGGAACATATATGTGACTTGAGTTAGTTGGTCCCTTCCTTACCACGAGCTAGGTTTTCTCCGGGTACTCCGGTTTTCCTCCCTCCGTTAAAACCAACACTTAAGCTGTGCTCTGTGGTAAGATATGGCTTGTATGGCGTCTGCATAGTACGCCACTTACCAGGCGTCTGCATAGTAGTCCACTTACAGGCCTTTAACCCGATCACGTTTAGCTCTCCAAATTATTTATTTCTATGTAAAAGTTGTAACAACCTGATCAGCAACCATTGGCCTTCCTAATCCAACATGGAATCCAACATTTCCATTTGTATGGCACAGAAAGTCCAGTAAAATAAGTTAGGGGATACCTGTGCCTTAGAAATTTATGGACCGCGTTAGGCACAGCAAGTTTGACACCATGGAAGTCTATAGTTCTTGTTGGTCTTACCCAGGCTAATGGGAAAGACTCGAGTTTTTGATGATATCTAATAAGGAAATTTTCCCTTTTGAGAACAGACCATGGATAGTGTTTGTCGAGAACAGTTTGCTCTTTACCATCATAAAATCCTGCATCTTTCTCAATCCATCTCATTAAATCAATAGATTCTCTCTTATAAAAGGCTCGGAGTTCGTTGCAATAGATATCGTCATCGCGTAGCTCTTCCTCAACCGAATAACTCCATTCGTCCATTAGATACGACATATCGGCGTCACCATCCCACGGAAGAACGTCTCCATACCGTACTGCTCCAAGAAGTGTCCCTGCATATAGGAGAAAGGAATAAGAACAAAGGCTTGAATGCAATTAAAAGGTAAAGGCATTTTAATTTTCACTTTTTTAAAAAAATGAAGGTCTGCAAGTCATCACATATTTCTTAAAATGGCTATTATTAAATATTATTACAATTATTATAATTATCATATTATTATTGATTATTAATAAGTCTAATTTTAAACAAGGTTCTCTCTTCCTATTATGTCACTAATTCCTTATTTTTTGATGAGGCCCATGAGACAGATTTTAGCTCCCCTATCTATACTGATACACCACCCTCTTATTAGTAACCTACCATAGTCCAACCAGTAAGTGACATTGTATTTCTTCATGGTCTTTCCAATCATCTGCACAGCATAGCGTAGATCGCTGCGCTTCTCATCTGTGATATAGCATTCATCGTTGTATGCCCCATACACTACTGGTAGCAAATAGAAATGCACCAAGAGAAGTATGAAAGAAACAACAGTGCAGATACCAATGATAATCACCAAAATTGAACGACGACTGTGCCTTGTACACAACTTTATGTGTAAACGTCTTATGCTTGTCATCACAATTCCTGTGATCAATTAAACAAACAATATAACTACAAGCAATATATGACAATATGGGTATAGTGGAAAAGAGTTACTGACTGTCATAAATGTATTGGGTTCATTATATAATGGAAACCTTTAATAATAATAATAATAATAATAATAATAATAATAATAGAAACTTTATTACCTTTTTCTGCCTAACTACAATAATTGCAAATCTGACTACATGATTGCAGGTAATTTACAATTGGCTACTTGAATTGTATACGGATAATATCATACATTAAACATAACACAATAAATAATAATAATAATATAATAATAATAATAATAAAAAATTAATAATTAATAATCTTCTACAGCAAATCCATGTAGTGGCTATTCTTCTGTTGGCACTCACACTCACTGCCTCTACATTAAATATTTTGCATACATCACTCAACTCACATGTTGATTTTTGCCAAGGGAGGAAAAACCTTGAGCTTTTGATCATTGATATCCATATATAGCCTTGCTCAGGTGTTACAACCAGATGACCCCTCTTAAAAATTTTATTGAACCTCCTTTGCATGGTTTAGTTTCACAGAAGCTTTGCACAATCACGTGACAGCAGCCATGACAGGAGGCAGGAACAATAGAGTCTGGACTAATCTGGTTTACATGAGAATGAATTCAGTTTCCCAGGGGGAGAAGACTCTATTGTTGTGCCTCCTGTCATAGCTGCCATCACATGATGGTGCAAAGCCTCCATAGAGCTAGTTTATACAAAGGTTAGCATCAACTTCAAATTGTAGTCTACTTTAGATTTTATACATAAGAGTTGTGCACATGAAGACAACTTTTTTCTTTTCCCTGGATCGGCCAAAAATTAAGTTCACCAGCTACCTCCATATAAACATCCTGCTAATATTAGAGTAGAAGTTAACACGAATTCTATTTTTAATCTAAATCCGTAGTCCCTATTCCAGATTTCATTGATAAAATTAAGGCCTCGAGTGAACACAGCAATATAATCATTGACCGCAAAAACCTTATGTTTTAAAAGTACATGTTATGATTAGACAAACGCGCAGGTAACAAACAATTTGTGTTTCAAATCCACAAATTATTATCGATGGTTACCCTTTTATAAAACGTCACTTCGAGCGACTCCTTTGGCACCTGACAGGTCTTTCAATAATCTATCTGCTGCATGTCATGGACAACATTTTTGGACCGGATCGTAATTCAATTTTATCCTGAAAGTTTGACCAGCATTAAGGGCTAATAAAATGTTGAGATTTTAGCCGATTAGACTTAGAATTTGTGATATTATAATGGTGTAATGATGGCTGACGACTAATCAGCACTGTTGTTAATAAATTTTAGGGTTGCCTAATTAATACCGATATTTGTCATTTAAATGCGTACTGTCTTGGCATAAGATATCTACTTAAACTCTTTAAATGTTATACAACGTTAATCAAACGTAGAAAAGTTGCAAATATTGGTACAATCATTTGAATTGTACCGTTATTTACCTTCTCCAAACTACTCCCCGGCGATCTTGTAAACATCTTCCTTGCCTTAGCATCGCAACTTATCCATGACCACGGATATGAATGACTAGTTCATATGCTCATCAAGCAATGTCAAAACTTGTGGAGGCCGTTTATTATCGCGAGTTTGCTGTACTTGTGTTTTAAGCACGGGCAGCGCGTGAGGCCTAACTGTCACGTAATATAAAATTTGCCACCTGCATCCTTGTTTCTAGTAATTGCGTGACGTGTTTCGATTTGCATATCTACAGGAAAAGGAACACACGGAATAATCACAATTTACAAACTGTTGAAATACAATACGACTGCTAAACCATTTGCAAAACACATACCCCCTTCTTAGTTCCAAAACTGATCAGTTCAAAAAATAGTTGTTACTTCAGATCTTCCCATGCAGAAATTCTTATATGCTATTTGTTTGTTTGTTTTTCACAACAAATATTTCACTTTATTATATGGCTAGATAATTTCCTGAATTCTGATTGGCTACCGCATGGTCTGTATTTTGCCATATCAGGACCGCTGTCCCGGATGAAAAGAAAAGTTTGCGTTTGGCAATGTTTCAGCGGGACTTCTCAAAGCCATATAATAAATAGGTTATTAACCTCGTTTGCTCGCGCGAGGTCTGTACAAAAAGACCGAGGTCTGATATTTTCCCATACAGACCTCGCGCTCGGTTAATAACCCTTTAGTATAATCAGTATACTAGCGGTTTTTAGCAAAAGTGAAGTGCTGCGAGTACATTAAACAATGGAAACTGAAATATGTTACAGTATATGAAACTAAGCATTTGGTAATTTATTCTGGTATTTGAAGGGTTGTTTATGATAATAACCTAAGTGACTTTTTTAATGGATTTTCAAACATTCATATTAGGAAATAGTTAAGTGATACTATCTGACACCATAATAATCAAAAAGTCACCGAGGCTGTATTCATGAGTACATAGTAAATTGCCGGATAGTTTGTGACTGGCTGTTGGAGGTAAATTTAATTCTCAATATGACAAACACCATTATTATTCACAATCAATAATTTTAATAAATGATTTTGTATTTCTAAATCAGATAATAGGGAAAGTAACCTATTCTTCAAGTAGATAATAAGACATACCTTTTGCCAAGTGAATACACTAATTAAAGTACAAACAACAGTGAATCGGAAATGATTCCGGAATGAGGCCACGTGTAAATATAAGACGCTATCATGTAGCCTAATACCATAGGTCAAAGTCCCGGCTTAGCGAATTTTTAATCATTTTAATGCTTCAAAATGTGACAATTCTCCGGCTAGCCTCTGATGATAGGGCGAACATAAACTAAGAAAAGCATAATATACAAGTATCTATGACTAAAAGTAATAACAAAGAGCGAAGACCAATCGATTCGGCTGGGAAGATACTGCAGTGATATCGATTGAGCATCTGGTATTTCACATTTTTCTAGAGCATTCAATCAATTCAAGTACATACGATCTCCTTCAATAAGTATCTGATTTACCGTACACCGACTCCATTGTCGAACAGGATGAACTTGAGCATACAGCAAAGCTAAAAAACTCATAAAAGAACATTGCCTTCCACGAGAAGCGGCACTAAATCGTTCATCACCTTGACGAATACTTCCACGTACGTATAATGTGGTGTTTCTCATAACAAGAATGAAACTTGCCTCTAACAACAGGCTCTCACTACAAGTAAAATTCACCCAAGAACGTTCGAAGAACGTGGTGTGCGCAGTCGTTACCCGAACTTGTTGGCATAACTGATACCGCTGACTATACATAACATTATGATGACGTTTTGTGACGTAAAAAAATCATCTCCAGTTGAAAAAATCGAGCTTGCTTTGCCTATATACTCTCGGCGACAGGAAGCCCACCGAGATTAGAGTCGCTGCTCGCTACGCTCGCAGCAATGAAAAAGCTTCCAATATGTTTTACAAATCAATCTGCAGGAAAAGGACTACCTGACGGCAGAGATAGTCAGTCGTACCCTTTAGGTGTCAAAATCGCACCCAGGACTTCTCAGTTGTTCGTTAAATCGAGTTGGCGTTAACCCAGGATTAAATCTAAAACAAATCATTGCCGGATTAATTCTAACTCCTAGAAGGTGTTTGTGTCTGAACCCAGGGTACCGCTCAAGAAAGGCTGTGGTATTTTACGAAAGTATTCTTTTTAAGTTACTTTTGAAAACGACAAAGATAGAATTCTTGAACCAGTATAAAATCCAGCATGTTCCGTCGTTGGACCATTTCCCACCTAAATATTTATAGAGGCAATTGCTAGTGGGTACTTGATTAAAATATTGGGGAGAGTCAGCCATGAAGTTGCCGATGTGTGTAGTCCTATTACAATACAGGGCCCACTGTCAATCAGTGGTGCGCGGAAAGCCCTGTTATGGTGTTCCTGCCTTCGTAGGAAAAGCATGCAAGTAAACTAAACCAAACTACCACCCTAACACTGCCTTTGGCTAAGAAGAAACCGACCACTCCTTAGAAAACGGCCTTCGAATACCTAGCCGGATAGTTCAAAACCAAAATTTACCAAAAACCCAAGGAAGTTGCTCACGCATTGGAAAACCCAGGTACCCCAAAAGTGGAAACGAAACTGTGTTCTGGGAGACCTACATCGAACCAAACGCATATCTATCCACGAATTTCCAACAGGAAGTGTTAAACATCAGGGGAAACTATTTAAAAAATGGATACTTGCACAGTTTCATCGACACCATAATCAAGAACTTCGAAGCTAAACAAATACAGGAAGATGATCGGCGATCCAAGAGTTTCTTTTCGAAGCTAAGAGCGGAGGGAAAAGAACTTTGTTCGACTTCCATTTTGCAGCAAAATCGAAAAACTTTGTAGGAATTAAGTTCGTCAACAATCCGGCTCAACCGCTATACATTATATTTTTTCTCACAATGCGTATTTGTAAAAAAAAAACTGTTGTGTACCAAGACACCTGCGCATGGTGCATGTTGAAAGAAGTACTTAATATACGTTAGTGAGATACGGCAAAACCTACAAGTACGCATCGATGGGCATTCTAATCCTTCACACAACTATTGCAATGGATAATTCTATTCCCAGTGTAAGGACTTTGAAAAAGGAAAATCAATCAAACATTTATGACCCAACAAAGAAAACCATGACTGAATAAACAGACAGCTTCGTAGTCCACTTTCCGATATATTGGTTGAGTGATCAAGCACAAAGCAAGAATTCATGAGACGAGGCTCCAGAGAAACAAAAGAACATATTAGGATTACTCCATCGTTTCCCTTGAGCCTCGTCTTGAATTGTTTTGTGTGTGTGATCACTCAGTCAGAATATCGAAAGTGGGCTATTGCACAACTATTCCCAAAGGGAGTATCTTGAAAGACGGCTTGCTTCAAGAAACTGTACTCATTTTGATGCTGACGTAGTTATACAAAAACACTTGATCAATTTTAAAACAATGTTCTTAAAGCTTTAGGCTTTTATTCGATCTACTTTAATTCTGTTCATCAGCTTTTTTCATTACAGTGCGTTTTCTTACTAAAAGAAGGGAACTACAACCAACTAGTCATAAAACAGCAAATATAAGGAAAAGCAAAAAATAAACGCGGAAATTTTACTAGACTACAAAAACATATAGACCGACGCTGACATCTTTACTTCACCAAATAATCTCAGACATACAGCATCAGCAGTCCTCCAAACATTACCAAACAAGTCAGTGAACCAGTGATAGCAGAAACAGTGGCCACCCCAGGGGCAATAGTTGAGGTAGTCGATATAGGGGTTGTGGCGTTTGAGGATGTAGCATTGGAGGTGGGACCGATGACTGTCGGTGCTGCGTCGGTGTTGCAAAGGTTTCCATAGCAACAATTCACGTCACATGTCTTAAGCATCCTACTCTTGTTCAAGTTCATAATGTCACAAAAAAAGGCTGGATTACAAAAAGAGATTCCACCGCAGTTGCGGATTTCAGCTTCAAAGACTCCAATTTTGGCCTTTACTCGCATACAACGATCTTGCTGAAAGCCGCCAGGCATCAAGTGAGCTCCACAGGTTTGTTTGACTGGGTTTTTGCAGTCAGCTTTAGCAGTTAACATTCCAGGTAAATTAGAGCAGGAATAGCAAGTGAGGTCAGATCCTGGTGGTGAGAGAGAAGAGCGAAATTACTGGTCAAGAATTTGGATATGTGCATTCATAAAACCAATCTGATAGTAAGAAATGCACACAGAGCCAACGGTCGTAGAAGGACGAGCAGTACAATGAACTTAGCTTACCTTTTGGGTAGCGCTTGTGTAAACATTCGGAAATTCAATGCAGACCCTTACAGTCCAGTGTAGAATTTTTACTGACGGAGAACCTGGTTATAGCTAATAGCTCATGAATACTCATATAGCCATTCAAGGGTGCAGTTGCTTTAGGTCCCTGCATACATACCCAAGGGTGCAGTTGGTTTAGGTCCCTGAATACATACCCAAGGGTGCAGTTGGTTTAGGTCCCTGCATACATACCCAAGGGTGCAGTTGGTTTAGGTCCCTGCATACATACCCAAGGGTGCAGTTGGTTTAGGTCCCTGCATACATACCCAAGGGTGCAGTTGCTTTAGGTCCCTGCATACATACCCAAGGGTGCAGTTGCTTTAGGTCCCTGCATACATACCCAAGGGTGCAGTTGCTTTAGGTCCCTGCATACATACCCAAGGGTGCAGTTGCTTTAGGTCCCTGCATACATACCCAAGGGTGCAGTTGCTTTAGGTCCCTGCATACATACCCAAGGGTGCAGTTGCTTTAGGTCCCTGCATACATACCCAAGGGTGCAGTTGCTTTAGGTTCCTGCATACATACCCAAGGGTGCAGTTGCTTTAGGTTCCTGCATACATACCCAAGGGTGCAGTTGCTTTAGGTCCCTGAATACATACCCAAGGGGCAGTTGCTTTAGGTCCCTGAATACTTACCCAAGGGTGCAGTTGCTTTAGGTCCCTGCATACATACCCAAGGGTGCAGTTGGTATAGGTCCCAGTATACATACCCAAGGGTGCAGTTGCTTTAGGTCCCTGTACACATACCCAAGGGTGCAGTTGCTTTAGGTCCCTGCATACATACCCAAGGGTGCAGTTGGTTTAGGTCCCTGCATACATACCCAAGGGTGCAGTTGCTTTAAGTCCCTGCATACATACCCAAGGGTGCAGTTGGTTTAGGTCCCTGCATACATACCCAAGGGTCCAGTTGCTTTAGGTCCCTGCATACATATCCAAGGGTCTAGTTGCTTTAGGTCCCTGCATACATACCCAAGGGTGCAGTTGCTTTAGGTCCCTGCATACATACCCAAGGGTGCAGTTGCTTTAGGTCCCTGCATACATATCCAAGGGTACAGTTGGTTTAGGTCCCTGCATACATACCCAAGGGTGCAGTTGCTTTAGGTCCCTGCATACATACCCAGGGGTCCTGTTGCTTTAGAACCCTGCATACATACCCAAGGGTGCAGTTGCTTTAGGTCCCTGCATACATACCCAAGGGTGCAGTTGCTTTAGGTCCCTGCATACATACCCAAGGGTGCAGTTGGTTTAGGTCCCTGCATACATACCCAAGGGTGCAGTTGCTTTAGGTCCCTGAATACATACCCAAGGGTCCAGTTGGTTTAGGTCCCTGCATACATACCCAAGGGTGCAGTTGCTTTAGGTCCTTGCATACATACCCAAGGGTGCAGTTGGTTTAGGTCCCTGCATACATATATACTAAAGTGTTCAGATTGTTGGGAAGCGTTCTCCGTGAACTCGACACAGTTGAAGAAGCTAACAAACAATATATGTCTGCATGTTCCGGTAAGAGAGACCCTTGGTCTGACTCCCTACTGTACTGACGTACCTGAGGGTCCAGTTGGCCCTGCTGTTGCTGTTGGAATTGGTCCTCCAGTGTTACAAAGATCACCCTTACAGCATCCAACCTCACACTTGGAAACTGACACGCCTGACATGTTGGCTGCTTTGCAGTATAGGTTGGGATCACATTGCATTGAACTCAAACAGTTTCGAACCTCTTGAGTTATTTTCCTCCCAAACATTTTCTTTTCGAACCTTTACCAACAAAACAAAGACACACTTGAAAAATGAGCCAGCCTAAGACCGCCTGGTCTTGCATTGATTTTTTAAAGTGAACAAGAGCTCCAATGAAGAGGTGTTCATACAAACGACTGAAGTGCGACATTTTTGATGAAATTCAAATATACTTAAATGATCCTAAAATGGGAACAATATTTTGGCTCAACGTTTTTGCCTGGATGTCATAAAAATGTTTCTTAGTCCTTCAATTATCAGCCTGCCCGATTATTTATCTTCTCAACTACATTCAGTACCTTACTGTAGAACAACGCATTGCTGATAGACCAATCTGGCTGCATGTAAACTCCTTAGGTTTTGGACATTGTGATGTTGTTGATGTTGCGATCGTAGTACAACCAAACGAGTAGCATTTGAGGGAATTTCCAGGAAAAAGGAGAAAAACTTATTGTGATGTTTCAGCTGATTCATTGAACAACACATTGAAATAAAATAACCAAAACCGTTCAAAGACCCGCAAACGACTCGTTGATGTTGAAACAAATCTGGTTTTTTGGTCCGGTGCTAGATGGACTACGAACGCGATTTATTAGGTTGTATGAGTCGGCCAGGACAAGCGCACGTGAGACTTAAGGCGCTGTTACACTCGGAAACTTTTATAGCGTTGCATAATTAAGATATTCATGTGCTTCGTTACAGCTCCGATCTTTTTCGCTATCGTTCAGCTTTATAACTTCTACTTGTCGAAATGCTTTCAAACTGTTGCCAGTGTGTTATTACGGATATAAACGTAATCAATGGAAGAAAATGAAGAAGACATCAAAAGATGTTTGATGATTCAGTCAACTACTAAGGGTATTATTGCTCCGAGTATCAGTTCAGCTGATTTAGTTGTATATGTTGCTGTCTTTATTTTAATTCTTTTTCCACTGGCTTGCCTTTTTAGGGGATTCTTTTACTTTCATAATATAATTAACTTTGGCTTCAAATTTAACCAAAGTACATAACGAACCCACCATAAAAACCAAAAAAATTCGGGTCCAAAATCTACTTTCGGAAACATTAAAACCACTGGGGAAAATTATACTACAGATATATATTTATCAGACTTCACAAACCGCAAGTTTTCATGTTTTGAAAACTTCTATTATTTTTAGTCGTTACTTACCAACACCAAGAAAACTCGACAGAAGTCCAAGTACTAACACAAGTTTAGGCGATGACATTTTTACTTCGAATTTCTGTATTTGACTTGATCATGATGTTGGTCTTCAAGATATAACGCGCCAGAGCTACTTAGATACCACTTAAAATAGCAGGAATACTACGTTGAAATCCTTCCAGGATTAATCTTGTTAATGATTGCAGTGGAGAAACCTTAAGCTGTCAGTAAAATGTAATTAAACTGCACTTGCTAATCGGTGAATGTGTTACTAATCTATAAAAACAACAAATGGTCGAGGAAACAATTTCAAATCAAATGGCGTAAATAACTCGTGGATTGTATTAACATCGATTAAACTGATTTATGGCAGCTCCTAAGTTGGGCTTCCTGTGGTGGTCGCGACCTGAGAACCATACAGGAACCCCATACGACTGTAGATAGAAGTAGTCTAAATCGAGACATCTTTCAAGCAAAATCTTTTGCTGCCAAGCGAGCGCGCGAGCCTCAGCATTCCTATTTTAGCCATCTGATTTGAGAAAACGGTCACCCTGTGGATTCAACCACCTGCCAAACCGGTTAAAACCAGTTTTAAATTTGATAGCAGTTCAATAGCCAATAAAAACAGTAAAAGTACTGGGAAAGTTGAACAAACCTGTTCGCAAACCGGTTCTAGGTACTCACAGTGCTATTTTTAGTTGACCTTCGTTGCAGACGTCTTTTGTAGTTCGCCGAAAAGCTCTACAAAAGACTCTGCAACGGATGCTAGGTTTTAGTGGTTTGACAAACTTTGTGCAAAGGAAGATCGTTTTTCTTCGGTACAAAGAACGTTCTTCATATACCTCCATCTTCTCCTGTCCCTCCAGGGAGCACTATGGGTGTCCCTATAAGATTTGAGTTCTATATATTGCGCAAATAGCCGAAATATCCTTGCGAAAGTATATATGGTCACGCATGAAACCCTAATACACCCCATACACACTCCTTTCTTCTACTGGGACCAACCATTAACTCACAGTTAATTTTTGATGGAAGGGAAAAAACGGAGAAAATCCTCGAAGCAAGAAAGAAAAGGGACTTAACAAACTTTACTTACATTAAAGTGAGACCGGACAACGATGAAATTTGAAAATGACTTGAAACTCGGTTGAACTTATCTATATGGCTCCTATAATCACACAGCAACAAATTTTATTTATGTTCAAAAGAAACAGATCAAAATTATCAAGAATATTAGCTATAGCATCTAAATTGTGAGTAAATGACGTTATTTACTCAAACATATCGTTCTTTTGGCTTTTAAATTTTTGGGTGATAATGAGCTTAAACTGAAAAAATGTTTGTGTGGAAAGTAATTGTTCATATGCATTTATTGTCATCACTGAGTTACTTCAACTAGGAATAATCCATTTCCAATTTTAACCGATTTTGATCGTCGTCCCCCTTGAAGTGCTGTATCGGAGTTGGCCAACCAGGGAATGGTTAAAGCTCACGCCTCTCATCTCTGTGTGACCAACATTGCTTCCTAAAGAATGGAAAACCCACTTTCGATAGCTGGAATTTGATTAAGTGAAACACAAGTATCGAACAAAGACGAGATAAAGAGTTATAATAATAATAATAATAAAATGACTTATATAGCGCCAAAATCCTAAAGTTCAGTGGCGCTGTGTTATATAAATTACAATTTACAGAAAAATAAAGATGGTAGACAAATGGAAGATATGATATACATTGGCGTATATCAGATCTTCCATTTCTATATGATGTCTAAAGATGTGTATATAAAAAATTTAAATATAGTTAGAATTCAATTTTCTTGTTCATGACCTTCAGTAGAGTGTTAATACTAAAATAAATATGTCTTCAATTGTTTTTTAAATTTTACAAAATTGTTCTCAGCTCTCAATTCATCGGGCAGACTGTTCCATAATGTTGGGCCATGCACACAAAAAGCTCGATCTCCATATCCTCTTGTTCTGGAGTGCGGGACAACCAAGTAGTTTTTAGAGCTTGAACGTAATGTTCGGCTGGGCTTGTATGTGACAATGAGATCGCTTAGATATGATGGTGCCAAATCATGAAGACATTTGAATACCATTAGTAGAATCTTGAAGGAGATGCGCTTTTCCACCGGTAACCAATGAAGCTGACGCAATACAGGAGAGATATGTTCGTACTTCCTAGAGCCAAACACCAGGCGAGCCGCGGCATTTTGCACGCACTGTAAGCGTTTGATGAGATACTTTGGAAGGCAAGCGAGGAGAGAATTACAGTAATCCAATTTGTTAGTAATAAAAGCATGAACCAAGGTTAACAATGAGTCTGCGTCAAGGTAGCGTCGAATGCGATATATGTTCCTAAGGTGCCAGAAAGCAGTTTTGGTGATTGAATTTATATGCTTATCAAAAGAGAGAGTTTCATCATAAATCACGCCAACATTACGACAGGACGTCGCAGGGGATATGCATTCTCCTCCAACCACGATGCTTGTGATGTCAGGACGCGGAGCATGTTGGGAATGAAATACCATAAGTTCAGATTTATCATCGTTTAGCTTCAAGTAATTAGAAGACATCCATACACGAATATCAGCAATGCAAGTTTCAATCTTTGACTTTACAGTAGACACTTCTTCTTGACAGGTAGGGTTAAAAGCCAGATAAATCTGGGTGTCATCTGCGTACAAGTGAAATTGTAGCCCATGACGTCGAATGATGTCTGTCATCGGTGCTATATATAAGGAAAAAAGAACCGGCCCCAGGACGGACCCTTGTGGAACGCCAAAAGATAGATCTCGCGTGGTCGATACAGTGTCGTTAATCATCACAGCTTGGGATCGGTTTCGTAGATAGGATTCAATCCATTCTAGAGCTTTACCAGTAATTCCGTAACGTTTCTTGAGCCTTGAGAGTAAGGTAGAATGTTCGACAGTGTCAAAAGCAGACGATAAATCAAGTAAGAGTAAAACAACAGCATTTCGTTTATCCAAAGCCATAAGTATATCATTCTGTACCTTAAGGAGCGCAGTTTCTGTACTATGTAGACGCTTATAGGCTGACTGTAAGGCTTCATGCAGACCATGCTTTAACAAGTGATTGTTTAGTTGAAGAACCGCAGCTTTTTCTATAACTTTAGATATAAATGCCAAGTTTGAAACAGGACGATAATTTTTTAGAATATCAGAATCCAATGACGGCTTCTTGAGTAAAGGCGTGATTATAGATTTCTTGAACGACGATGGAAATGATGAACTCAGGGACATGTTCACAATCCTAACAATAGATGGCAGTACTATATGAAGATGTTCCTTCAATAACCATGTTGGTAGGGGGTCCAAACAGCAGGATTTAGACGGCGAAGATCTAATGATCTCTTCAATAGACTGAGTTGATACAGGTTGGAACTCCGATAATTCACAATGCGAGTTGGTGAAAAGCAAATCCTCATCATGTTCAACACGATTTTCTGACAAACTACTATGTATAGTAGAAATCTTTTCGACGAAAAAATCAGCAAACTTTTCAGCCAGACATTGGTCAGAGATACAAGTGGGTAATACTTTGTCATTCTTGCGATGAAGAAGCTTGTCAACGGTTTGAAACAAAATCTTTTGGTTTCCCTTGTTCTCCGATATGATAGCAGTAAATTAATCTGTCTTAGATGCATAAATCATCGAAGTAACACGTTTACATTGATCTTCATAGGTAGACCTATCGTTAGGCTCCTTCGTACGGCGCCAACGACGTTCAGCTCTTCGACGTTGTTTCTTTGCTTTATCAATATCTCTAGTGTACCAAGGAGCATGGGGTCGTACTTTAGTTAGCCAGGGTAGCTGTGACTCTCTCTAAAGGGGAGGGGAGAACCCGAGAACAGGTGGAAAACCCAGCCTAATTAAGATTCCCCTACCCTTTACAGCCAAAATCGTTGCATCGCGACCAGCAAATTACAAATTTTGTTTTGATTTTGGGTTTTTCTGAGCCGTCAATCAGTTTGGGGGCGGAGCTTCTTTCAAATCAACCAATCACTGAACGAGTTCGTGAAAGCTCCGCCCCCAAGAATGATGGACGGATCAGAAAAGACCAAAATCTTACCGACGTTGGAGGTCGCGATGCAACGATTTTCGCTGTAAAGATAGACCTTGTCTTGGATTGATTTGTGCTGATCAGTGATCACTACTCCACGTACCCAAGCAAAGTCGTTGTCTCTCATTACCGAGGAAGACATGCCTTTCCTGAAAGCCCTCCTTGTGTGGCAACCAAAGCTGGAAGTTGTTGTTGTTCTTATTGTTGTTGTTGTTGTTGTTGTTGTTGAGTTTGATAACATGCATTGAAAACAAACAAGTATAACATCACCGCGACATTTATATTTACTTTATCTACACTATTATCCAAATTGTTAAATTAATTTTTACATATTTTAATGCATTTCATTAAGCGACTTTGGTTTTGTATTTGCACAAAAGGTCTTTTAATGGAGACAATCACTATCGAAGATCAGAAACTAGAGAGCATAGTGGATTAGAAGATTGAAGATCGAGGATCGACAAATATAAGATATGGCGACGTATTTATTCAAAAACGTTCAAGCAATTAACAATTTTCTTAAAGCTTTAGGCTTTTATTCGATCTACTTTAATTCTGTTCATCAGCTTTAATTTTTTCATTGCAGTGCGCTTTCTTACTAAAAGGAGGGAACTACAACCAACTAGTCATAAAACAGCAAATATAAGGAAAAGCAAAAAAATAAACGCGAAAATTTTATAAGACTACAAAAAAATATAGAACGACACTGACATCTTAACTTCACCAAATAATCTCAGACGTACAGCATCAGCAGTCCTCCAAACATTACCAAACAAGTCAGTGAACCAGTGAGAATGTTGGCGCTAGCAGGGACAGTGGCCACCCCAGAGGCACTAGTTGAGGTAGTCGAGGTAGTGGTTGTGGCGTTCGAGAATGTGGTAGCATTGGAGGTGGGACCAATGACTGTCGGTGCTGAGTCGGTGTTGCAAAGGTTTCCATAGCAACAATTCACGTCACATGTCTTAAGAATCCCAGTCTGGTTCATAACCTTACAAATAAAGTCTGGATTACAAAAAGAGAATCCACTGCAGTTGCGGATTTCTGCTTCAAAGACTCCAACTTTGGCCTTGATTCGCATACAACGATCTTGCTGAAAGCCAGGAATTAAGTCGGGTCCACACGTTTGTTTGGCTGGGTTTTTGCAGTCAGCTTTAGGAATTGAAACTCCAGGTATAGCAAAAGGTAACGATTTTCCAGGTAAAATAGAGCAGGAATAGCAGGTGAGATCAGATCCTGGTGGTGAGAAGAACAAAATTACTTATCAAGAATTTGGATTTGTACATTCATTAAACTAATCTAATACTAAGAAACGTCCACAGCCAATGGTCGTATAAGGACGAGCAGTACAATAAACTTTCTTTTTGGGCAGCGCTTGCGTAAACAGTCGTAAATCCAATGCAGACCCTTACAGCCCAGTGTAGAATTTTATTGAGGGAGAACCTGATGATAGCTAATAGCTCATGAATACATATAGCCATGTAAGGGTCCAGTTGCTTTAGGTCCCTGCATACATACCCAAGGGTCCATATGGTTTAGGTCCCTGCATACATACCCAAGGGTGCAGTTGTTTTAGGTCCCTGCATACATACCCAAGGGTGCAGTTGCTTTAGGTCCCTGCATACATACCCAAGGGTCCATATGGTTTAGGTCCCTGCATACATACCCAAGGGTGCAGTTGTTTTAGGTCCCTGCATACATACCCAAGGGTGCAGTTGCTTTAGGTCACTGCATACATACCCAAGGGTCCAGTTGCTTTAGGTCCCTGCATACATACCCAAGGGTGCAGTTGCTTTAGGTCCCTGCATACATACCCAAGGGTGCAGTTGGTTTAGGTCCCTGCATACATACCCAAGGGTGTAGTTGCTTTAGGTCCCTGCATACATACCCAAGGGTGCAGTTGCTTTAGGTCCCTGCATGCATACCCAAGGGTCCAGTTGGTTTAGGTCCCTGGATACATATCCAAGGATGCAGTTGCTTTAGGTCCCTGCATACATACCCAAGGGTCCAGTTGCTTTAGGTCCCTGCATGCATACCCAAGGGTGCAGTTGCTTTAGGTCCCTGCATACATATCCAAGGGTACAGTTGGTTTAGGTCCCTGCATACATACCCAAGGGTGCAGTTGCTTTAGGTCCCTGCATACATACCCAGGGGTCCTGTTGCTTTAGAAAAGGTAAATATATTTTCCTTGCGAGGAGTAGAGAAAAACCTTGAGCACAAAGTGTAAAACAAAAAAGGACTTCTTTGACGAAATAAGAAAGTGTGTTGATGAGTTCGACTCCATAGAAGTGTTTCAACAAACTGTTTTATATCATAAAGAAGAAAAATAACTGTGACTGGAATTGTGCTTCACTGAGTGTGACTATCTTATTGCCGTACGGGCTAAATTCTGGAGGTGACTCAGATGTGTCAGAGTATTCTAAAATTACAAAAGACTTCTGAAACTTCGTCTCAAAATAGACGTGAGCTGTTCGCCCGTACCAGGCTCAAAATAGATGTGTCAACTACCAAAGGTATTATTGCTCCGAATATCAGTTCAGCTGATTTGGGTGTATATGTTGCTGTTTCAATTTAATTTTTTCCACTGGCTTGCCTTTTTAGGACATTCTTTTACTTTCATAATATAATTATCTTTCTTCAAATTTAATCCTTAAAACTATTAGTACATAAAGACCCACCATAAAAACCCTAAAAATTCGGGCCCAAAAACTGGAAACATTAAAACCATTTGGGAAAATTAAACTACAAATATATATCGGCCGTATTTATGCTAGAGACGAATTGCTCGTCCAGACGAATTATTTGTGTCAGACGCGTCAATCGTCTCAATATAAATTCGGACACAGGATGAATTATTTGTTTTAACATACTCCGACTAAAAACACGTCAAAATGATGCACTATTTAACGGATTACTCGTCAAGAACAGGATGTTTCTAGCCTTTACGTGAAACTGTCCGTCTTCGAATTTATTCGTCTCTACTATAAATACGGCCATTGATCAGACTTCATAAACCACAAGTTTCCATGTTTTGAAAACTTCTATTATTTTTGCTCGTTACTTACCAACACCAACAAAACACGACAGAAATCCAAGTACTAACACAAGTTTAAGCGATGACATTTTAACATCGAATTTCTGTATTTGACTTGATTCACGCGGATGTTGCTCTTTGAGAATTGAAAGTGAAGCTGAATGACACGCTTTTGCTGAAGTCAACTAGTTAATATGTATAACTTAGCGCCTTAGTTGTCACACAGCTAAAAAAATGCCTGCTTTTTCCTTCTAGATAGTTCTTGTCAGGGGGTCCACTGTACGGGGGTCCGTGGCACGGGGGTCCACGGCACGATTCACGGAAAATAGAATGGTCAAATCACGTACGAATCATGGGTGGCGTAGTGGTTAAGCCACTCGCCTCTCACCGCTGTGGTCCGTTACGTTGTTCCAGTCCCGGCTCGGACGCAGGATCATATGTGAGTTGAGTTTGTTTGATGTGTTGTTCTCTACCATGTCACGAGGGTTTGTTCTCCGGGTTCTCCGGTTTTTTTCCTCCCTTAGCAAAAATCAACATGTGAATTGAGTGGTGTACGTATAGCGAATGTAGTGGTAGCGAGTGTGAATGAGTCTAGGAGATATTAGCAGTAATGCTACTCTAAAATCCGAGGATAAACAAAAAGATTTGATTTGATTTGAACGACTGTCTGATATTCCGTCAGTACGTTACGGAAGTGCTTTGAATTGAGATAAAAATGCTGAGACAATAACTTGAAGTATACATTTTAATCTCTTTCATCTCTGATGAAAAATTCAATGACGTACGTGGACTAAGCAAAGAACTCACGAACCTCGAACAATTGTTTTATTTCATTATGACGTCACGGATTTTTTAAGATGAGGACTGAATCATACAGAACAATTAACAAGAATTTGAACAAAATTGTCAAATAATATAAACAATATTTATTGCATTTGATGGCTGTTACCGCTTTTCTTTGTTCTATAAACTGCATTTTTGCCCCCTCTTACGACCATGATTTGCAGCGTTTAAACAATAGATTGTTTTGATGTTAGGTCATAGTGAAATAGCGCAATGATTTTGGCCTTTCGAGTTTCACATAAAAAAAATGTTTTCCACAGATCAAGAAAAGAGATTTTTGCCATTCCCAAACCGCGAAAAATGGAAATGCTTGACCATACGTCACGCGAAACCTGCTGTACGCCCCTTTCTTTTGGGCTGAGAGGGACAGCAGGATGTGACGTGACAGAAGGAAGTAATTATACAATTGAGGATCGATATACGACTCGCAATATATTCAATACTCAGTCCAAACTGTGCGTAACGGATCTCTTCCCTTCTCCATACCTCCATGCATCTTGTCCTGTCCCTCCAGGGAGCACTATGGGTGTCCCTGTAAGATTTGAGTTCTATATTTTGCGCTTGCAAATAATCGAAATATCCTTGCGAACGAATATGGTCACGCATGAAACCCTAATACACTCCATACACACTCTTTTCTTCTACTGGGACCAACCATTAACTCACAGTTAATATTTTTGATGAAAGGAAAAAAAAACGGAGAAAATCCTCGAAGCAAGAAAGAAAAGGGACTTAACAAACTTTACTTAGTACATTAAAGTGAGACCGGACAACGATGAAATTTGAAAATGACTTGATTCTCGGTTGAACTTATCTATATGGCACTTATAATCACACAGCAACATATTTTATTTATATTCAAATTTATCAAGTATATTAGCATCTAGATTGTGAGTAAATCAAACATATCGTTCTTTTGGCTTTTAAATTTTTCGGTGATAATGAGCTTAAAATGCAAATTTTTTTGTGCGGAAAGTAATTGTTCATATGCATTCATTGTCATCACTGAGTTACTTCAACTAGGAATAATCCATTTCCAATTTTAACCGATTTTGATCGTCGTCCCCCTTTAAGTGCTGTGTCGGAGTTGGCCAACCAGGGAATGGTTAAAGCTCACGCCTCTCATCTGTGTGTGTGCATGACCAACCTTGCTTCCTAAAAAATGGAAAACCCACTTTCGATAGCTGGACTTTGATTAAGTGAAACACAAACATCGAACAAAGACGAGATAAAGAGTTAGCCAGGGTAGCTGCGACTCTCTCTAAAGGGGAGGGGAGAACCCGAGAACAGGTGGAGAACCCAGCCTAATTAAGATTCCCCTACCCTTTAAAGATATACCTTGTCTTGGATTGCTTTGTGCTGATCAGTGATCACTCAACCCAAGCAAAGTCGTTGTCTCTCATTACCGAGGAAGACATGCCTTTCGTGAAAGCCCTCCTTGTGTGGCAACCAAAGCTGGAAGGTTGCTGTTGTTCTTATTGTTGTTGTTGTTGTTGTTGTTGTTGAGTTAGATAACATGCATCGAAAACAAACAAGTACAACTTATCACTAAAAATACGCGACATTTTTATTTACTTTATCTACACTATTATCCAAATTGTTAAATTAATTCTTTACATTTTTTAAAGCATTTCATTAAGCGACTTTGGTTTTGTATTTGCACAAAAGATCTTTTAATGGAGACCATCACTATCGAAGATCAGAAACTAGAGTGCGTAGTGGATTAGAAGATTGAAGATCGAGGATCGACAAATATAAGATATGGCGACGTATAGTTATTCAAAACGTTCAAGCAATTAACAATTTTCTTAAAGCTTTAGGCTTTTATTCAGTATACTTTAATTCTGTTCATCAGCTTTTTTCATTACAGTGCGTTTTCTTACTAAAAGGAGGGAACTACAACCAACTATAGTCATAAAAACAGCAAATATAAGGAAAAGCAAAAGAAATACGCGGAAATTTTACAAGACTACAAAAAAATATAGACCGACGCTACCAAACAAGTCAGTGAACCAGTGAGGATGTTGGCGCTAGCAGGGACAGTGGCCACCCCAGAGGCACTAGTTGAGGTAGTCGAGGTAGGGGTTGTGGTGTTTGAGGATGTAGTAGCATTGCGGGCGGAGGTGGGACCAATAGCACTGGAGGTGGGACCAATGACTGTCGGTGCTGAGTCGGTGTTGCAAAGGTTTCCAGAGCAACAATTCACGTCACATTCCTTAAGCTTCCCAGTCGACTGGTTCAGACCCTTACAAACTAAGGCGCGATTACAAAAAGAGGATCCACTGCAATTGCGGATTTCTCCTTCCATGGTCCTTCCATAGTGGTTGTGGCGTTCGAGAATGTGGTAGCATTGGAGGTGGGACCAATGACTGTCGGTGCTGAGTCGGTGTTGCAAAGGTTTCCATAGCAACAATTCACGTCACATGTCTTAAGAATCCCAGTCTGGTTCATAACCTTACAAATAAAGTCTGGATTACAAAAAGAGAATCCACTGCAGTTGCGGATTTCTGCTTCAAAGACTCCAACTAGTACTGTGGCATTGATTCGCATACAACGATCTTGCTGCAAGCCAGGAATTAAGTCGGGTCCACACGTTTGTTTGGCTGGGTTTTTACAGTCAGCTTTAGGAATTGAAACTCCAGGTATAGGAAAAGATATAGCAAAAGGTAAATTTGAGCAGGAATAGCAGGTGAGATCAGATCCTGCCGGTGGTGAGAGAGAAGAACAAAATTACTGTCAAGAATTTGGATATGTACGTACATTCATAAAACTAATCTAATACTAAGAAACATACACAGAGCCAATGGTCGTATAAGGACGAGCAGTACAATGAACTTGCTTTTGAGTAGCGCTTGTGTAAACATTCGAGAATCCAATGCAGACCCTTACAGTCCAGTGCAGAATTTTTACTGAAGGAGGAACCTGATCATAGCTAATAGCTAATGAACACATATACTCATGCAAGGGTCCAGTTGGTTTAGGTCCCTGCATACATACCCAAGGGTCCAGTTGGTTAAGGTCCCTGCATACATACCCTAGGGTCAAGTTGCTTTATTAAGTGCCTGCATACATACCCAAGGGTGCAGTTGCTTTAGGTCCCTGCATACATACCCAAGGGTCCAGTTGGTTAAGGTCCCTGCATACATACCCTAGGGTCAAGTTGCTTTAGGTCCCTGCATACATACCCAAGGGTGCAGTTGCTTTAGGTCCCTGCATGCATACCCAAGGGTGCAGTTGGTTTAGGTCCCTGCATACATACCCAAGGGTGCAGTTGGTTTAGGTCCCTGCATGCATACCCAAGGGTGCAGTTGCTTTAGGTCCCTGCATACATACCCAAGGGTGCAGTTGCTTTAGGTCACTGCATACATACCCAAGGGTGCAGTTGCTTTAGGTCCCTGCATGCATACCCAAGGGTGCAGTTGCTTTAGGTCCCTGCATGCAAACCCAAGGGTGCAGTTGCTTTAGGTCCCTGTATACATACCCAAGGGTGCAGTTGCTTTAGGTCCCTGCATACATACCCAAGGGTCTAGTTGGTTTAGGTCCCTGCATACATACCCAAGGGTCCAGTTGCTTTAGGTCCCTGCATACATACCCAAGGGTCCAGTTGCTTTAAGTCCCTGAATACATACCCAAGGTTCCAGTTGCTTTAGGTCCCTGCATACATACCCAAGGGTGCAGTTGGTTTAGGTCCCTGCATACATACCCAAGGGTGCAGTTGGTTAAGGTCCCTGCATGCAAACCCAAGGGTGCAGTTGCTTTAGGTCCCTGCATACATACCCAAGGGTCCAGTTGGTTAAGGTCCCTGCATACATACCCTAGGGTCAAGTTGCTTTAAGTGCCTGCATACATACCCAAGGGTGCAGTTGCTTTAGGTCCCTGCATACATACCCAAGGGTCCAGTTGGTTAAGGTCCCTGCATACATACCCTAGGGTCAAGTTGCTTTAAGTGCCTGCATACATACCCAAGGGTGCAGTTGCTTTAGGTCCCTGCATACATACCCAAGGGTCCAGTTGCTTTAGGTCCCTGCATACATACCCTAGGGTCAAGTTGCTTTAAGTGCCTGCATACATACCCAAGGGTGCAGTTGGTTTAGGTCCCTGCATACATACCCAATGGTGCAGTTGGTTTAGGTCCCTGCATGCATACCCAAGGGTGCAGTTGCTTTAGGTCCCTGCATACATACCCAAGGGTGCAGTTGCTTTAGGTCCCTGCATACATACCCAAGGGTGCAGTTGGTTTAGGTCCCTGCATACATACCCAAGGGTGCAGTTGCTTTAGGTCCCTGCATACATACCCAAGGGTGCAGTTGCTTTAGGTCCCTGCATGCATACCCAAGGGTGCAGTTGCTTTAGGTCCCTGCATGCAAACCCAAGGGTGCAGTTGCTTTAGGTCCCTGTATACATACCCAAGGGTGCAGTTGCTTTAGGTCCCTGCATACATACCCAAGAGTCCAGTTGGTTAAGGTCCCTGCATACATACCCTAGGGTCAAGTTGCTTTAAGTGCCTGCATACATACCCAAGGGTGCAGTTGCTTTAGGTCCCTGCATACATACCCAAGGGTGCAGTTGCTTTAGGTCCCTGCATACATATCCAAGGGTCTAGTTGGTTTAGGTCCCTGCATACATACCCAAGGGTGCAGTTGCTTTAGGTCCCTGCATACATATCCAAGGGTGCAGTTGCTTTAGGTCCCTGCATACATACCCAAGGGTCTAGTTGGTTTAGGTCCCTGCATACATACCCAAGGGTCTAGTTGCTTTAGGTCCCTGCATACATACCCAAGGGTCTAGTTGGTTTAGGTCCCTGCATACATACCCAAGGGTCTAGTTGCTTTAGGTCCCTGCATACATACCCAAGGGTGCAGTTGCTTTAGGTCCCTGCATACATACCCAAGGGTGCAGTTGGTTTAGGTCCCTGCATACATACCCAAGGGTGCAGTTGGTTTAGGTCCCTGCATACATACCCAAGGGTGCAGTTGCTTTAGGTCCCTGTACACATACCCAAGGGTGCAGTTGGTTTAGGTCCCTGCATACATACCCAAGGGTCCAGTTGCTTTAGGTCCCTGCATACATACCCAAGGGTGCAGTTGCTTTAGGTCCCTGCATACATACCCAAGGGTGCAGTTGGTTTAGGTCCCTGCATACATACCCAAGGGTGCAGTTGGTTTAGGTCCCTGCATACATACCCAAGGGTGCAGTTGGTTTAGGTCCCTGTACACATACCCAAGGGTGCAGTTGGTTTAGGTCCCTGCATACATACCCAAGGGTCCAGTTGCTTTAGGTCCCTGCATACATACCCAAGGGTGCAGTTGCTTTAGGTCCCTGCATACATACCCAAGGGTGCAGTTGGTTTAGGTCCCTGCATACATACCCAAGGGTCCAGTTGCTTTAGGTCCCTGCATACATACCCAAGGGTGCAGTTGCTTTAGGTCCCTGCATACATACCCAAGGGTGCAGTTGCTTTAGGTCCCCTGCATACATACCCAAGGGTGCAGTTGGTTTAGGTCCCTGCATACATACCCAAGGGTGCAGTTGCTTTAGGTCCCTGCATACATACCCAAGGGTCTAGTTGGTTTAGGTCCCCTGCATACATACCAAAGGGTGCAGTTGGTTTAGGTCCCTGCATACATACCCAAGGGTGCAGTTGGTTTAGGTCCCTGCATACATACCCAAGGGTCTAGTTGGTTTAGGTCCCCTGCATACATACCCGAGGGTCCAGTTGCTTTAGGTCCCTGCATACATACCCAGGGGTCCTGTTGCTTTAGAAAAGGTAAATATATTTTCCTTGCGAGGAGTAGAGAAAAACCTTGAGCACAAAGTGTAAAACAAAAAAGGACTTCTTTGACGAAATAAGAAAGTGTGTTGATGAGTTCGACTCCATAGAAGTGTTTCAACAAACTGTTTTATATCATAAAGAAGAAAAATAACTGTGACTGGAATTGTGCTTCACTGAGTGTGACTATCTTATTGCCGTACGGGCTAAATTCTGGAGGTGACTCAGATGTGTCAGAGTATTCTAAAATTACAAAAGACTTCTGAAACTTCGTCTCAAAATAGACGTGAGCTGTTCGCCCGTACCAGGCTCAAAATAGATGTGTCAACTACCAAAGGTATTATTGCTCCGAATATCAGTTCAGCTGATTTGGGTGTATATGTTGCTGTTTCAATTTAATTTTTTCCACTGGCTTGCCTTTTTAGGACATTCTTTTACTTTCATAATATAATTATCTTTCTTCAAATTTAATCCTTAAAACTATTAGTACATAAAGACCCACCATAAAAACCCTAAAAATTCGGGCCCAAAAACTGGAAACATTAAAACCATTTGGGAAAATTAAACTACAAATATATATCGGCCGTATTTATGCTAGAGACGAATTGCTCGTCCAGACAAATTATTTGTGTCAGACGCGTCAATTGTCTCAATATAAATTCGGACACAGGATGAATTATTTGTTTTAACATACTAAAAACACGTACGTCAAAATGACGCGCTATTTAACGAATTTATCGTCAAGAACAGGATGTTCCTAGCCTTCACGTGACACTGTCCTTCTTAAGCTTCGAATTTATATCTAGGCGAATCAAATCCTTCAAATTGATCCGTCTGGACGAGTTCGTCTCTACTATAAATACGGCCATTGATCAGACTTCACAAACCACAAGTTAACTTTCCATGTTTTGAAAACTTCTAGTATTTTTGCTCGTTACTTACCAACACCAACAAAGCACGACAGAAATCCAAGTACTAACACAAGTTTAGGCGATGACATTTTAACTTCGAATTTCTGTATTTGACTTGATTCACGATGTTGCTCTTTGAGAAAGTGAAGCTGAATGACACGCTTTTGCTGAAGTCAACTAGTTAATGTGTATAACTTAGCACCTTAGTTGTCACACAGCTGAAAAAATGCCTGCTTTTTCCTTCTAGATAGTTCTTGTCAGGGGTCCACGGCACGGGGGTCCGTGGCACGGGGGTCCACGGCACGATTCACGGAAAATAGAATGGTCAAATCACGTACGAATCATGGGTGGCGTAGTGGTTAAGCCACTCGCCTCTCACCGCTGTGGTCCGTTGTTCCAGTCCCGGCTCGGACGCAGGATCATATGTGAGTTGAGTTTGTTTGATGTGTTGTTCTCTACCATGTCACGAGGGTTTGTTCTCCGGGTTCTCCGGTTTTTCCTCCCTTAGCAAAAATCAACATGTGAATTGAGTGGTGTACGTATAGCGAATGTAGTGGTAGTGAGTGTGAATGAGTATCGGATATATTAGCACTAGTAATGCTACTCTGAAATCCGAGGATAATCAAAAAGATTTGATTTGATTTAAACGACTGTCTGATATTCCGTCATTACGTTACGGAAGTGCTTTGAATTGAGATAAAATAAAACCAAAAATGCTGAGACAATAACTTGAAGTACATCTTAATCTCTTTATCATCTCTGATGAAAAATTCAATGACGTACGTGGACTAAACAAAGAACTCACGAACCTCGAACAATTGTCTTATTTCATTATGACATCACGGCTTTTTTAAGATGAGGACTGAATCATACAGAACAATTAACAAGAATTTGAACAAAATTGTCAAATAATATAAACAATATTTATTGCATTTGATGGCTGTTACCGCTTTTCTTTGTTCTATAAACTGCATTTTTGCCCCCTCTTACGACCATGATTTGCAGCGTTTAAACAATAGATTGTTTTGATGTTAGGTCATAGTGAAATAGCGCAATGATTTCGGCCTTTCGAGTTTCACATAAAAAAATGTTTTCCACATATCAAGAGAAGAGATTTTTGCCATTCCCAAACCGCGAAAAATGGAAATGCTTGACCATACGTCACGCGAAACCTGCTGTACGCCCCTTTCTTTTGGGCTGAGAGGGACAGCAGGATGTGACGTGACAGAAGGAAGTAATTATACAATTGAGGATCGATATACGACTCGCAATATATTCAATACTCAGTCCAAACTGTGCGTAACGGATCTCTTCCCTTCTCCATACCTCCATGCATCTTGTCCTGTCCCTCCAGGGAGCACTATGGGTGTCCCTGTAAGATTTTAGTTCTATATTTTGCGCAAATAATCGAAATATCCTTGCGAACGAATATGGTCACGCATGAAACCCTAATACACTCCATACACACTCTTTTCTTCTACTGGGACCAACCATTAACTCACAGTTAATATTTTTGATGAAAGGAAAAAAAAACGGAGAAAATCCTCGAAGAAAGAAAGAAAAGGGACTTAACAAACTTTACTTAGTACATTAAAGTGAGACCGGACAACGATGAAATTTGAAAATGACTTGATGCTCGGTTGAACTTATCTATATGGCACTTATAATCACACAGCAACATATTTTATTTATATTCAAATTTATCAAGTATATTAGCATCTAAATTGTGAGTAAATCAAACATATCGTTCTTTTGGCTTTTAAATTTTTCGGTGATAATGAGCTTAAAATGCAAATTTTTTTGTGCGGAAAGTAATTGTTCATATGCATTCATATGCTGTGTCGGAGTTGGCCAACCAGGGAATGGTTAAAGCTCACGCCTCTCATCTGTGTGTGTGCATGACCAACCTTGCTTCCTAAAAAATGGAAAACCCACTTTCGATAGCTGGACTTTGATTAAGTGAAACACAAACATCGAACAAAGACGAGATAAAGAGTTAGCCAGGGTAGCTGCGACTCTCTCTAAAGGGGAGGGGAGAACCCGAGAACAGGTGGAGAACCCAGCCTAATTAAGATTCCCCTACCCTTTAAAGATATACCTTGTCTTGGATTGCTTTGTGCTGATCAGTGATCACTCAACCCAAGCAAAGTCGTTGTCTCTCATTACCGAGGAAGACATGCCTTTCGTGAAAGCCCTCCTTGTGTGGCAACCAAAGCTGGAAGGTTGTTGTTGTTCTTATTGTTGTTGTTGTTGTTGTTGTTGTTGTTGAGTTAGATAACATGCATCGAAAACAAACAAGTACAACTTATCACTAAAAATACGCGACATTTTTATTTACTTTATCTACACTATTATCCAAATTGTTAAATTAATTTTTACATATTTCAAAGCATTTCATTAAGCGACTTTGGTTTTGTATTTGCACAAAAGGTCTTTTAATGGAGACCATCACTATCGAAGATCAGAAACTAGAGTGCGTAGTGGATTAGAAGATCGACAAATATAAGATATGGCGACGTATAGTTATTCAAAACGTTCAAGCAATTAACAATTTTCTTAAAGCTTTAGGCTTTTATTCAATATACTTTAATTCTGTTCATCAGCTTTTTTCATTACAGTGCGTTTTCTTACTAAAAAAGGGAACTACAACCAACTAGTCATAAAACAGCAAATATAAGGAAAAGCAAAAAAAATAAACGCGAAAATTTTACAAGACTACAAAAAAATATAGAACGACACTGACATCTTAACTTCACCAAATAATCTCAGACGTACAGCATCAGCAGTCCTCCAAACATTACCAAACAAGTCAGTGAACCAGTGAGGATGTTGGCGCTAGCAGGGACAGTGCCCACCCCAGGGGCACTAGTTGAGGTAGTCGAGGTAGTGGTTGTGTCGTTTGAGGATGTAGCATTGGAGGTGGGACCAATAGCGTTGGACGTGGGACTAATGACTGTTGGTGCTGCGTCGGTGTTGCAAAGGTTTCCATAGCAACAATTCACGTCACATGTATTAAGAATCCCAGTCTGGTTCATAAACTTACAAAGAACGGCAGGATTACAATAAGAGATTCCACTGCAGTTGCGGATTTCAGCTTCAAAGACTCCAGCTGTGGCCTTGATTCGCATACAACGATCTTGCTGCAAGCCAGGAACTATGTCGGGTCCACACGTTTGTTTGGCTGGGTTTTTGCAGTCAGCTTTAGCAGTTGAAACTCCAGGTATAGCAAAAGGTAAATTTGAGCATGAATAGCAAGTGAGATCAGATCCTGGTGGTGAGAGAGAAGAACGAAATTACTGGTCATGAATTTGGACATGTACATTCATAAAACTAATCTGATAGTAAGAAACATACACAGAGCCAACGGTCGTAGAAGGACGAGCAGTACAATAAACTTTCTTTTTGGGCAGCGCTTGCGTAAACAGTCGTAAATCCAATGCAGACCCTTACAGCCCAGTGTAGAATTTTTACTGAGGGAGAACCTGATGATAGCTAATAGCTAATGAATACATATCCCATACAAGGGTCCAGTTGGTTTAGGTCGCTGCATACATACCCAAGGGTCCAGTTGGTTTAGATCCCTGCATACATACCCAAGGGTGCAGTTGTTTTAGGTCCCTGCATACATACCCAAGGGTGCAGTTGCTTTAGGTCCCTGCATACATACCCAAGGGTGCAGTTGCTTTAGGTCCCTGCATACATACCCAAGGATGCAGTTGCTTTAGGTCCCTGCATACATACCCAAGGGTACAGTTGCTTTAGGTCCCTGCATACATACCCAAGGGTGCAGTTGCTTTAGGTCCCTGCATACATACCCAAGGGTGCAGTTGCTTTAGGTCCCTGCATACATACCCAAGGGTGCAGTTGCTTTAGGTCCCTGCATACATACCCAAGGGTGCAGTTGCTTTAGGTCCCTGCATACATACCCAAGGGTCCAGTTGCTTTAGGTCCCTGCATACATACCCAAGGGTCTAGTTGCTTTAGGTCCCTGCATACATACCCAAGGGTGCAGTTGGTTTAGGTCCCTGCATGCATACCCAAGGGTGCAGTTGGTTTAGGTCCCTGCATACATACCCAAGGGTCTAGTTGCTTTAGGTCCCTGCATACATACCCAAGGGTCCAGTTGCTTTAGGTCCCTGCATACATACCCAAGGGTGCAGTTGGTTTAGGTCCCTGCATACATACCCAAGGGTGCAGTTGGTTTAGGTCCCTGCATACATACCCAAGGGTGGTCCCTGCATGCATACCCAAGGGTGCAGTTGCTTTAGGTCCCTGCATACATACCCAAGGGTACAGTTGCTTTAGGTCCCTGCATACATACCCAAGGGTGCAGTTGCTTTAGGTCCTTGTACACATACGAACATACCCAAGGGTGCAGTTGCTTTAGGTTCCTGCATACATATATACTAAAGTGTTCAGATTGTTGGGAAGCGTTCTCCGTGAACTCGACACAGTTGAAGAAGCTAACAAACAATATATGTCTGTTCCGGTACATGAAGAGAGACCCTTGGTTTGGGTCCCTACTGTACTGACGTACCTGAGGGTCCAGTTGGCCCTGCTGTTGCTGTTGGAATTGGTCCTCCAGTGTTACAAAGATCACCCTTACAGCATGCAGCCTCACACTTGGAAAACATGCCTGACATGTTTACTGCTTTGCAGTATACGTTGGGATCACATTGAGTTGAACTCAAACAGTGTCGAAACTCTTGAGTTAGTTTCCTCCCCATCATTTTCTTTTGAACCTTTACCAACAAAACAAAGACACACTTGAAAAATGAGCCAGCCTAAGACCGCCTGGTCTTGCATTGATTTTTTAAAGTGAACAAGAGCTCCAATGAAGAGGTGTTCATACAAACGACTGAAGTGCGACATTTATGATGAAATTCAAATATACTTAAATGATCCTAAAATGGGAACAATATTTTGGCTCAACGTTTTTGCCTGGATGTCATAAAAATGTTTCTTAGTCCTTCAATTATCAGCCTGCCCGATTATTTATCTTCTCAACTACATTCAGTACCTTACTGTAGAACAACGCATTGCTGATAGACCAATCTGGCTGCATGTAAACTCCTTAGGTTTTGGACATTGTGATGTTGTTGATGTTGCGATCGTAGTACAACCAAACGAGTAGCATTTGAGGGAATTTCCTGGAAAAAGGAGAAAAGCTTATTGTGATTTTTCAGCTAATTCATTGAACAACACATTGAAATAAAATAACCAAAACCGTTCAAAGACCCGCAAACGACTCGTTGATGTTGAAACAAATCTGGTTTTTTGGTCCGGTGCTAGATGGACTACGAACGCGATTTATTAGGTTGTATGAGTCGGCCAGGACAAGCGCACGTGAGACTTAAGGCGCTGTTACACTCGGAAACTTTTATAGCGTTGCATAATTAAGATATTCATGTGCTTCGTTACAACTCCGATCTTTTTCGCTATCGTTCAGCTTTATAACTTCTACTTGTCGAAATGCTTTCAAACTGTTGCCAGTGTGTTATTACGGATATAAACGTAATCAATGGAAGAAAATGAAGAAAACATCAAAAGAAATCAATAAGAAGGAATTCTAAATCCACTGAAATGGGAAAATACTTGAGGATTATGGCGAAATTATCTCTAGAGTTAGATGACGAAACTGCAAGGAATTCAAGAAAACAGTTCAGTTTGATGATTCAGTCAACTACTAAATGTATTATTGCTGAATATCAGTTCAGCTGATTTAGTTGTATATGTTGCTGTCTTTATTTTAATTCTTTTTCCACTGGCTTACCTTTTTAGGGCATATTCTTTTGCTTTCATAATATAATTAACTTTGGCTTCAAATTTAACCAAAGTACATAACGAACCGCCACCATAAAAACCAAAAAAATTCGGGCCCAAAATCTACTTTCGGAAACATTAAAACCATTTGGGAAAATTAAACTACAAATATACATTGATCAGACTTCACAAACCATAAGTTTCCATGTTTTGAAAACTTCTATTGTTTTTGGTCGTTACTTACCAACACCAAGAAAGCACGACAGAAGTCCAAGTACTAACACAAGTTTAGGCGATGACATTTTAGCATCGAATTTCTGTATTTGACTTGATCACGATGTTGGTCTTCAAGATATAACGAGCCACAGCTACTTAGATACCACTTAAAATAGTAGGAATACTACGAATAGTTGAAATCCTTACAGGATTAATCTTGTTATATTTAACGATTGCAATGGAGAAGCCAAAAGCTGTCAGTAAAATGTAATTAAACTGCACTTGCTAATTGTGAATGTGTTACTCATCTATAAACAACAAATGGTCGAGGAAACAATTTCAAATCAAACCGCCAATGGCGTAAATAACTCGTGGATTGGATTAACATCGATTAAACTGATTTGTGGCAGCTCCTCAGTTGGGCTTCCTGTGGTGGTCGCGACCTGAGACCCATACAGGAACCCCATACGACTGTAGATAGAATTAGTCTAAATCGAGACATCTTTTTAAAAAGCAAAATCTTTTGCTGCCAAGCGAGCGCGCGAGCCTCAGCATTCCTATTTTAGCCATCTGATTTGAGAAAACGGTCACCTTGTGGATTCAACCACCTACCAAACCGGTTAAAACCAGTTTTAAATTTGATAGCAGTTTACTAGCCAATAAAAACAGTAAAAGTACTGGGAAAGTTGAACAAGCCTGTTTGCAAACCGGTTCTAGGTACTCACATGTGCTATTTTTAGTTAACCTTCGTTGCAGACGTCTTTTGTAGTTCGCCGAAAAGCTCTACAAAAGACTCTGCAACGGATGCTAGGTTTTAGTGGTTTGATAAACTTTGTGCAAAGGAAGATCGTTTTTCTTTGGTACAAAGAGCGTTCTCCATATACCTCCATCTTCTGCTGTCCCTCCAGGGAGCACTATAGGTGTCCCTGTAAGATTTTAGTTCTATATATTGCGCAAATAGCCGAAATATCCTTGCGAAATATATATACGTATGAAACCCTAATACACTCCATACACACTCCTTTCTTCTACTGGGACCAACCATTAACTCACAGTTAATTTTTGATGGAAGAAAACTGGAGAAAATCCTCGAAGCAAGAAAGAAAAGGGACTTAACAAACTTTACTTACATTAAAGTGAGACCGGACAACGATGAAATTTGAAAATGACTTGATGCTCGGTTGAACTTATATATATATCCATATTTTATTTATGTTCAAAAGAAACGACATATCAAAATTCTCAAGAGTATGAACACCTAAATTGTGAGTAAATGACGTTATTTACTCAAACATATCGTTCCTTTGGCTTTTAAATTTTTGGGTGATAATGAGCTTAAAATGAAAAAAATGTTTGTGTGGAAAGTAATTCTTCATATGCATTTATTGTCATCACTGAGGTCCTTCAACTAGGAATAATCCATTTCCAATTTTAACCGATTTTGATCAGTCGTCCCCCTTTAGGTGCTGTGTCGGAGTTGGCCAACCAGGGAATGGTTAAAGCTCACGCCTCTCATCTGTGTGTGTGACGAACCTTGCTTCCTTAAAAATGGAAAACCCACTTTCGATAGCTGGCCTTTGATTAAGTGAAACACAAACATCGAACAAAGACGAGATAAAGAGTTAGCCAGGGTAGCTGCGACTCTCTCTAAAGGAGAGGGGAGAACCCGAGAACAGGTGGAGAACCCAGCCTAATTAAGATTCTCCTACACTTCAAAGATAGACCTTGTCTTGAATTGCTTTGTGCAGATCAGTGATCACTCAACCCAAGCTAAGTAAAGTCGTTGTCTCTCATTACCGAGGAAGACATGCCTTTCTTGAAAGCCCTCCTTGTGTGGCAACCAAAGCTGGAAGTTGTTGTTGTTGTTGTTGTTGTTGTTGAGTTTGATAACATGCATTGAAAACAAACAAGTACAACTTATCACTAAAAATACGCGACATTTTTATTTACTTTTAATATCTGCAGTATTATCCAAATTGTTAAATTAATTTTTACATATTTTAAAGCATTTCTTTAAGCGACTTTGGTTTGTATTTGCACAAAAGGTCTTTTAATGGAGACCATCACAGTATCGAAGATCAGAAACTAGAGTACGTAGTGGATTAGAAGATTGTAGATCGAGGATCGACAAATATAAGATATGGCGACGTAGTTATTCAAAAACGTTTAAGCAATTAACAATTTTCTTAAAGCTTTAGGCTTTTATTCAATACACCTATTTCAAAAATGGTTGTCAGAGCTAAAGGCGACAGGCGATAGGAGATAGGTCATTTAAACTCCGAAGTAATCAATAAGTTTTAAAAATAGCTTTGTTATTCAGTTGTTTTGCTCCGAACATTGGATATGAATGTCTGATTGTTGACTTTCTTAATAAAAACAAATAGAAAACCCAACGTACGGTGAATAGTGGAGTGACCTATCTCCTATCGCTTATCGCCTTTAGCTCTGACAGCCATTTTTGAAATACGTGTATACTTTAATTCTGTTCATCAGCTTTTTTCATTCCAGTGCATTTTCTTACTAAAAGGAGGGAACTACAACCAACTAGTCATAAAACAGCAAATATAAGGAAAAGCAAAAAAATAAACGCGAAAGTTTTACAAGACTACAGAAAAATATAGACCGACGCTGACATCTTAACTTCACCAAATAATCTCAGACGTACAGCATCAGCAGTCTTCCAAACATTACCAAACAAGTCAGTGAACCAGTGAGGATGTTGGCGCTAGCAGGGACAGTGCCCACCCCAGGGGCACTAGTTGAGGTAGTCGAGGTAGGGGTTGTGGTGTTTGAGGATGTGGTAGCATTGCGGGCGGAGGTGGGACCAATAGCACTGGAGGTGGGACCAATGACTGTCGGTGCTGAGTAGGTGTTGCATAGGTTTCCATAGAACAATTCACGTCACATTTCTTAAGAATCCCAGTCTGGTTCATAACCTTACAAATATAGTCGGGATTATTACAATAAGAGAATCCACTGCAGTTGCGGATTTCTCCTTCCATGGCCAAGACTCCAACTAGTACTGTGGCCTTGATTCGCATACAACGATCTTGCTTCAAGCCAGGAACTGCGTCGGGTCCACACGTTTGTTTGGCTGGGTTTTTGCAGTCAGCTTTAGCAGTTGAAACTCCAGGTATAGGAAAAGGTAAATTTGAGCAGGAATAGCAAGTGAGATCAGATCCTGGTGGTGAGAGAGAAGAAGGAAATAACTGGTCATGAATTTGGACATGTACACTCATAAAACTAATCTGATAGTAAGAAACATACACAGAGCCAACGGTCGTAGAAGGACGAGCAGTACAATGAACTTGTTTTTTGGGCAGCGCTTGCGTAAACAGTCGTAAATCCAATGCAGACCCTTACAGCCCAGTGCAGAATTTTTAATGAGGGAGAACCTGATGATAGCTAATAGCTAACGAACACATATACTCATGCAAGGGTCCAGTTGCTTCAGGTCCCTGCATACATACCCAAGGGTGCAGTTGCTTTAGGTCCCTGCATATATACCCAAGGGTGCAGTTGCTTTAGGTCCCTGCATACATACCCAAGGGTGCAGTTGCTTTAGGTCCCTGCATACATACCCAAGGGTCCAGTTGGTTTAGGTCCCTGCATACATACCCAAGGGTGCAGTTGCTTTAGGTCCCTGCATACATACCCAAGGGTGCAGTTGGTTTAGGTCCCTGTATACATACCCAAGGGTCTAGTTGCTTTAGGTCCCTGTACACATACCCAAGGGTGCAGTTGCTTTAGGTCCCTGCATACATATATGTACTAAAGTGTTCAGATGTTTCAGAGTTCCTTCAGCTAGAAGTAAAGCTAGAAGCTGGTCTCCCAGGAAGCCGACGGTGCACTCATTTTACTCCCTCTCTCCATCAGTCTCCGTTTTACGCCGGGTATTTAAAGCTACTTCAAGCTACACAGAAAAGAAAGAAGTCGAAACAAGGATGTGAGATTACTGAGGATCGAACTCGGGACCTCTCGCACCGAAAGCCGCGCACTAACCGACTGTGCCATCCTTGCTCCTACTGACGTACCTGAGGGTCCAGTTGGCCCTGCTGTTGCTGTTGGAATTGGTCCTCCAGTGTTACAAAGATCACCCTTACAGCATCCAATCTCACATTTTGAAAGTGCGCCTGAAAGCGTCTTGTTGGTTAATTTGCAGACTACGTTAGGATCGCATTGATATGAATTGGCACAGTTTCGAATCTCTTGAGTCATCTTCTTCCCCATAACTTTCATTTCGAACCTTTACCAAGAAAACAAAGACACACTTGCAAGACGAGCCAGCCTAAGACCGCCTGGTCTTGAATTTTTAAAATGAACAAGAGCTCCAATGAAGAGGTGTTCATACAAACGGCTAAAGTGACTTTTTTGATGAAATTCAAATTTTCTTAAATGGTCCTAAAATGGGAACAATATTTTGGCTCAACTTTCTTGAGCCAAAATATCAATGCCTTGACGATGTCATAAAAATGTTTCTTAGTCCTTTAATTATCAGCCTGCCTGATTTATTCTCAACTACATTCATCTAACTTATAGTACCTTTGGGTGCTGCAACGATCCATGGGTAATATACCACTCTGACTGCATGTAATCTCCTTAGGTTTTGGACATGCCGGCTTTGATGGCGCCATCGTAGAACAACTATACGAGTAGCATTTGAGGGAATTTCCTGGAAAAAGGAGAAGAGCTTATTGTGATTTTCATCTAATAATATACATGAAAAATTTTCTCAATGCTGATTGGCTGAAAGCAGGGCAGTTCAAATATATATAATACCAGTGCAAAAATCTTCCAGTGCAAATTACATATGAATATACAGGTCCAAAAATGTACTTATTTTTTTTTTTTTTTTTTTTTTTTTTCTTATTCCGCTATTGTAAACATTAACAAGCATTACATATACGGAGTTTTTTCACTCATTAAAGAACACGTATGGGGCAGGTATGTCTGAAAAATGGCAAAAACTTAATTTGAGGATCTGTTTGTAAGTTAAGGTAGTTCCGGACCCTTGCTACTGCGCATTTCCCGCGCGCACTTTTATTAGAGAGCATTGGTATTACCGTGGGGAGTCTGGGCACTAGTAAGAGAGCGATTGAAAACGTAGAAACTCAAACTTTAGTAGAGAAAATTATATTTTGTCATACAAATATCGGAAAAACTTTAATGAAGAAATCTTGTACACTTGTAAAGTAGGTATTTAACCTGAAACTTTTAAATTTAGTTAATCTCATCCATCGAAAAAGCCGGCGAAAAAATCGCTAAAATGGGTGATATTTGAGTTCGTTTTCGGTGTGTTTTCTCTTTTGTGTTCCTACCTCTTGAAATAATACGGTGACCCCCTGTTTTTTTTTTTTTTTTTTTTTTTTTTCTTTTAATTTAAGAGACTACTTATCACTTTTTTTATTTAAAAAATAAAAATACAACTTCATTCATTGGATTGTCGTAAATTTTCCACATTGTTACAGTCCGTACACGATTTCGGAGCGCGTAATTGGGTAGGAATTTGATTCTAGAATGCCCTTTTAATCATGTTTGCCACTCATCAAACAATACATACGATTACAACTGCTAGATAAACCTCAGATCTATCTTTTGAGACGGTCAAGGCGTTTCTCGGAAAAATTTTGTTCGCATTCTTCAGACCATATGGATTACGTACGTTTTGCAAAAAATCGCGGAAAATCATTGAAAATACCACCTTTTTCGACATCGTATAGCTCAGAAACCAATACGGTGACCCCCTCTTTTTTCTCGGTTTTTGAATTGCCAAACAATTATCTTTAAATCACACGATTTTAAAGGAAATTCATTGATGAAATCTAAGACTCCGGAACTACCTTAAATAAAATTTTTGATCTGACTTGCGTGCGCTACTGATGTGATCACTTCGATCTCAACAAGCGCACGTTCAAAGTTTTTTTCTGTCGTTTAGGATGTTTAGAATGAATTGCGAGAAGTTTGCGCGAAAAGGTACGACATTTCGGTAAACATGGCTCATTATTCAACGATCGCTGAAGTCTAAAATACCCTAATCGCATCCAATCCACACAGTAACGAGTAACGTGTTGATAATGACTTCCACTTAAGAAATATAAAGCGGTTTTCCGTGTTTATATAGCCTGATCTAAACACGCGTGATGTTGGGAGAACACGAGAGAGCGTAGGGAAAGCACGAGCCGTAGGCGACTTCTTTGACGAAATAAGAAAGTGTGTTGATGAGTTCGACACCATAGAAGCGTTTCAACAAACTGTTTTATATCGTAAAGAAGAAAAAAACTGTGACTGGAATTGTGCTTCACTGAGTATGACTATCGTATTACCGTATGGCAAAATTCTGGAGATGACTCAGATGTGTCGGAGTATTCTAAAATTACAAAAGACTTCTGAAACTTCGTCTCAAAATAGACGTGAGCTGTTCGCCCGTACCAGGCTCAAAATAGATGTGTCAACTACCAAAGGTATTATTGCTCCGAATATCAGTTCAGCTGATTTGGGTGTATATGTTGCTGTTTCAATTTAATTTTTTCCACTGGCTTGCCTTTTTAGGACATTCTTTTACTTTCATAATATAATTAACTTTCTTCAAATTTAATCCTTAAAACTATTAGTACATAAAGACCCACCATAAAAACCCTAAAAATTCGGGCCCAAAAACTGGAAACATTAAAACCATTTGGGAAAATTAAACTACAAATATATATCGGCCGTATTTATGCTAGAGACGAATTGCTCGTCCAGACGAATTATTTGTGTCAGACGCGTCAATTGTCTCAATATAAATTCGGACACAGGGTGAATTATTTGTTTTAACATACTAAAAACACGTACGTCAAAATGACGCGCTATTTAACGAATTTATCGTCAAGAACAGGATGTTCCTAGCCTTCACGTGACACTGTCCTTCTTAAGCTTCGAATTTATATCTAGGCGAATCAAATCCTTCAAATTGATCCGTCTGGACGAGTTATTCGTCTCTACTATAAATACGGCCATTGATCAGACTTCACAAACCACAAGTTAACTTTCCATGTTTTGAAAACTTCTAGTATTTTTGCTCGTTACTTACCAACACCAACAAAACACGACAGAAATCCAAGTACTAACACAAGTTTAGGCGATGACATTTTAACTTCGAATTTCTGTATTTGACTTGATTCACGATGTTGCTCTTTGAGAAAGTGAAGCTGAATGACACGCTTTTGCTGAAGTCAACTAGTTAATGTGTATAACTTAGCGCCTTAGTTGTCACACAGCTGAAAAAATGCCTGCTTTTTCCTTCTAGATAGTTCTTGTCAGGGGGTCCACGGCACGGGGGTCCGTGGCACGGGGGTCCACGGCACGATTCACGGAAAATAGAATGGTCAAATCACGTACGAATCATGGGTGGCGTAGTGGTTAAGCCACTCGCCTCTCACCGCTGTGGTCCGTTGTTCCAGTCCCGGCTCGGACGCAGGATCATATGTGAGTTGAGTTTGTTTGATGTGTTGTTCTCTACCATGTCACGAGGGTTTGTTCTCCGGGTTCTCCGGTTTTTCCTCCCTTAGCAAAAATCAACATGTGAATTGAGTGGTGTACGTATAGCGAATGTAGTGGTAGTGAGTGTGAATGAGTATCGGATATATTAGCACTAGTAATGCTACTCTGAAATCCGAGGATAATCAAAAAGATTTGATTTGATTTGAACGACTGTCTGATATTCCGTCAGTACGTTACGGAAGTGCTTTGAATTGAGATAAAATAAAACCAAAAATGCTGAGACAATAACTTGAAGTACATCTTAATCTCTTTATCATCTCTGATGAAAAATTCAATGACGTACGTGGACTAAACAAAGAACTCACGAACCTCGAACAATTGTCTTATTTCATTATGACATCACGGCTTTTTTAAGATGAGGACTGAATCATACAGAACAATTAACAAGAATTTGAACAAAATTGTCAAATAATATAAACAATATTTATTGCATTTGATGGCTGTTGCCGCTTTTCTTTGTTCTATAAACTGCATTTTTGCCCCCTCTTACGACCATGATTTGCAGCGTTTAAACAATAGATTGTTTTGATGTTAGGTCATAGTGAAATAGCGCAATGATTTCGGCCTTTCGAGTTTCACATAAAAAAATGTTTTCCACATATCAAGAGAAGAGATTTTTGCCATTCCGAAACCGCGAAAAATGGAAATGCTTGACCATACGTCACGCGAAACCTGCTGTACGCCCCTTTCTTTTGGGCTGAGAGGGACAGCAGGATGTGACGTGACAGAAGGAAGTAATTATACAATTGAGGATCGATGTACGACTCGCAATATATTCAATACTCAGTCCAAACTGTGCGTAACGGATCTCTTCCCTTCTCCATACCTCCATGCATCTTGTCCTGTCCCTCCAGGGAGCACTATGGGTGTCCCTGTAAGATTTGAGTTCTATATTTTGCGCTTGCAAATAATCGAAATATCCTTGCGAACGAATATGGTCACGCATGAAACTCTAATACACTCAATACACACTCATTTCTTCTACTGGGACCAACCATTAACTCACAGTTAATTTTTGATGGAAGGAAAAAAACTGGAGAAAATTCTCGAAGCAAGAAAGAAAAGGGACTTAACAAACTTTACTTACATTAAAGTGAGACCGGACGACGATGAAATTTGAAAATGACTTGAAACTCGGTTGAACTTATCTATATGGCTCCTATAATCACACAGCAACATATTTTATTTATGCTCAAAAGAAACAGATCAAAATTATCAAGAATATTAGCTATAGCATCTAAATTGTGAGTAAATGACGTTATTTACTCAAACATATCGTTCTTTTGGCTTTTAAATTTTTGGGTGATAATGAGCTTAAAATGAAAAAATGTTTGTGTGGAAAGTAATTGTTCATATGCATTTATTGTCATCACTGAGTTACTTCAACTAGGAATAATCCATTTCCAATTTTAACCGATTTTGATCGTCGTCCCCCTTGAAGTGCTGTATCGGAGTTGGCCAACCAGGGAATGGTTAAAGCTCACGCCTCTCATCTCTGTGTGACCAACATTGCTTCCTAAAGAATGGAAAACCCACTCTCGATACCTGGCCTTTGATTAAGATTCAGAAACACAAACATCGAACAAAGACGAGATAAAGAGTAAGCCAGGGTAGCTGTGACTCTCTCTAAAAGGGAGGGGAGAACCCGAGAACAGGTGGAGAACCCAACCTAATTAAGATTCTCCACCCTTCAAAGATAGACCTTGTCTTGCAATTGAATTGCTTTGTGCAGATCAGTGATCACTCAACCCAAGCAAAGTCGTAGTCTCTCATTACCGAGGAAGACATGCCTTTCTTGAAAGCCCTCCTTGTGTGGCAACCAAAGCTGGAAGTTGTTGTTGTCGTTGTTGTTGTTGTCATTGTTGTTGTTGTTGTTGATTTAGATAATATGCATTGAAAACAAACAAGTACAACTGATCACTAAAAATACGTGACATTTTTATTTACTTTACCTACACTATTATCCAAATTGTTACATTTTTAAAGCATTTCATTAAGCGACTTTGGTTTTGTATTTGCACAAAAGGACTTTTAATAGAGACCATCACACTATCGAAGATCAGAAACTAGAGTGCGTGGTGGATTAGAAGATTGAAGATCGAGGATCGACAAATATAGGATATGGCGACGTAGTTACGTTATTCAAAAACGTTCAAGCAATTAACAATGTTCTTAAAGCTTTAGGCTTTTATTCAATACACCTATTTCAAAAATGGTTGTCAGAGCTAAAGGCGACAGGCGATAGGAGATAGGTCATTTAAACTCCGAAGTAATCAATAAGTTTTAAAAATAGCTTTGTTATTCAGTTGTTTTGCTCCGAACATTGGATATGAATGTCTGATTGTTGACTTTCTTAATAAAAACAAATAGAAAACCCAACGTACGGTGAATAGTGGAGTGACCTATCTCCTATCGCTTATCGCCTTTTAGCTCTGACAACCATTTTTGAAATAGGTGTATACGTTAATTCTGTTCAT
The DNA here is from genome assembly GCA_029948255.1 of Telmatactis stephensoni. Taxonomy (NCBI): domain Eukaryota; kingdom Metazoa; phylum Cnidaria; class Anthozoa; order Actiniaria; family Isophelliidae; genus Telmatactis; species Telmatactis stephensoni. The sequence continues at coordinate 153,650 of JALIZF010001235.1, read as the reverse complement.
CAGCTTCTTTCATAACAATGCGCTTTCTTAATTACTAATAGGAGGGAACTACAACCAACTAGTCATAAAACAACTTCACCCAATAATCTCAGACGTACAGCATCAACAGTCCTCCAAACATTACCAAACAAGTCAGTGAACCAGTGAGGATGTTGGCGCTAGTAGGAACAGTGCCCACCCCAGGGGCACTAGTTGAGGTAGTCGAGGTAGGGGTTGTGGTGTTTGAGGATGTGGTAGCATTGCGGGCGGAGGTGGGACCAATAGCACTGGAGGTGGGACCAATGACTGTCGGTGCTGAGTAGGTGTTGCATAGGTTTCCAGAGCAACAATTCAAGTCACATTTCTTAAGAATCCCAGTCTGGTTCATAGCCTTACAAATATAGTCGGGATTATTACAATAAGAGAATCCACTGCAGTTGCGGATTTCTCCTTCCATGGCCAAGACTCCAACTAGTACTGTGGCCTTGATTTGCATACAACGATCTTGCTTCAAGCCAGGAACTAGGCCGGGTCCACACGTTTGTTTGGCTGGGTTTTTGCAGTCAGCTTTAGCAGTTGAAACTCCAGGTATAGGAAAAGGTAAATTTGAGCAGGAATAGCAAGTGAGATCAGATCCTGGTGGTGAGAGAGAAGAACGAAATTACTGTTGATGAATTTGGACATGTATACATTCAGAAAACTAATCTGGTAGTAAGAAACGTGCACAGAGCAAACGGTCGTATAAGGACGAGCAGTACAATGAACTTGTTTTTTGGGTAGCGCTTGCGTAAACAGTCGAGAATCCAATGCAGACACTTACAGCCCAGTGTAGAATTTTTACTGAGGGAGAACCTGATGATAGCTAATAGCTCATGAATATATACATATACCCATTCAAGGGTCAAGTTGGTTTAGGTCCCTGCATACATATATGTACTAAAGTGTTCAGATGTTTCAGAGTTCCTTCAGCTAGAAGTAAAGCTAGAAGCTGGTCTCCCAGGAAGCCGACGGTGCGCTCATTCTACTCCCTCTCTCCATCAGTGCTCCGTTTTACGCCGGGTATTTAAAGCTACTTCAAGCTACACAGAAAAGAAAGAAGTCGAAACAAGGATGTGAGATTACTGAGGATCGAACTCGGGACCTCTCGCACCGAAAGCCGCGCACTAACCGACTGTGCCATCCTTGCTCCTACTGACGTACCTGAGGGTCCAGTTGGCCCTGCTGTTGCTGTTGGAATTGGTCCTCCAGTGTTACAAAGATCACCCTTACAGCATCCAATCTCACATTTTGAAAGTGCACCTGAAAGCGTCTTGTTGGTTAATTTGCAGACTACGTTAGGATCGCATTGATATGAATTGGTACAGTTTCGAATCTCTTGAGTCATCATCTTCCCCATAACTTTCATTTCGAACCTTTACCAAGAAAACAAAGACACACTTGCAAGACGAGCCAGCCTAAGACCGCCTGGTCTTGAATGTTTACAATGAACAAGAGCTTCAATGAAGAGGTGTTCATACAAACGGCTAAAGTGACTTTATTGATGAAATTCAAATTTTCTTAAATGGTCCTAAAATGGGAACAATATTTTGGCTCATGTCATAAAAATGTTTCTTAGTCCTTTAATTATCAGCCTGCCTGATTATTTATCTTCTCAACTACATTCATCTAACTTATAGTACCTTTGGGTACTGCAACGGTCCACTGGTAATACACCACTCTGGCTGCATGTAATCTCCTTAGGTTTTGGACATGCCGGCTTTGATGGCGCCATCGTAGAACAACTATACGAGTAGCATTTGAGGGAATTTCCTGGAAAAAGGAGAAGAGCTTATTGTGATTTTCTTCTAATAATATACATGAAAAATTTTCTCAGTGCTGATTGGCTGAAAGCAGGGCAGTTCAAATATATATAATACCAGTGCAAAAAATCTTCCAGTGCAAATTACATATGAATATACAGGTCCAAAAATGTACTTAATTTTTTTTTTTTTTTTTTTTTTTTTTTCTTATTCCACTATTGTAAACATTAACAAGCATTACATATACGGAGTTTTTCACTCATTAAAGAACACGTATGTCTGAAAAAGTGGCAAAAACTTTGAGAATCTGGTTGTAAGTTAAATAAAATTTTTGATCTGACTTGCGTGCGCTACTGATGCCATCACTTCGATCTCAACGAGCGCACGCTCAAAGTTTTTTCTCGAGATTTTATCCGTTTCTGTCTCATTAATGAGATGTTTTATATAAGAACAATAATTGTTTCCATTCACTTGTGAATGTGCAAGTGAGATGCCGTATGCTTCTTTGAAGATATACACATCTAACTACTTTTTGATTATTTTGATAGGGTTGTGATGTTCATTATTCTTTCCTCAAAGCACTCAAATATATACTTAGCCAATGTCTTCTGGCAATTTTTGTGAGGATTAATTCGCTCAAGAATTTTTCATCGTCATTTAAAAGATCAATATTTCTATTTAAGATGCCCCTCAGCCTACTTAGAAGTCTCTTTCTTTTGCTTGAGTACGCTGTACATTTTAATGATGTAACACGCTTCTCACCCCACCACAACCCACCACCACTCCCACCCCCACCCCCAACTACAAAGTATAAATTTGAGCAGATGTCGTTTGAGTGTGAAACGGACCTCGCCGTGCCGTGACCGTGTCAGTGCCGTGTTGTCTATAAAAACATTCGTGCAGTGCCGTGACCGTGCCGTTTAATTAGTGACTTTAGTCAGTCATATGAAAATTGATCACCATATGTAATTTGTGGCGAAAATCTCTTTTAAATGCTGTCGCAGTGCAAAGAATAACAGATCAACGAGCGTGATAGGACTTGTAGACTAGCAGTTATAGGCACTATATTTGTTTATAAGTGTATAGAGAGGTTTTCATAAACCCGTGAAATTGTCACTAACTGTAACATAAATACACGTTAGGAGACCCTAATTCACTTAATTCCTTTGTTTTCTTTTGTTCTCATTTGACTATTGAACATTAATAGCTAATATTAATAGTTTTTATTTCACGGGTTTATGAAAACCACTCGCGGGTTTACTAACTTTAGTTTCTAACTACAAACCTGTCCGATCAAAGATCTGTAGATCGACCAAAAGTTAATTACAAAGTCGACTACAGAAATATACGCTAAACCTCATGCAGGGTTACTTAACAATTGTGTCTAGTTGATCGGCTTTTATAGCTAGTTAAAATGAAATCGAGACATTGTTTTCAAAATATAATGACTTACTTTTGTTTCGTATGATCGAGCCTTTAATACATAAGGAGCATGTCAATTACGAATTCGACGGTGACTCAAACATTGTACATACCTATCCCGATGAAACTCGAAAGTAATCCCAATAGGAAAATTTTAGATACCGCAATCGCCATTTGGTTCTGAATAAGCTGCTTCGGCTTTCTCTACACAACTTCTTCAATAACGACAAGTATATTCCTATCGGTTAGAAAAACTTATGACTCGCTAGAGTATGCAAACATCGCAAGTTTATGATAATATAAACACGCGGTTGACAGGTCTATACACAATACCCCTTGGTTGTCAAGGATACTAAAAACGACGACAGGAAATACATTTCGTGGAGGACCGAAACAAAGTTGTCTTTTGCTTGCAACAGAGTAGTCGTTTGTGCGATCTTCCTTCAAGTAATATTCTCACAAAACACCATAAATGGAGCAACTTTAATTTAAGAATCACTTATTATTAATTTACATATCGAGTCGTGTTTATTCATGTTTACTTATCCTTTTGAAGCCAAAATTTTACTTTATTATTATTTATTTAATTAATTCTTTATTCGTACATTTAGGATGGATTACTCATTTCGAACTCAAAAGTCATGTCTTACATTCCAGAATTACAACAAATGTGAATACATAATTTCTTTCTTTTCTTTTTTCTCTTTTTTACGATCAGACATATACATGAATATACCATCAAAAGACAGGAAGAGATTATTCCGATAGCTTTGCTGATATTCGTTATAATAATAATAATAATAATCTTTATTGAGGATGCCAACATCATAGTAAATATGTTTTACAGAAGGGTCCTCAAAATAAAAATAAATAAATAAATAACAACAACAACAAAAATAATCACAACAACAACAAAAATAATCACGTTTCGTATGAAGCCTGAGGCTAGCTAGGGAAGTAGGAAGAAATGCATATCCGTGAAGCTATTCCATATACTTTCTTCAATGCTTTAGATAAATCAGTTGTAGATCGGATATTAAAATTTTAAAAAATTAACTGAAATCTAGATCAAATACGCTTAAGTGTTTGTTAGTAGTAAGGACAGACTGTTGTACCCTGGGCCCGGTTGTTCGAAGGGTGATTAACGCCAATCTTGAAGGACTTCATTGTAAAAGGATCGGGTATGCTCGTCGAAAACTTAAAAAGAAACCTAAAAGATATCGGAAGTCTTTTAAGAAGGGCGCGGCTGGATGATTTTTAACCCCTAAAGGCCATTCTCCACTCATTGCAGAAATTACTCGCAGCGAGTACTCGTTTGGAATAAAATCTATTGTTCAAAATTTCGCAGCGAGTAAAAATGATCGCAGCGAGTGCTTTCTGCGATGAGTGGAGAATGTGCTTTAGAGATACCAGCGAAAACAAGCTAATGAACATTATTATGATGACCATAAAATTGAACAGTCGACACGCTTTTGGGGAGGGGGACTGGGGAGGAGGGAAAGGAAAGGAGAGCTCTGAAATGGTAAATGGTAAATGAAAGCAAAATCAAAGGAAAGAAGTGGTTTACCAACTTATTGTTTGCCTCAGCTAATCTCAAGGATGCAATTCAGGTCAATTCAAATTGCACAGTCTTTATGTCGGTATAAGTAGTACTTTCTATTGTTTTTCGACATATCGCTTTCCCTACTTCAGAATTTTGAGATATTCATACCGAGGATGCATGAAACTCGTTTCATTCAACCAATCACAGTAAATGAAAGCAAAATCAAAGGAAAGAAGTGGTTTACCAACTTATTGTTTACCTCAGCTAATCTGAAGCATGCAATTCAGGTCAAATACAAGTCAAATACAAGTCAAATACAATAGACAAAAAAAGCTACCAATTTGCAATGTTCCCCGCATAGAATTTCTGTTGTAGTTAAATCAAGAAGACTCTAAAAGGAAATCATTCAGCAAAATAAATATGTGCTTCGATCCCTCCAGAGTTTTAGCAATTCTTCATGTTTTAACTAGTAAGATAAACGGTTTAAACAATACAATTAAAACCTTCTTTGATCGTTTAATTAACTATACATTCATGAGAAAACTAGTCGGATGTCAACTAAACAATTCTAGATATGGATACTCCACTTGCGTTAAGTAATAGACTAAGGAGGAGACGCACTCGCTCTCTGAGAGTGATCAAGCCAAGCAGAATTGAGCAGCATATGAGCTATATAGCCTGGGCTGAACACAGAGATGCCATTTAACAAGCTGTCTTTTGTTTTTTGAGGTGTTTATATAAGGTCGTTCCAAGGGGTCACTTATGAAGCAATTCATGACTGACAAGAAATGGTGATAGAAAATTAAATTTGAAAATATCTTTGGTTGCAGGTCTATGAATAATGATTTTCTCACTGAAGTTTCAGCTGCTGTAAAAAACAAAAAAACAAAAAACAAAAAAACAAATCGCTAGCCTTTTCTAGATTCGATTTTGTCTAGACATCTTTTCTTACATTAATAACAGGAATTTGCACGTATCAGCCAAGAAAAAGCTTTATTCGTCAGTGCTTTTCGCAACCCACTTGGGGTTTCATTCTTTAAAAGAACATTTGAAAAAAGAGTATGTCTTGCACGGCTTTTTAACCATAAACGGAACATATATTGCAAAAAGAAAGACGGAGAAATGTAATGTAATGCTACAATTGATGCTACAAAGAATGTTCATAGTGTAATACTTACCACCATCTAAAAGACACGAGAGAAGTCCAAACAGCAACACAAGCGTAGAAGATGACATTATGACTTAGAATTTCTTCCTAGTATGATTAGGTGTAATGCTTTATATAAGACAGTCTTATAGCAGGATGTTCGACCAAGTAGCTGAGCAAATACCTCACAGAGCTATAGACGGTATTTGTGAGCCGGTACGCATGCCCGGGTTGCAGTACTATTGTTTCCGGGGAGTCAGTAAAACATTACGGATCGGTTACGGGTCACGTTTGGTCAGTTATGGTTCCAGGCCCATTTCACAAAGTATTTTTTCAACCTTTTGAAAAGCAAGTTCTTTTGATATGAAGTTACTTGTTATGTATCGAGTGTTTTTTTAATTAATTCACCAAAAAATGTTTAATACCACCACTGACCTCACACAGACCCTTTGCATAATAGTACTAATCATATGCAGATACATCCCTAGCCTCACTTTGACTCAGCTAAACAATGACACCACTGAATGAGGATGTATCTGCATATGATTCATAGTAATATGCAAAGGGTCTATAACATTTTCATTATGGAAAGTACAATTTAATAATCACTAATGTCACTCATAAGTTTCATAAAACAGCAATATCAACTTAAAACATGTCAAACGCCCACTCTTGAACCCCAAAATATCCCCTTGCATTACTACCCTGAGTATCAGAGACTATATATAGGGCGGTGTAACACAGCAAACCAGCGCAAGAGACCATAATACTAAGAAAGCGAAACTCGGTATTGATGTCTGTGCGATGTACGCGGCGACTTAAGGTTATTTTTAGTATTATTTTAGGGATTAACAATCCCAGATTTTATTGCGGTTTAATAACATTCACATAAGTAAGTACTTGGTGTATGCAACACCAAGGCTATCAAATCGATTATATCATCTATGTATGATCTATTGATACAATTAGTGTTGCATACACCAAGTACTTACCTCCACATCGTGTGCATCAATCTTTCTCTGCGTCAAGTATCGATGGTTATCAGTTAGTTGTTTCAAGACGTTGATCACTTTGATAAGCAAACATGGAAAATATAAAAATAGGAAAGAGCTTGAAGGAAAACAATACAGGCACTAAGTTGAGATAAAGCTAAAATCCATTGGTGACCATAGTAACCAATTGTGGTAACTAAGGAGGCAACAAACTAAAGGAAGATGCATCGTCATGGTAAGCAGTTGTGGTAACTAAGGAGGGAACATTGCAAGATGCATTGTCATGGTAACCAGCTGCATGTGGTAACTAAGGAAGTAATAAATGGAAGACGCATCGTCAAGGTAACAAGCTGTGGTAACTAAGTAGGTAACAAAGCAAGACGTATTGGCATGGTAACCACTGTGGTAAGTAAGGCGGTAACTAAGGCGGTAACAAAGCAAGGTTCATCGTCAGTTGTGGTAACTATGTAGGCAACGAAGCAAGATTCATCGTCATGTTAACCAATTGTGGTAACTAAGGTGATACGTAAACAAAACCATTCCAGCAGTTATGGATTCCATTGATATTAAACTTCCACGTGACTTCACATTCTCAATATCCACATTAGGTTTCCTGGTGCTGGAAATCTCCGTAGTAACAGAGGCTGTACTGCTGACAACGGAAGTGACGTTATAAACAGATCTTAGACCAGTATTGCAGAGGTTTCCATAGCAACAAGACGTTGAGCAATGAGTGAGTGTTCCCTTAGAGCTGACATTTGCTGATTTACAGTAGTTGTCTCCAGCACAATAGACTGCATCACTGCAGTTACGTATTTCATTTTCAAACGCACCAGACTTTATTCTTAGTGTGATACAACGATCTTGGTTTACTCCTGTCAGCGGTGACACACCGCAAGTCTGTTTGGTTGGCGTGGTGCAGTTGGTTTTCAAGGACCCATGAGTGAATGCCGAACACGAGTAACAGGTCAAATCACTTCCTGTAAGTGAAAATCACTTTGAAATTGAAGTGAAAGAAACTATTGATTACGTAATGACAATTTGAGAGCTTAGGCTGCGTTTACATTTGCGATTCCGTCCCGCGCTGAGTTCCGTCACGTTACGTAAAGGATTGCATTACGTAAACGTTTGCATGGAGACCGGGACGAGAATGTATTTATGTTTACGTGAGTAAGCCTTTTCTACACGAGACAACAAGAACTTGTCGTCCAGGACTAAAACTTATTCCGTAATGAATTCACTTGGGACGGAATTGAATCATCGACGTAAACGCACCCTTAAGGTCAGTAGTACGGACAGTATCATACGTACCTGAGGGTCGGGAGGGTTGGGCAGAATTTATCGTTACCAGTTTACTCCCATTGTTACAGAGATCACCATTGCAACAGCCCATTTCACACCTCTGTATGTTTCCCGTCTTGTTGCCTGCGCTGCACACAGCTTGTGGCATTAAGCAAAAAGCAGTGAGAGTACAGTTACGTATTTCTTGGTAGATGACTCTGTTGGAGACTTTTATTGTGGCTCTTAATATATAAATACATCCAGTCAGTCCTTAATGCGTGGAAGAAACTGAGGGAATTGAAGAAGGAAGTTTTTTTAAAGAGGAATAAAATAGCAAGAAAGAAATGAAGAGGAGGACAGAGTGAAAAAGATCGGAAAAGACAGAAGTGGAAATTAGTCAATACTGAGCAAAAAAGGTGTCAGGAGTGATATCTGATGTATACACCTAATCCAAAAACCGTTGTCGCAACAAATCCATAGTGTACACTACAAGACTGCAAAGGATTTTGGTAGTTTTTCTTTTAATTAATCTATTCACTATTGTCTTTCCTTAATGTCAGTGATGTTTCCTTGGTGAGCATTTTAAGCATTCCAGCAAGCGTTATGGGCAATTAAGCTTTTTGTGCTCATGTTTTATGCAACCAAATTAAAACATGCAATGAATACATTAATTACTAGAAAACTACCAAAATCCTTTGCAGTCTTGGAGCGTACATGTGACTTAATGCGACAACGGTTTTTGAAATAGGTGTATATATACTAATTGTATAACAGCTTTGGCTTCGTTGCAATAAAGGTACAGCGAAGAAATTTAAAAAATCGCACTTTGAAAGAAAGAAAGTAAAGAAAAAGAGAGAAAGAAAAAGAAAGAGGGAAGGAAGGGTGATAAAGAAGGAGAGAGAAGGAAGGAGGGAGGAAGAAAGAAAGGATGGTAGAGAGAAATAGAGGAAGGAAGGAGAGAGATGGAGCGAGAGAAGAAGGATGGAGGAAGTGGGGGAGGATGGAAGGAAGGATGAATTCAAGTAAAGAAGAGAAATAATGATCTAGGAAGGAAGAAAGGAATGATGTTTGTAATGGCGGTCATTTCTGATATAAGGTTAATACCTAATTGTCATACATTTGCCATAACGTTTCATACATGTCACTTGTTTTTGCAGACACAACGGATTTTCCCCAGTGCTAAATTTGCGACACAATGATTGGTAGCATTTCAATGCTGTACCTAAAAAAATTCACTGAATTAACAGCTGTCAAATTTCATGTATAGTGATGCTTCATGTTACTAACTAACAAACATATGATAATAATTATCATCATCATCACCATCGCCATTATCACCACCATCATCATCATCACCATCATTATCATCAACATCATCATTATTATCATCATCATCACCATCATCATTATCACCATCATCATCACCGTCATCATCATCATCATCATCACCATCATCATCTTTATTGAGGGTAAAACCTACTCGCGCTATAAATGCTAATACGCAAACAATTTTCATAATAACTTTTCACACGTTGCTTTGCTTAGACAGTCAGTTGATCTCTAGTTGGCACATGAATAATGAAGGCTTACGTAATACTAAGCATCGCTGTATATATGCTGGTATATCCGGTCCCATAAATACGTAACAAAAACTATTGGGGAGAGAAGGGAAGGGACTGGGGAGAAGGGAAGATCCCAGTTCCCCTCCCCTCCCCTCCCCTCCCCTCCCCTCCCCTAGGGCCGGTAACGAAGGCTATAGTTACAGACAAATGAAAGTTCTAAACTAACAGCTAGAGAGGAGGCCTTTTTTCGGTAATAGGCGGTAAATGTTGAAGCGTTCTTTTTTGAGTCAATATCCATACAAGAAAGTGTGATATCATGCTCAATACTTTATGTATTGCAGTATCACACAGCCAGACATTGTTGACAAGAGAATGATTAAAGCTATATCATCAATTCAACTGACTGAGTCAAAATTCTGAAAATTGATATAACATTCAATATCCATAGGGAAGCGAAGCTATTCCAGACTGTTGTTTTCGCCAAAGATTTGTGAAGAAGAAAGAGAAATTAAAGGTAATATAAAGAGAGAAAGACCTTAAAACTATTGACTAATATACATAAACACAAATAAATCGATAGATGAATGAATTGTCATGAATATGGATGGTCAACCGAGTCAATCAATTAATGGATGCATGATTGAATGAAATAACGAAAAATAAAAATGGAAGAATTGATGAATGAGTGAATCAATCAATCAATCAATGGACGAACGAACGAACAGACGAAAGAAAGAAAGAAAGAAAAAAGAAAGAAAGAAAGAGAGAAGAAAAGAGATAAAGAAAGAAATTAAGGAACAGAATTTCGAAAGACTATAGTCTCTCTGCCCGTTTCGTGATACCCTAGACACAACATTTTAAAAATTCATTTAGTATGATGACACAGTCTCATTTCTAATTCACTTCATATCATTTTCCTATTATATAATACTAGGTAACGAATATACTGGCTGACCGAGTGAATGGCGTGAAATCGTGTCAGGGTTCTGGACGCATTATATTCCCAGCAGAGAAGAAATAACGTCAGTGAAGAAACTCATCCATTTCTCTGCTGAGGGATTGATTTTTGAGGCCAACAATATTATCAACAGATAAAAATTGCATCGAAAAAATTGATTTACAAAGTCGGCAAGAAAAATTACAAGGCTGGTTTCAATATGCATTTTACTCGGTTTTTAAACTGAAAGGAAAGCGATTAGTATATATGGTCGTTATCTAGTTTAGGGTCTTTACTGTTGAGTAAATTATTACTCACTAACTGATAAAAATTAAATCAGAAAAATAATTGCAAAAAGTCGGCAAGAGAAGTTAAAAGACTGACTAGTTTCACTACGCGTTTTAAGTTCCTAAAAAACAAAAGTAAATAGTAAATGGTCGGTAGAGATTTGCTGTTGAGTAAATGGCATCCAAATAAGATAAATTGTAGGCGCCTAGCCTTGAAAGAATCAATATTCACTTTGATTTTAATCTAGAAAAGAAGACGACATTGCTCTTAATTAATGTCAGTGAAAATATCAGGAAAAAAAAGTTAAAAAGAAATAGATTTAATTGACATTTGTATTTTGTAAATAAGGAATTCTGAAAGTTTGCCGAAACAATATCGGAAATGCCCGAGGCACTGATTTACGTTGCAAATAGAAAAATATTAAATGAAATGGAGCTGATAAGAAATACGGAATTGTGTTTAGATGTTCATGAAATCGTAAATAATAATAATGATAGTTATAATGAATATAGAGAGAGAATGATTAAAGAAAGGAAGAAAAAAGGACGAAAGGAAGGGAGAAAGAAAGAAAGAAAGAAAGAAAGAAAGAAAGAAAGAAAGAAAGAAAGAAAGAAAGAAAGAAAGAAAGAAAGAAAGAACGAACGAACGAACGAAAGAAAGGCAGTTTGTCCTTATAGGGAGTGAAAACACTTCGAATTTCTCGTTGTATCGGTATCTTTTCGGATATTAAGGACATTTTTAACATCTGTTGTATTGTTCACAATTAAGAAGAGGGGATCGATATTGCTGTCGACGCCTTTACACTTTGAACATAAAGCAGTTTTGATCATCATTTCGTTTCATTTTACACAATAAATCGCAAATTTGAATAATATTCAAAAAGTGGAATTGATTGGAAATATAAGTAAGACATTTGAGGACCAAATGTCTGCCGAAACAATACACGAAATGTTTAAAATTACCACTATTGATTAAACCCTAACATCTCTTTTAATCTTGTAATTACAAGCTGAAAACTTCAAAACAAACGACAAAAGATTTAAGTTGTGAAGATAACCACGCAAAGATTCTAAAAATTACGGACTGCTGAAAGTTCGGTGCACTTCTGCATCTTTATCTCGCTGTGGTCAAATCTCTCTTTTTTTAATTTTTCTGACTCAATACATGACAAAAGAAAGCTATTCTTTATTTCCTGTAGAGCCTGACAGTAAAGCTCATCAAGACACTCAATGAAAAATACTCCATTGTTTTCATACAAACAGAACGCTCGTATAAACTGCTCACTTCCTCGAAGAAAAACCAGTAAATTAACTACCAGAAAAATTTAAAACTTAATCAATAAATTTATGCAGGGAAGACACTTCGTACAGTTCATCATTTTTTGTCAAATAACCTTAGCAGATTTGTGCATGAGAGGCTAATTTTTTGCTTTATTTACACAATTTTTAGTACTGTCGAGAATAGACTGATCAGTGTGCGAAGACACTGAACTACACTGAATAATTCTAGTTTAAGTAAACATCAGCTCAAGGTTTTTGTCGGGAAAAGAATTACAAGAAAATGTTCTCTATCAAGAGTGCCTTTATGCGAAAAACTAGAGCTTAAGGAAAATTTATCAGTTGAGTGTCAAAAGAGCTTTCCTTTGTCGGTTGACGAGTAAGGCTTGAAAAAACATAATCATTTTTTCAAAGTCTTGAGACAAAAAGGAAGGAAAGAAAAAAGAAAATGCACAAGAAAGAAAATATCTTTGAGTTAGAAAATACATAAAAAATAAAATATATAGTTTACTTACCAAAAGGTACAACGCAAGCAAATACGAATGCGAAAACGCTGCAATGCATAATCTCAGTAGAGTGCTCTTCTAAATGTTCATTAACGTGCAACTTATCTTCCAAACTTCTTCTTGTCGCAAGCTCGTGACGTCACATTGTTGATGAATGGCGTTTCGTGTTCGTTAACGACGATGTAATCCTATAGTTTCACATGGACCGTTTTTGCCTTCATAAACACATTTATGTTCATATTGAACACAGTCTTTTTTGAAGGGCAGCCTCGTTTCCGAGTGAACTTCATCGCAGGTGCAAACTAAGTTTGTTGTTATTATTCATGAAGTAGCCTATTATAAATCCTCTTTAAAAACTAATCCTGTATTGTCTGTTTGTAGTCATATGGACGTCTGCTTTGTGAATCAACAACAGTCTTAAGTAAATTCTTTCTGGACGTTGCGTAGTGATACAAAAGACGAGAATTAATCAGCTTTTATGAAGTATCTTTAAATTCGTAAAACAGAAAAAGAATTACCATAGCTGGAAAGAGCATGTTAAAATAAGTAGTGAGGGAATTAAATCCAAAACTCGCGAGAATATGAATTTTTGAAAAGTGTGAGTTTGTAAGAAAATTCAAATGCGCACGCGTTCGCCATATTACCACAGGAAGCCCAACCTGATAGCTTTGCTTTATTCAATTGGGTATGCGAACATGACAAAAAAGGCTATTGTATAATGATCGATACTGTTTAATCGATGATGACTTTTACTTTCAAAGTTACAAAGGCCGGGTTCCCAACATGAAAGAAGAAGTTAATTCAGTACAAATAGAAATATCAACGTGATAAAACCAAAAATTAAAAAGAACTTACAAAGGGTTCCCAACTTGAAATGAAAAGTTAGTTCAGTACAGATAGAAATATCAACACAATAAACCCAAAAAGGACTGCTGAAGTATCAAAAACCGCACGATTTCCACAACCAGTAGGTTCCATGTTGCATAAATCACCAAAGCAACATTTTGTGTCACAACTGGTAACCTGCCCTTTATCCGTCTCGTTAGTATCTCTGCATACATTATTGCAGTAGTTCTCGTCACTACAAGTACGTAAAAGTGGCTCTATCTTTCCAACTTGATTAACAAGGGTCATTTTAACTGTGATACAGCGGTCTTGCTTCTCGTTGCATTTGAGTTTCTTGGGTTTGTCGCAGTTTGTTTTGTTCAGAACGCCATTGATGGTGAGACTGTCACAAAAATAGCACGTCACGCCACCACCTGTTACGGAAAAAATGATATACAACTACTTTAAAAACAGTGTAGTAACGAGGTATATGGGATCAGGGATCAGTGTTATTTTGGGGCTCAGGGATCACATCAGCGATATTTTTTGGGCTCTGCAGGGATCAGATTTTTAGCCTTGGGATCGGGATCACTATCTTAAGTCATTATGCAAACATTTTAAAGATTTTATGCTATTTTGTCTTCGACGCCATTTTGTTTGTTTTGCATAATAGTAGTTGCCTCCCCCCCCCAAAAAAAAAGGCATTATAGGGCATATGTGACAGTAGTGAATGGTTTTATCATGGTTAATTGGCGAGAATACGTTATGAAAATAACTCGGTATGACTCTTCCAAGACCTAATATATAAGTTGGATGGTAACAATCCCAACCACTCCCATCGCCACGAGGTTTATGGGAAGTTTTCAATACTTAACATGCATACCTGAGGGGGAGGAGGTTCCGGTAGCTCGTGCTGCTCTTCCTGCATTACACAGATCTGTGATACAAACAGTTTGAAATTAAGATATAGAGCACTCGAAATTAAAAGCAAGAGAAACATTCGGCTACGCCTCGTGTTCCTAAGGTTTCTACAGTCTTGTGTGCTACGTTTGCCAGTGTGTATATATCACAGTACAGATAATAAAGAAAGAAAGAAATTAAGAAAGGAAGAAAGAAGGAAGGAAGGAAGGGATGAAAGAAAGAAAGAAAGAAAGAAAGAAGGAAGGAAGGAAGGAAGGAAGTATTTCCCTGGAAGAAGTTTTTGTCGTTGCATGTTGTTGTTGTTTGTTTGTTTGTTTGTTTTGAGTTTTGTAGGAATATTTTTTGATGGTACTGACAGGGACTTTTTTTAACCTTTACCCAGGAATCACCCCTCCCACCTCCCAAAATCCCCCCTCCCCCCCCCCCCCTCCCAACATTTCTAATGGTCCATCCCCTAGTAATCTTATGTTTTTAATGTTTAAATAAAGGTTCAAATGCACGGGCTCGGGTTTGCATATTGAAACAAGACCGAGGGGCGCACCACCATCCTATATTTCATGTTTTTGAAATGCGAAAAAAAAACCAAAATTTATGAATTTTTGTCAGGGAAAATCCAGGGTAAAATTTTTGTAAATTAGGATAAGTCTTCAGTTGAAATTCAAGACCCCCGTCATGGTTATGATTTTCATTGTGTTCACTTTGTGAATCATTAATAAGGCGTTAACAATGACTTACTAACTTTTTCAAGTGTTTACTTTTTGGTTTGTCAGTAATATTCACAAATTTGTTTATTACTTCATGACATTGTAAAATGCACAAACTTAAACCAAGCCAAATTCAAACTTGAAACATATCAAGGCATACCCAAGAACTGATTTAATTTGAAACTGGAGCCTTAGGCCTCTGGCCTTGAGCCTAGTGGGTCAAATAGCATTCAATCCGGAAGAAACAGCACTGACTTACGGTAGGTGTAAAATCAGAATCAAACAGTTATTCAAGTCAAGATTGTCAGAATCAAACAGTTATTCAAGTCATCCAGCTTCGTTTTGTGTCTAGGCTTGAAGTGAAAGACTGTTGGTTAATATAAAGATCTTGTCACAAAGAACGAACGACCTAAGCATGCAGGTCAAACCAACAAATAGGTCCTAGTGTTAATCAGAAAATCAGAATCAGAAAATATGATAGGCAACCGGTTATATTTGATCCATTCCAAGTTTCGCCGACAGCCCAAGTGGTTGGACATCGGCTTTAGTCAATAGATATGTCGAGAATCTCAGAATCCTACCTTGATGAGTCACCAGAAACAAAAACACAGCTAGAACGACTGTAAAGGAATGAACTGCCATCTTGTCAGCTTCGCTTCTTGTACTTCACTTTTTACCAGCTCAATGGAGAATGGAGTGCAGGCTTAGTAAGGTCTAGTAAGAGTACGGCCAAAACATGCACAAGTCCCTGTTACAGATGTCCCGGCCAGGAAATGTGACCCTCGAACATGTAATGTCATGAATATTACCATAGTAACCAAACAAGGGGGTGACCTTGGAATGTCAAAGGGCTATTCAGTTTGTCATTCTCTGTATCTGTGCCGATTTCTCATTCAGTTTGTAGCAGAATGGACAGGAATCTTGGTTTTAAAAGTGAGAAAAGACATTAAAGACATCTTGGGATCCAGGAGCCCCCATAGCGTATAAATGCGTCCGAGCATTAAACATTGAACAGTGGAGAAATGGCGCGCTCCTACGCTCACAGAGTCGCGGGTGAAAGGTGAGGGTAAATAGTGCGGAAATTAAGCGGGTATTTATTCATTCATTTATTCATTGAGCTAATGCGAGTATTTACGATAACTAACTAAACTAACTAACTAACTAACTAACTAGCTAGCTAACTAACTAACTAACTAACTTAACTAACTAACTAACTAACTAACTAACTAACTAACTAACTAACTAACTGACTGACTAACTAACTAACTAACTAACTAATCAACCTAACCAACTAACTAACTAACTGATAAACAAGTCAACAAACAAACGAACAAAATAACACAAAGCAAACAAGCAAACAAAAAACGCCAGGGCGTTTATTCGATCCCGTACGGACCTCGCAAAAATTATCAAAACTGTTACTCAAGTTACAAAGTATATGAAATGAAAAACTAACTTAATTTAGTAGAAGTAGAAGTGGATTAAAGCGATCAAAGCAAAAATGCCTGACGAATAACATGTCACGTCACCGCCTGCAAGAAATCAAATATATACAGTAAATCAATCAATCAATCAATCAATCAATCAATCAATCAGTAAATCCGATTAATCAACGTTGCCAGATGACAAATGT
This sequence comes from Telmatactis stephensoni, assembly GCA_029948255.1. Lineage (NCBI taxonomy): Eukaryota > Metazoa > Cnidaria > Anthozoa > Actiniaria > Isophelliidae > Telmatactis > Telmatactis stephensoni. The sequence continues at coordinate 136,834 of JALIZF010001235.1, read as the reverse complement.
AACTTTAGCAAGAGAGCATATACAAAGCAGGGGTAAGCGGAGCGGTAAGGTGCCTCTTTACCCTAGGGCAGCAGAAAAAATGCAACATACTCCACAGCACTGATTGCTGTTGAGCAGTACAGTACTGAGCAGTGCTGAGTCTTCGTGTGTTGCTTTTGCTTATGCTTATGTCACTAGTGAAAAGACAAGCACTGCTAATGAGCAGTACATTACTGAGTCTGTGTGTGAGGCTTGTACTTATGCTAATGTCACTAGTGAAAAGAAAGACAAGCACTGCTAATATGAGCAGTACATTACTGAGTCTGTGTATATTGCTTGTGCTTATATGCTTATGTTACTAGTGAAAAGACAAGCACAGCTAACAAGAACTACATTGCTAATTCTGCGTATGTTGCTTGTGTCTCGGGTGTAAACCGCAGTTTAGCCCTTGTTCTCCTCGCCAAGAGGTTTGAAACAGGTTTCCAAACTGGACATACCTGATTTGGAAGGGGGTTTGGTAGTTGGTGTTCCTCCTCGTGCGTTACACAAATCTTTCTTGCAACACTCCACTTTACACTCTGGCACGGCTTGAGTCTTCTGCTTACATGTTCCGGTAGCCTGTTTGTTACACGCAGCAGTTGTCACACAACTACCACTCTCTGTATTCTTCAAAGTTCCATTTAGTTTTACAGACACTCTATATCGCGCAAAAATATAGAGAGGTTAATCTTCAAGTACACTGCAAACGGCAGACGGCAAAGGGGATCATGCGGACTGCTTTTTTCGCGCCTAGCGTTACGTTTTTGATACTTCAGCGTGAGCGCGACTTGTCACGTTTAAAGGAAACGCGATATCATGGCCCACCTTCGTGTTGGAACGGAAACGCTAGACGAAAGGCGCGTGATTCTGCCGTCTGCCGTTTCCCATTGGGATGGAGACGTAGGGCGAGGATGGGGACACGTTCTATCTCCTTTTACCCTAAGGTACGTGTAGATGAGGACGCGACGTATGTACCTCCCATTCCAGTAGGGCGTGGATGGTTGCATCATCATACAGACCCCGCCTTACGGTCACCTCGTTAATACGACCACCCCGCTATTACGACCACCTCATTTTGGTCCGACAACTAGAGATTGCACTTAATCTCTTGTAGAAAATACCCCGTTAATACGGCCACCCCGCTATTACGACCACCTCATTTTAGCCCGACAATTAGAGATTGCACTTAATCTCTTGTAGCTGCTTGTAGAAAATACCTCGTTAATACGACTACCCCGCTATTACGGCCGCCTCATTTTGGTCCGGCAACTAGAATATCGTCTTTTATCTCTTTTAAAAAACACCCCCGTTAATATGGCCACCCTGTTATTACGGCCAGTTATTTTTCGCCCATAGGTGGCCGTATTAACGGCACTTCACTTTATATCTCTGTTCGCTTACTAGGGGTTTATTAGTCATTTCGCCTACCGCTGTGCACTGGATTTTTCGTACCTCGAATACATACAAGAGTAATCGCCTGAAGGGCACGCCATTTCCATGTCCATGAGGCATTTGAGAGCGTCCCATGACTCACCAGTACAGGCGAATGTGTTACACTTTAGACCATGGCCTTGAGAAAAACAACAAGTTACAAGAATATAAGGTTTCCTTGTACATAGGTATCATATAACGATTAAAGTGGATATTACACCTAGCTCCAAGTTAACAGTATCCATTCCACAGTATGTGAATATATGACTGGTGCAATATTTCTTCATTTGAGCTATATACCCGTTAGTTATCAAGGATTTATGGTAATTAGATGACGTAATGGCGTTAGTAGCACGCGCGCATTTCAGCGAAAATTTCATTCAAATCTTCAGCATTTTCGCCTTTGATCCATCAAAATCGTTCCTTTGTGATCAGAATCTGCATTTCAAGCTCATTTAGTTCAAAGAGAATTTTTGATGTTATTTAGTCAAAAAGAACAATAGGACGTCAATAGGTGCTGCTACATTAGTCTTGGGGTTTCAAATAATCACAAGATAGAGTGAAAGGAGTTGCAGTGAGAAAAAGGCTAATAATAGCTAACATACTCACACGAATTTACTATACGCTCAAGATACTTCTGAAGGACAATTTCAAACACTTAAGATAGCTACTTGATACGCCTAATTTCCTGCTTACATGAGGTTTCAGCAGACAAATCGAAACGAAATGTTGTAATTATATTTATTTAGATTTTAGACTCATGTAAAACCTCATGTAAGCAGGAAATTAGGCGTATCAATTCAAGTAGCTATTTTAAGTGTTTGGAATTGTCCTTCAGAATTCGAAGCATCTTGAGCGTATAGTAAATTCGAGTGAGTATGGAGCTATTATTAGCCTTTTTTCTCACTGAAACGTTTCTCGCTGAGTAGCACGAATTGAGAGTGTTATCCCACCCCGAAACATCTACGTTGCGTTCGTCTACGTTAGTCCGTAGAGAAGAGAGGACACACCACACATCCACGAAGATCTCCCTTACTCTTTCTAAATTGTGCCGTGAGTTTAAACAGCCAAACTGGGCGGCTGTTGTATTGAATGAGAGTGTTTCAGACATAGCAAACTGAAAGGAATCGATATGAGTCTTTACGCTGGGGGTGATTTTAATTTAGAAAAAAAATATTTTGGAAACCGTGGTGAACAAAATTACTAAGAAAATATCCTGAAGCATAAAAAAATAATACATAGTTTGCACCCTAGAAAATCATTATTGAATAATATGGATTCTGTAACTGTAGAAATGAGTAGAAGAGTAGAGTGAAAGTTGGAGTGAATCTGTCATTTCCTGTTTACAGTGTGTGGCAGCAGTCAAAGTGAAGTTAAACTTATAGATTAGAATAAAATTGCTTCATATATCTGTGTGTAGTTTTTGACGTTTTAACCAAGCTTGCGGCCATATTGTGGCGATCACCAGGGTTTGGAGAGTATGACACTATAAACTGATTGCGATTTTGAGACGGAAATATCACAAAATATTGACGGCTAGTTGGGGGGAAAAGGTGATGCAACAAAATTACTAAGAAAATATCCTGAAGCATAAAAAATATTCCTACATAGTTTGCATCAAAATCATTATTGTATAATATGAATTCTGTAACTAAACAAATGATATATGATCAATATTTCTGAATATTTTCTGTATTGGGCGGAAGCGCACAGTGATATTTTGTGGTATTTCCGTCTCAAAATCGCAATTAGTTTTGTATCGCGATTCGGAAGTTAATTTTTTGAGAAAAAATCGGGGAAAAAATCATCTGTTTTTTGCTGGTTGAAAATAAAATTCTCCTTAGAAAAGCGCGCGCTCTGACGTAAACATCACGCCATCGCGATATCGAGCGCGCGCTCAAAAGTGTTTCTTTATACTTTTCTGTCTTTTTCCTTCAAAAAAAACTCGATATTTTCTCTTAATTTTGCAATAAATAGTACTTAGACAGCGTAAATAGTAGCTTAGATGTGTATTTATATATAGCAAAAAACGCCAACGTTCTTGTGAATGAGGAGGTATAAATACAAGAATAGAGTGGAAGGTACAATAAGAGAGAGCTAGGCATGCAGATCACTTTATATATAATGAAACTAAAACAAATAAAGGAAAGCATCGAAAATGTTTTTGCAACATTGCACGCAACGGCTGCAGAAGTACAATCGATTCTCCATTTTATTCTCCAACATTACACGCAACAATTTGTATCATGAGAGCATGATTGCAAGCTTGCATATAACCAGAGATTAAAGCTTTAGGCCCGCTTTCACTTTGGGCTTGGCCAAATACCAGCAATCTACACCGATCAAAGGCAGTGAACTGACTGATTCAGAATCGAAACCTGATCTTTCAAATGGAAGACGTAACCTTTGAAATATGCTGGTGTCTTGATAAGTTAGATTTCACCTTCATTTTGAGCTGCGTTTTAGGTCAAGCTCGATTGGCTGGAAGTTTGTAGAGACAACTTGTCTCAAAGAATTCTCTCCGGCAAAGAATGTCACGAGCATTAAGCATGAGGATCAAATCGACAACAGGTTGGAAAGGTGGGTAATGCAATAAGCGAAATCATAAAATATCTGATGAATAACGGGGTAGCTGACTATTTCATCCCCAACAATTTTGCAGACAAGCCCAGTGGTCGGATACTGGTTGTGCAACAGGTCAATCTTGAATTTCTCAACCTTACCTTGAGTCAGCACACACGAAAGTATTGCTAGAACAACTGCAAAGAAATGAACTGCCATCTTGTCAACTTTGCTTCTGATCAGACTTTACTCCTTTACTAACGGCATGGAGAATACGGTTGAGGCCTCATGTTTCGAAACAAAACCCCGTGTGACCCTCTCAAGCCGTCAATCATAGATAATTACCGTGGCAACCAAGCAAGGGGGCAACCAGGAATGTCAAAGAGCCATTCGTGTCGCCATTCTCTGTACCTGTGCTGACCTCACATAATTCAAAGTTTGATATCGTAAGTAAGGATAACTAGTATATTTCAAAAATGGCGGCCAAGTACATGAGAACGAGGCCACAAAGGCCTTGTTACCAGAAAATAAGCGTGGCGACACTACTATTGCTATCAGAGACGATTTGTTCCTGTTCCTTTTGAAATAAATGTTTTCTGTGCATTTTACAGGATATACTAAGACTCATTTCATGCCATAATGATTTTGGAGGCCTTTCTGGCCTCGTTCTCGTGAACAATGAGCCCGCGCCATTTTTGAAAAGTCGTCTATGTGTTGGAGGAAAGTCGACACGGACCAAACGAGGACGTTTGGTCTTTAAATAGACTGATTGACGACATTTCTTTCTGAAGCAAACATCTCTAACCTCAACTCTAAAATAGCAGAACATTAATGAAGAGTACGTAGCCTGCCAATGCAAAATAACCGTCTCACACTGAATGGCGCCCAATTTACGGCTCGCGATGTGGAGCACTTGTATTCGCACCCTTTGATTGTCGACGTTTTTGATCGATTTTTGAGGGATAAACGTTCATTATGAATTTTGGCGCCAATATTGATGTTGCCAAGGAAACTGCGACAGTAGGTCAACGGGCTCAAGTTTTAGTGCTTTCCAGGCATTTTTGCTGACGTTAAACTAAGTACGACAAAGACAATTTTCTTTGAGCTGGTGGGGACGTAATCCCAACGTATATTATTAATAATAACCTCAAATGGGTGCGTGGTATGTTTAAACAAAACAAACTCGTGAGATTTGCATAGCCTCCGGCCCTCCACAGGCTTCTATTGGGTTTCCTGTGGCAATGCAAATAGCCAAGGGGGAATGGGTAGAGGGAAGAGAGAAGATCAAATTCTTTGCAACTCCTTATCTTTCCCCTCTTTTGTCCCCAGTTCCCCTTTTCTTCTGTTGCCACAGGTCCTAATAAAGGAGTTGCTTGTCGAGGAGGCTAAGATGATTTGTAAATCCAGTTTCGATTCAGAAAACAAAATTGTATTTCCGAACTGATCGTCATCATCGTCTTCAAGGTTATTCAATTCCTGGGTTTCATATGACGTCATTTTCAATCTCGTCGGAATTTTTATCAGCTGAAAGACAAGTTTTCAATAGAATATTCTCTGGTTGAGAGCACATGGTGGCCAATGTTTCGCCATCGATCATTTTGAAGCAGAAACTAATGAGATTTATCAGCTGCTTGAAACCCAGCAATTGGTAATTGCCGTTTTATCATTTTCAAAGATTACTGCGGTCTTCGGTATGCTGCGATGACATTACAACGCCAACAATTGTCGTTTTTTGCTTCCGTCAATCAAAACAAAAAATCAAAATAATGATACCTAAAATCCTACCAAATAACCAAAACGATCTTTCAATCATTTTTAATAGTATCGTTTCGGTATAAGTAGTTCTTCATATTTTTGATTTTTAACTCCGACTCCTATCATAGGAAAATGAATAGGAAATATGTAGGAAAATCTATTTTCCTACATCATTGTCCAGTTCCTATCATAGGAAAATGGAATGTTTTTTATTTCGATCCTATCAAAGGAAATGGGCAAAAATTTCTAGCGTTTACTGAAGCAAAAATGCCAATTGGCGGTTGATTGTCAGAGTTCGCAGAATATCGAAAACCGCAGTAATAGCAGTACGAGAGTGATCGATACGAGAGCATCAGTCAATGAGTCGGAAGGCAACGCGTTACGCAGTGTGCTGCCCTACATTCTGGCTTTTTTAGACCACTGACTTGCGTGTGCTCAAAATGTTTAATACTTGCTATGTCACATAGCAAACATAAAACATAAAACTGCCGAAGTTTTTATAACGGCACGTACGAAGTCTAAGTCTCAAGCTATTGGGCTTCCTGTGGCAGTCTCATAAAATTTTTGAATGATTTTGTTAAATTTTATAGTGAATGAGTGACATTACCATTCAAAAATATCTTGAATCTCAAGCATGAGACTGACAAATTTCCTTTAAAGCATTACCATGCCAAGCAAACTCTAGGGAGAGACAAACCAAAATTAATTGATTAACTCAGAAGTTGGGTATTCCAAAGGCTAAGATCCTTCCACTCTTGTAAAAAGAAAGAATCGAATGTCCCAAAACAAACTGATAAAAATTTTTCAGATCTCCCCTAAATATTTCACCTGCATCCCCAACCCCCACTACCCCAACTAGGACATACATAATGAATGAAGCCTAAGGCATAATGTCCTTGCAAACGTATTTTAAGTAATTTAATTTCAATTCAATTAAGAAGGGATTTCGTTTTTAAATTAATTTATTCCTTAGTTCATCTTTGATATGTAAATATATGGAAATGGTAGAATAATAAGAGTGACGGAAAATGACTTATTGCCTTCAGTATTCATGTCACATACCAGCTTCTTTCACGGATTTTTTTGAACTTTGAGTGAATATACCATATCCATTTGTTCTCTAATCTCTCCCCAAAACAAATAGTTTTATTAAATCTACTGTCTTCCCACTTAGGAAGCTTGGAAACCAAGCTTGGATCCCATAAAAATAGCTTATTATTGTAGACTGGTTCTATTTTTAAACTCCTCATTAAGACCCCCAAATATGCATCCTCGACATTAAACATCTTGATTGAATTCTTTTTCCTCAGCAATTTCTCGAGAAGGTTTCCAGAAAAGATGTAAAAAGGTCCAATGCAGTAATCAGGGAAATATCGCTCGTGAAACTCAGAGTGACTCACGTACCATTGATTATCAGGCGAACGCATAATTCTACCTCGGTGTAATACCCAACCTGTGTAGAGTTTATCAGGCAGATTTAGCTCATGTAGCCATGTAATTAAATGAGGGATATCCACGTAAATATCATCGTCAACTTTCATTAAGTATGTTGGGTTAATCTTCTGAGCCCATTCGAATCCTTTCCATATCTTGTTTATCATATTTCGATAGGACTCTTGTGTTTGTATTTGTAGAATATCACCGTGTACAAAGGCTTCGGAAAGCAGATCCTTATTCTCCTTCTTATTGTCTGAAATCCCGACCATAAACACACAAAATACTTGAAGATTCTTGTCTATGTCATTTTTGGTATTAGATGACTTTGCTGGCGTTTTAGAATTGCTTGTTCCAGCCCAAGTTTCTCGTAGCACTTGTCTTCGGTTAGCTGTCTTTGGAATTGAGTTTATCAAAATGAGCATAAACACAGGTCCAGAAATTGTTGGTGTTGTCAAACTGCTGTCGTTTCCCATAAACTTCAAAGTCTGTGATGCCATGATACTACGTAATGTTTTGGGGTAAAGAATCCACGTTGCATACATCACAAGTGACAACAATACCACAGCCGTAAACATCGTGATAGACTTTACACTCAAATGTTTATAACATACCCTCGAAGTTGAAAGAAGTTCTGTCGTTCTTTGTTTACTTGTAGAAGTTGTCATTATTGAAGTTGATTTCGAAATGAAAAAGGTGATTTTTAGGTGGCAAAGATGTGTCTAGACGTCAAGAAAACCTCAAAACTATGGCAAAATGACATCAACTTTTTACAAATGGCGGTCGTTATGAAGAGACTTCATGTGCTAATGAATATTCACGACGTGTATTAAATAAAGAGGAATTCAGGCGAGACAAATTCATCAATCGAACAGCTGGTGTTGTCATTATCAATGCTTTAAGTTCACAACATCGATTTTCCACGCAACATTTGGTCAAATTGATAACTTGACTAACTTTATTGAATTAAGATCATATGGTAGAATCTCGCGATTCTAAAAAACATGATATTAAAAAAATATATAATATATATGTATATACAAATAAGTATATTCAATGTAAGAACAAATAATATAAAAAGACTGATAATTTTGCGTTAAAAGTTTTTAAAATTCATATCAAACATTTGGAACTTATTCACTAAGCAAAAATATCGTTAAAAATAGTTGCGTTTTGTATGTTCCACGGTTTAAACTAAACATTTGTTGCGCGGAAAATCGTAGTTGCGATTCGACCCGTGTAACAACCAACATTTTTTGTTGGACAGATGACTTCAGGTCTTTGAAAAAGCATTTGGGCACAAAATTTCAGACATTACTGACAATTCAGATCAATTTATGATATCGGAAACCCGAAAGGAGTTCTGGGAGAGCTTTAGTCTAATCATTGTGACACTAGTGAAAAACGTCTGCGCATGCGTGCATATTACGATGTTTTCTTAAGAAATGTTTGAGTTTTAGCCTGAAATGAAATGCTCGTGTTCTCGGTGTATACATAAAATTTCTCTTGTATACTTTTGTGAGACAAAGATATTGTATTTATGAAGACATTATGTTAATACTGGCCCTAAGTTTCAAGAATTGATCTTAAGTTTTGACATTTTGTGAAAACCGTTGTTGAAGGCAAGCGTAAAAGCGAAATTTGCATAAGTTACAAAAGCACGAAGACGTGACTACGAGCATGCGCAGACGTTTTTCACTAGTGTCAATCATTGTAACAAGACCTGGTAACGTGACACATGTCATGCAAAAAAATCAACTCTGATGATAAAATGGTCAACATGACTGAGAAAGAGCATCTTTAACTAAGTGTTTTTGCTGAGGTTGAGCCTTTTTTGATATATTCAAGAAGATTTATTGTTTTTTGAAATTGCAATTTTTTACAAAGATTATGTGACTGGCTGACGAGTCATCGTGATAATGATCAGGTTTTCAAAAAATTCTATCACTTGGATCATTTCAATCAAAAACCCTTAAACTCATGGACAATGCTAATTTGAAGGTGCTCTTTCTGATGCTACTGTCCATTTGTGATTCGGCAGAGCTGATATTTCCGTGTCTGCAAAGTTTCAACTTTCAGATTTCGGGAGCGACATATCTTTGCTTGTGAAAGTGGAAAGATTTTGTAGTTCTTAAAGGTGTAATCACTCTTGGAACTAGTTCAACTGGAGTGTTTTTCGTGTGATTGTGAAATGGACTGCCGTTTTTACAATCATACGACTGAAACTGCGTTTTTTATACAAATTCTGGACCCGCTGGGGGGAGGGGGGGGGGGAGGGAGGTACTCCCTTACAAACGTGGTACGAGTGCTCGACGCACCTTTTAGGGTTGAAAATATGACCCACTCGTACCTTTTGGGGTTTCCAGTTCATAGCGTACCTCAGTAGGGTCAGGATAACGAAAATCACATAAAGATTGAAACGATCTTACATACGAATATTCTTTATTAACAGTGTGGTCGTGCCTTTTAGAGTATAAAATCGGCATCTCTGATAATTTATGCGTACCTTTTAGGGCCGGTCATTTTCAAAACCCTCCGTCGAGTACCCCTAGGTCCCCTATCACTTTTGTAAGGGAGGTCCCCCCCCCGGACCCGCTAATTTTTAAGCCATCGGGAGGTTCACCAGCAAATTATCATGTAGTTCAAATGATTGTATTTTATTATCGAATTATCAGTATATTATCTAATAATAATCATTATTATTTTATCTTAAATTATCAATCGATTTTCAAATCATGCATTACTAAGACTAAACAGTGGGTGTGTCATTGTTACATGCAGTAATTTGTCGGGGTCTGAATCACAAGTTTGACAAATAAAAATATTCTCTACACTCACAAATTTTCTGAGTATAACTCAAACTTTTTCTCTTAATTCAAAATTACATGAAAAATCACGTTTGATTAACGGACAAATAAAAACTAAGGAATACTATAATAATAATAATAATAATAATAATAATAATAATAATAATAATAATAATAATAATAATAATGATAATAATGTTTATTACTTATAACGCGCAATTTTAACATTCAGATATGATTAAATGCGCACCTGAATACTCTGTTTTGACAGTTAAATAATTTGTCTGAAAACTTGCTCACTGTTGACACTGTTTCTTCAGTTTAATGATTGTGAATCTTATGATGGACTATAAGGGCTAGATACTACTAATTGGCGAGACAATAATAGGCATTGGCCAGGACCCTCCCTTTCCTTCCTTGTGGCCCCGGTTGCACTAAGGGCCGGGTGGTAGGGCTGTCTGTTAGAAACCCTTATCCAGTGGATAACATGATGATATGTTTTTCAATAAATTTATCCAATAGATAAGGATTTATCCAACGAATAGTGCTACCCACCCGTCGTGGCCGGCGCCAGACGGCTGATCATCGTCTGGATAGCCAGGATAGCGCTTCCCACTGGATAAATCCTTATTCAATAAGTTTATATGGGCCTTTAGATAAAGATTTATGCAACCGATAGCACTATTCTGCACAACACTCCCGGCTCCGATTGCACACCATCCATTTATAGTCTATCTTCTGAATGAGAAACTTTTGTCAGTGTTAACTGTTTGGTTAAAAGTTTTAAAACTTCCTCAGCTCCGGGGCAGGGAGACTTGCCTGCACTTGCAGAAGATGCTAAGGGCATTGTACTCGCTGCATCCTTGTAGTTTCTTTATTCCTATTCAAATCGTTTTCTCTAGCCTCTTTTAGGGTAGAAAATCCTCAGTAAGGATCTAGAATAATTATATATATGTAAAGCCTTCTTTAATGGAACAACAGAAAAGATATACGAGTTTTGAATCGATTTAATTTGCCGCCTTAATTACTAAACTCTTCCTTAATTATAAAAGCCGCCTTATTGAGCATGAATGCCTTATCTTCGGCGACTGCATCAGTATTTTCCAGTGGAAATACATGCAATAGTCCCCTTCACAGTTCTCTGCGCCATCTTGAAAGGTAGCCGTGCCTTTGCATCGAGCTTGCAACGATAGACACTTGTGAATAATTGTCCTAGGTGTTAAAAAAGGTATCTATCATTGCACGCTCTCCGTTCGTCTCGCTTCGATACAAAGGCATCCACGACGGCTACCTTTCAAGATGGCGCAGGGAACTGTGAAGGGGACTATTGCTCATGCGCTGGTCAAATTGGCGCAAATTAATACAATTAAGTCATCCACAAACAAAATGCAACTGAGTCAAAATATACGTTGACTTCCATTCTCGTCTAGACACCAGTGAATAAGGACAGTCAATAATCTTAAATCGAAACTTATGTCAATAAGTAACGATAAAAAGTTTGTTTTTAAACTATAGAGTGCCACATCTATGGCTTCAAACCAAGTAAGCCAGCAATCAATGCCGTCATCAAAACCCCATCGGCAACAACCAGACGCCCTGATTTCGACTTGGGGGTGGTACTTGATGATATCGTTAACGTCTCATTCTTTGTAGCGTTTGGGCTTGCACTTGTAGCCACTGGCGTCTCAGCTAGCTCAGTAGTGGTCAGGTCCTTGAGTGGTACAGTTGTTGTCTCTCCTGCAGACTCTGTAACAGCTGGCTTAGTAGTGGTCGGATCCTTGAGTGTTGCAGTTGTTGTCTCTGTCGCAGACTCTGTAACAACTGGCACTGGAGTAGTTGTTTCTTCTTGTTTTGTAGTTGTGGCAGGTAACGAGGTAGATGCATTTGTCGTGATGTTGACTGGCGCTGTGGTTGGTACTGTGGTATTCGTTTTGTTGGAAGCCGTCTCCAAACTGAAGACTGGACAATAAATAAACCCCATTAAAATACAATAGAACCCTCTTCTTCATTTTTAATAAAATGCCAAATATTTAGATCAACTCATAAAATGAATTTCTTCCAAGCAAATGTACCAAGTTTCTTGGACTTACAGGCTTAATCATTATAAAAGGTATAGGAAAATGTATTTTCAATCGAATGTCATGACTGTGTTTTATCATAGACTAAAAGAAACTTCTGGAGGTTGACATTGCTTGGTTAAACAACCTCGTTCGCAGGCCCTTTGCCTTTTCCCGCCCACTAAGCGAAGGGCCTGGGAACGAGGTTGTTGATTAAACGCCTGACGTCACGCCAGCTATCATTGGATGATAACGTCAGTATGAAACCATATATCATTATCATTAATTAACCCGGCAGTTATACGAGTATCTTTGCTGACGTCATGTGTTTACATTCTGCTTCATTAGCATACGGTTAAAAATCGATAAAATTACAAACTGAGTCCAAAACTTTTAAGAGTTTTATAATATAAGTAATCTACGAAATTTTTAGCTCTTTGCATGCAATATTGTGCGAGATATCCAGCTTCCAATTTGCTTTCAAATTTCTGGGTGGCAAAAGTGCTAATGAGCCCATACATTCTTTGTAAAATTTAGAGTTTTTAAAACTCCATCACGCAAAACCTATTGCTTGTACCGTACCATGCTCAAATTTCCAAAGAAAGCTAGTTTTGCCATGCCCTTTCAATATTCAGAGTTAATTTGGTGTTTATTTGGTTGAAAAGAGAAATGCCTATATGCTAATGAGCAAAAATGGTAAACAAAGATCCACCTATATCTACTCTTCTTGGACAATTTTTATTTAGGATATGAAAGTTTATAATAGCAGAACTCATCTAATAAGCCTATTAACACTTTGGACTGTGTTCTCGTACCACAGGAATTTGGGCTATTTCTCCAAGTCGGCAAAAAACTTGTATGCAGCTCCTATATTCAAAATTTAATGTTTAGGCTTCTACGTTCAACGATTTTGAAAGAGTCAATGTTTGCGCAAAAGGACTTTTCCTTAATGGCGGCATTTTACTACAAGTACTAGAATTAATGCATGCTTTACGAATTTTCCTAGTTGTTATTCAGATTTTTATTCTCTCTCTCTCGCTCTCTCTCTCTCTCTCTCATATAGCAAAACAAATATATACCCTTACAAATATACCCTTACAAAATTAAAGAAAGTAGGCAAAGCATTCTGGAAACGGTTGTACTCATGACGCCAGTATGCTAATGATCTTTTAGCTATCACGATGTGATACGTGAGCCCTATATGCAATGAAGTATGGTCATTTTTAGAAATTGCTTTTTAACCGCTTCTTCTTCCTGTTTTGCTTATCTACATCCATCTTTGGTGGATTTTTATCATTAAATAAATATGAGTTTTTATATGTTTTTACCACCTTTTATGACATAACCATTTGGGTACCGAACAAGATAAGAATCACGTGTATTTTAGACAATTATTTTCTCAATAAATGTTTATGCTTTTGTGCTATGAAATAAACGCAACCCTACTTTATGCCCTTTTATCTAAGTGAATTATGAGCTCGAGTTTTATGTGGTGAAAGGTTGTAACTAGTAAAAGTAGCAAGCTATTTGACAAGCAATCGAAATTATGAAATTACGAAACACGAAAACCACTAACCACAATAGGAGATCAACAATTTTATGCAAGGCTGGAAAATTTGAGTAATAAAATAAAAATATTCATAAAAAACAAGAATCAAATATTTTCTAGATTTTAAGTCACATACAAAAAAGGCCAATTGTGAGTTTATGAGACATTGAATTAGCTTCCTAGCATTTACAACACAATTGAGATTTGTCATGCTTTTATATAGTCATGGATGTCGAAAATCATTACGTCTCATTAGCTTATTTGTAACTTCTGGTTGTCAAAACATGCTGGACTCACGCAGATTGGCAGGAATTCGCTGTGAAAACTCATTTTAACTTAAGTGAGGTCTTGATATTCACGCGAGTCATATTTTCTGTTTGTACGATTATATTTGTCAATTTCCAATCTTTCCAACCAAAAAAGTCAACTTGTGGGCTCAGGTGTTTTTTGGCATACTCTCTGTTTTCCCCCTCGTTTTACAAACTCATTGAGCCCTGTGAAATTGTAACTAGAGTTCAGAGACACTGAGTGTCAAAAAAATTGTAAATTGAAATAGCCTCCAGCTAAGGAGTATTGTCAACTACTATCCCTACATCACGTATTATAAAATAAAGAATTTCAAGGCTTAATATTTGATGTTTGCGATTTACTTCAGATATGTGCATACGAGATGAATAGTAGTTTGGGCGTTTACCATTAGCTGAGAATTCTCCGTTATAATGGCATAAAACGCCCTGGAATTTGAGAAATATTTTGTCATTATTCTGCGCATTGATAGAGTCGCTGTTATAGAAGTCATGGAAGTGATAGCCATTTCATTGACAGCTGGAGGAAATGAATTTACGAAAATTTGCAGAAATCATTTAGAAATAAAATATACAGACGAGTGTTTTGCAAGGGAATTGAATCTGGAGTTCAAATGTATTGAATCGATTTCTCAAGCTTTAAAGCGCGCTTGATAGTAAGAAATTCACACTGACCACAAGACCATCGATACAATTTAATGCATATAGATATATAAATGGATATAGGATTTCAAATAGAATTAAATGACTGATTTCTTACCTTGGAGTATAAAAGCAAGGAAAACAGTGTAAAACAAAGTCGTCTTCATGGCTGAATCAGTCGTAAGGCAAGCGAAACTTCCAAGACAAAGAACAACTGTCGTAGCAAAACGTGTTAGCAAAACACTCAAACTCCGGCTCTACGAGACAAACCCAGGCAAAACCAAAAATGGTAAGAAATTGAGATTGTGGCTCCCAATGGAAATTGTCTGATTATATTATACAAATAGCCAATCACATATGACTTGGGTTTCACGATAATAGTGAAATGCTTCCTTTATTAGCTAGAAGTCTGTTTATATGACGTCAATATACTCAACAGCGTCTATAAGGGGCGACTACATCCGGTAAGATATTTATCACGTTTCTCGTATCTAGCTTCTTCTCTTTGTTTTCGTCCAAAAATGTATTCCGTCGAATGTAATATATACAAGATGACATCATCTTGGAACTTGGAAAAGAACGAAAGGGGGGAAGGGAGACGTCTTCAAAGGAGGGAGGACGAAACTGAGAAAGCAAGCAAGAAAAAGAAAGAAAGATGAAAATATTTCCATTTTAGGAAAGCGGCTAAAGCTACAGACATTGACATTTGCTGAAAAGGTTCCCCTAGCTAGCTTTCTTTCTTTCCTTCCTTCTTCCTTCAGCGCATTTGAAAATTCCTATTGATATTTGCGCTATATAAATGAATAAATTATTATTATTATTATTATTATTATTATTCCTTCTTTCTTTCCTTCTTAATTTTGCTTTCATTCATTCATTCTTTCTTGCTTTTTCTTGCTTTTTTTTGCTAGTTTAGAAGTTCAAATGTTTCGCTTTTAGATAGATGCTAGTTTTAATAGTGTAAGCTAGTACGTTTTAGACAGCTCAGTTTTGAGTGAAGAGTTCATTGAGCAAAGAACACAATTAAAGGAAGAATCAACAGTTCAGAACAGTAAGTCGAAGAAGTCTTTAGCTTCTTGTAGTTCTCGACCTTAGTTTCCTAACAAAAGAAAGTTAGTTAGTTAGTTAGTTAGTTAGTTAGTTAGTTAGTTATCTATTTGTTTATTTATGTACTTGTTTATTTGTTTGTTTATTTATTTATTTTAAGTTGGGAATGGTTACAGGGACAACTCCCTTCGTGTGCTCTGTCCACAATATCCGCAAACGAGATTTGATTTTATCGCGAATTATCGGTTTTGGGTGTCCTGTGAAAATTCAATGATGAGAAGGACTTGACACCATTCTAGTCCCCAGAGCTCACGGTCAAACCGTCCAGCGGAAGGTATCGACCGTGGGCTCTGGGTCCGAGAATGGACTTGACACGTCCCTAGTATCCCTCCCCTTCAATTCCATGCAGGAATCCCAAACCCAAAGAGCCATTTTGCGAAGGAACCCTCATGGGTTCGACCACTTTGCAGTTTAGAGCAGATTTCACATGAGTGTGAAACAGACCGCGCTGGGCCGTGACCGTGTCAGTGCCGTGATGTCTATAAAAACATTCGAAATTCCTGCCGTGACTGTGCACTGAGTGCCATTTTCACAGTCATGCGAAATCTGCTCTATCGTTAGTGATTGTCAATTCAGAAATTAACAGTGTCATATTGATTTCTGGAGTATTTAGCGACCACCTATATATTACACCGGCCCCAGATGAAGGGTTAGACGTTGTGGGGATTCCACTGTATTCCAAAATGTGTGATCCTGATAGAGCATTAAGAAACTCTATCTGTCAATAGACTGCATTTCTGGTGGTCTGCGGTTCCTCGAAAAAGAGATAGGTGGAGGGGGCGCGGTGAAGCTTCGATCATGCACACTGAACAATTTTTGGCGCACGTGCGAGGCGTGAAGAGTGCAAGTGAAGCTAGCCAGTTTGAATTTTTCGGCCTTCTCTCGCAACTGCATAATGCCGGCAACTCGGTGTGTCCGTTGAAGTGTGTGGGCTGAAACCGATTTGAAAATCAAAATCACGGTTTGTCCAAGCGTTTGTTTGTTTGCCTGTCTTCCTTTTTGTTTGATTATTTGATTGTTTGTTTTGTACAATCATATATTATTTGTAATCGGATTACCTCCCAAAATCACGAACAGTTTGTACAGGCGTTTTATGTTCGCTTGCTCGTTTTTGTTTGTTTGTTTGTCTGTTTGTGTTTGTTTGTTTGTTTGTTTGTTTGTTTGTTTGTTTGTTTGTTTAATTTGTTTTGTAAAATCATTATTTGTAATCAAGTTTCCTTCCGCGCTTGCTGCCCTGCTAGAAATGCTTAATCAATAACACCTCTGGCGCCCGGATTCTCCATTCTTCCGAACATTCTTTGAACATGTGTTGAGTGCTTCCGTCAGTTGGCTCAATTAGCGGTCAGTTATAATTTGGTAATATTATGCGCACGCGCACGTTTGCCCGCTGGCTCGTTTTTTATCAGAAAAACTTTGGCTTCATCGGTCAGTCATGTTCGAAAGCTGTGAAGACCGCAAATAAACTCACATCAGTGGTATAAATATTTTATTTATTTTCAAAATATATGTCAATCAATTCTGTTAATATTTATCAAATATCTCAAAGAAAGTTTCTGTTTTACTATTATACAATACACTCCGTCCAAAACAAGTAATATTTGGAGCACATCAACGCCAAAAATATTTCTCTAATGCACTTGGCTTGAAAGAAAAATATATTGATCCAATTGAAACAAATAGTCCCTTTCACCAATTCTTAGTTTGGAGGACAAGGTTACTACTTCATGTATATAACTCCATGAAAGGTCACTATTCAAATTACACTATATTATATATTGTAACTCAGTGGAATCTTAGTGTAACGTTGATAGTGCCATTTCATTGGGTCATACATAAGGTAGTAACCCAGTACAAAATGGCTGGCCTCTTTCCTGAATGCGAGTCCGTTATATTTGTTCTGTCCTCCAAAGCTGAGGATTAAAGCATGGACCATATAGCCACTACATGCACTTTTCAAATTCTATTAAGGGTTCTGTTTACATAATAAGGGATAATGCTAGTATTCTTGCTATACACTGTTTCCTATTTGAATATATCCGATCATATTGTAAATTTTCTTTTGGACTCTATTTTATGGCGCGCAGGCTTCCTGAAAGGCGAACCGACGTAATTAAACAAATTACACTAAAATCCCGAAATTTCCTTGGCTTACAATGCCATGCCCCAACTCTCGTTGTAATTCTAATCTTTTTGTGAAAACTAGACTGGAGAAAGAGAAATCACTTGTAGAAAATTCTAGATCAGTAGTTATTATTTAGTGGTTTCACAGGAGCCCAAGCTCCATATTAGAGAAAAGGTGATATTTGCATATTTATAGTAAATGTATGTAGCGACAAATTTTTCGTTTCCAAGATTTTGCAATAATCATCTTTTTTGGCAAAGATATCTTATCAAATGGCGCTGAAACTTGGCCACGTACAAAGACGAAAGCGGCAAAATATAAGAAATCTATACGAAAAAACCTTAATTATTGCAAAGTCTTGAAATTTATCGCGACATACATTTACCATAAATATGCAAATCACCTATTCTCTAATATCAAGCTTGGGCTTCCTGTGGTTCCTTTCCATGTAAACAGTGTCTTAACTCTTGCAGCTACACTGCAAGTTGTGCTGGGACAAAGAAATAAAAATCAATATCCAGCCACTCTTACCTTTGACACTGGATATACAAAACATTTACATTTTATATTACAGATTCCGTTTTTTACAGTAAGTAATTTTTCAATGTAAGAATTTTTATTATAAATAGCAATGATTTAATTACATGAACGCAAACGATGGCAAGGACAGTCAACGTAGCGAATAATATCCATAACAGTGAAAATTCACTCATATCAAACAATTGTTGCCTTTCGCGGGCTTCCTGTGTTTTTACCATTGGGTTTCCTGTTTATTGAAAAGCGAGGTTTCTAAGCAATTTTCAAGATGGTGGACAATGGATGAGTTTCATAGCTACAATTTCTGCAAGTTTTCGGGTCATAGTTTCGACCGTTTTGTCGAAAAATCAGCAAAAATGGATCAATATGACTTCCAAATAAGGTAATACCTGTCCAAATATGGAATAGAGTTGACTGCCGAGCGAATGACAACTTTTTATTGACAATTGTTTAATATCCAGTCCATAACCAGCAGTGAAAATTCACTGAAGCTTTTCAGTATTAAAATACGGGGAATTTCAATGGAAAATTGGATCACTTATCCAGTATGTAAAAATCACGAGAAAACAATGTTAAGATTAACCATCATATAACACGTGATCTCAATGGACGAAGAACGTGCAAACTGCGAACCTAAATATGCACACAGCACATGCGCGTACATTTTGAATTTTAAGTCGGTGTAAATGACTGTATTGAATGAGCTGGAAAACAAGGTATTTCATAAAAGAAATAGAGAACGCTCCGCTGTGCTCGAATTTAGAGCACTTGGCGATTGATCAGAGCGCTCGAGAAGTGTTAAGAAGCACTAGGCTACGTCTCGCGCTCACCTCTCAATACTTCTCTCGTGTTCTAATCAATCCACACGTGCTCTAAATCTGCACACAGCACGTGCGCGCGCGTTTTGTATTTCTTCAGTCAATTGCTATGTACGTAGGTATGGTACATATGTAAATGTGTCTGATGTACGTAAATACACTGTAAAATCATTATGGAAATTAACATAGTCATTTTTAAACAAACATTTTTTTAAATATTATTTTCTGGAAAGCATGTGAATTACCAAATCAAATCATGTAAAAACAATGCAAAAAGATGTAAAAGCACCATATCTATGTAAAAAGTAGCCTGCCCACAGGCTCTCCAGGGGAGGGAGGGGAAAGGGGAACGGGAGGGTGAGGGGAAAAGGGGAGGGGGACTGGGGAAAAGGAGAGGAAAGGAGAGCCTCTCCTTTCCTTTCCCTCCTTCCCAGTCCCCCTCCCCTTTCCCCTCTCCCTCCCCTTCCCCCTCCCCAGGAGAGCGTGTAGGCAGGCTATGTAAAAAGCAATTTACTGGATCTTTACATGATTACAAGATTTTTACATACTGTAAGTGATGCCATCTACTTTTCCATTGATTTTAAGCTGAATAAGCAACTCACTGATTCTTCCTAGACTTCGTGCATCAAAGAGATATCTACATATATCTTTATCTACATCCTCGAAAGCTGTAAAGGGGAATGTGGCACTGCATTCTTACACTCAAATGCTGCCTCTCTGAGAAACAAAGTTGGGATGGTATTTGTATTTATTATATTTTCCATTGTATTTTTCTCTAAAGGCAAGTAAAAACAGCCGAAAATTGTTAAAATCATAGTCAATTCACCGATTGGCCTCTAGCCATCACGTGAAGTACTCCATGTTACCGTCACGAAATTGTTCGGACATTGTCACGGAATTGTCACATACATGTACAAACTTTTCCATAATTTATCGACTAGATATAACTGGATTTGCAGTTGTTTTGTTTTTATTAAAATATAGTTCTAGTTACCTTAATTTGAAATAGTATTTTCAACGAGCCGGCAAAGTCTGTACATTTATACGACAATTCCATGACAATATCCTAACAATTCCGTGACTGTAACATGAAGTACTCCATGTGACGGCTAGGGACCAATCGGTGAATTGCAATTAACGATAAAACAAAAAACAAACAAACAAAAAAGAGAAGGAAAAATGGAAGATATGTTCGTCACAGAAATCACGTGACTTCCAAATGAGCCAATGAGGGCTGGCTTTCTATCAGTCTCAAAGACCGTAAATTTCTAATTCCTGGTCTTTGATTGGTTGACAAATCAGGTAAGCGTTTCTAAAAGACGAGTCAAAATTTCAGACTTAGTTTCCAGCAAGAGGTTGGTTTTAAAGTAAAGAGATTTGTGAATAAAAAACCTACACTAACTGTACATGAGGAAAAGAGTTGAGCTTTTATCTCATTTTCTCTTGAACTGGCCTTAGGCTCTCGAGGGTGAGAATAGCAAACTTATTTAGATCTGTCCGACAACGAGTACGAGAATGGGTAAGGGTCGGTAAGAGTTTTCAATGCAAATTGGCCCTGTGTTCGTTCTTGATACTGAATTGTAGTCGAGTACGTAGATCGAAACTTTACATCGAAAAAAACGGAAATCGACTACGATTCAGTAGTAAGAATGCGAACAGGGGAAATTATAAAAACTTGTACTCGTGGTCGTCCTCGTAGTCAGATCTAAAGTTCGCTAATAGCATGAATTGCATGAGGGATGTGTTGATGCAGGAAGCCATTTCGTTCCAGGCAAAATCAGACAAGCGCATGGGAGTACATATTAAAAATCAATTAACTTTCAATTAACATTTTTGCTTTTTAGACTAAGTTTCAAGTTAATTTGGTTTGGTATTTACCGTTTTCCAATGTTATTATATTCCTTCTTCCTTGTTGTTATTCGTGAAAACTTTTCTTTTGTTCCCTTCCCGTCCACACTAGTCTAGTTTGAATAAATTCGAAAACGTAACTTTTTTCTGCCGTTAGGCTTTCCGTCCGCACTAGAACGGTGTTTTTCTTTTGACTAAACTGCGTTAAACGGAGAAAAAAGTGCGTCATCAAATTTATTCGAGCGTAATGTGGACGTATCCTTCGTATTTCGGCATCAAACCTCCTTCTTCGTCTTTTTATCTTTCACTTTCTTCTTGGCTTCTTCTTCATCGTCCTCTTCTTTCCTGTATTCCTCTCAGTGTGGTAGCTTATATTTCAGCCTTTATGTCCACTTTCCTTTGTTGCGATTTCTTCAAAACTTCACCAAGAACAAAACAACTTTATACCAGAAAATCTTGGGTGATAGAAACATGAACGTCGGAATGTTAGACATCGGCAAAGGCTAGCGTCCAAGAAGCTCGTGTCATTTGCATAGCTAAGCAAATTCCAAATAATTTCATTAGTCTTGAAGAGGATATTGAGTTTAGTAATTACTCAATGGTAAAGTATAAGAAAAGTGATAATACAGAAAGATGGAGGAGCCAGGAAAGCATTGTTAAGCTGGCTGATGAGCCGGATCTGTAGCCCATAACATCAGGTTCCGAGGTGCGATGTTCTGTCGGAAGAAGTTCAACATTCCAAATAAAGTCGTTGTCAGCGTTGCAGTAGTTGGAATGATCACAGCAAGTAATGCTACAGCTTTTTACAAGTTTATTGAGAGTCTTGTTGGCGTTATCACACATTAAATTTCGAAGTTCTTCACAGCCATCACGGATGCTGCAGTTTTTTATCTTATGGGTAAAGTTGGTGCCATCTTGTCTTTGTGCGACCATTTCGTAGGTGAAGCACGAGTCAAAGGCGTGTCCAAGCTCTTCATCGTCGGTACAGTCAATTGGTATGTCCTCACAATCGTACATGGCCTGGGGGTCGCATTGGGCACACTTGATAGAATTCACTGCAAACAAAATATATGTATAATATAAGTATGTCATTAGATTTATATTATTTTGTTGACCAACAAAGTAGTCACAAAAATGTCCATCTTATCAAGGAGTGTCCACTTTGAGAGAGTTCTCAGCTCAGTAATACAAAATAAAAAACTGAATCTTTTCAAAACTTTTCCCGTCGCCAACAATCGGTGTGTTCTACAGTGCTGAATTAGCTTTTTATGCCGACAAGATTACTCTTATGTATTTAACCAAGCTCGTGCCTTTTTGTCGTCGCTTCTATCAGGCTTCATCAGTGAACTCACTATCAGGACAAGATAACCACGTAGTGCTTGGTTTTCCCAAAAGAGAGAATGAAACGAAAATTAAAATTCATGTATTCGTGCCCGAGAGTTTAAAATAAAGACGACTTCTTCTGTTTTGAACAAAAGAGGGATCAATACTTTGCTTTTATGATGCAAAATACAATTTAAGACAAGATCATCAAGGTTGGAGTCCATAGTAATAGCAGGGACTGACATTTCGGCTGCCTCCAAGGCCTCCATCATCAATCCAAATCATTTTCATCCATTTAAGACAGTTTGAATTAAAATCATTATTTACAAATTTTTCGGTACGACTCTGTGTGCTATTATATAAATAACAGTTCCACGATATTTTTAACCGAGCTTCACAATTGTTACTGTTTACTATAACAGCGAGCCACAATGACTTCTTGTTGTCGTGATATGAACAGATTTCAGCACTTTTCAATTCAGGGAACATACGTCTTTTACAGATATGTATTGTATTTAATCTTTTTTCAAACAGCACTTATAGACAACAATAAATCAGTACAGGGTTTGAAGATGAATTTAGTCTCTTCTGTGATTGCCAGCAGGCTATTAAGATATCGGTACAGACTGTTAATTATATTTTGACTACTTCTTTACCTGTTTTATAGAAATGAAGGGTTTAAATTAAAATCAAGATTTTGTTATACATTATAGACGTAATGAATTAGTTTCAAATGTAGTTTCATTTGAAACAAGGCCTAGCAAATGTAACGTAAACTTTCGTCAAAGAAATAGCGTGCTATTGAACAAGTGATGTTTATCTTGTAAAATCAACCAAAACCATTATCCTAAATTTATATTGACAAGTTTCAAATGTTTTCTTTGATTAAGATTAAAATTCGGTTCACTTAAAAGGGTAGGATGTTGAAACCACACATGCTTCATTCTGCTCGATCGACAAGCTTGTCAAATCTTCAATATCTTGTCGCCGATCGTCCCATATTTAAAAAGATTAATTTTAAAAAAGGCATCAATATGTTGATGCAACCGCACGGTTAAACCAGAAAAAGATATCAATAATAAAGTGATATACTTGAAGTGAAAATTAATTATAGATTTATGAAGATCTTTTTCAGTTTTATCGGAACACTTCAGTGAAAGTCTGTGCATCGTCTTCAGCGATCTCTAATCAAGCCGTGGGTGTGACACTCAGGAATACTTGCAAAATGTTTATTTAACACAATAAAAAACAAAGGATCTCAGTTTGACTATACTTTAAACACAGGACGGCAGGGTCGAAAGAGTCTTTCCTTATCTCAATACCTGCTGTGAATAATAGAAAAGGACAGCTCTTCTTCGGTAAATTACTTTGTACATTTATAAATGAACATTGACTTGTTTTCAATTCAAAAGAAGTATTTTTTTAGTTTCGAATAATATTAGCCATACTATAAATCAATAAATGTGAACTGTGAAATATGAACCTCATTTGAGAAGTACTGAAGTATAAAATGTTAAGTATAACGGCCAAGAAAAAGATAAACAGGTTTTGAAAAACAGTTATTTGTTTTCAAGAGCCTGTTGAACAAATCTCAAAAGTTTGTGAAGATGTTTGAAATATGTTGAGTAAAAACTAACTCTAAAAGAAGTTCAGTTGAGTTTTGCTTGCTCAGTGGAGTTGCTGTTAGAACAGTCAAACTCAGGAAGATTGTTTTTCGCTGAGTTTGACAATACCGTCTTGAAACCTTGTAAAGATATGAGAAGCATTTGTTCAAGAGTTGCTTCCTGTGTAAAAATATTCTTCTTCAACTTCAAAGGAGAGATAAGAACAAAAGAGAAAGGGAGGTCAATTGGTTAATTGATTTGAAGAAAGGTTTGACAAATCTTCATGAAAAATTGTAGATATCAAGAAAGTTATCTAGGCGTTGGATTTCAAGTAGCTTCAATTCATTCAGCTACAGATTCCAAGAAATAAAAGATGATGCTTTGGAAGTAAAGAAGAATTGTAGATGAATAGGCTGATGACAGAGTTTGAATTGAAGAAAAACTGAAATAAAAGCTTTTGAAGATGTACCATGATTAATTAAGTCTAGGGGTGGCTGTTGAATATCATTTTCCGTTGAAAAGGTACTTGAGCCTTTGTCAGCTCGTGTTAATCAAGAAAAGAAAAAGTTCTGGTTTAACAAGATTTATACAAACTACCAAACAAACTCACTTTTGGCAAAACATTGTCACGAGGACTGACAAGTGGATATATGGCGTCGTGATTTCAGCATTGCCTACCACGGTGATGTATGTGCTATTAGAAAAGGTCACAACATTGATTGAAAACCATCAATATAACTTAAAACATTCGTTTTCAAGTTGCCTTTGGGTTTTAGGGATTTTTTACGGGGAACAAATTGACCTTTTTTATATTATATAAAACAGATTTTTTGAATGCAGCAGGGTGAGTTTAGCACATGCAGATGAAGATCCCTTGTTGTGCTATTCTTCTGGAAATTGTCACCGACCTCATTGTGTATAGCGAAATACGACTTCAATTCAGTAGAAAACGAGTGAAAAAGGAGTCATCATTATTTAACATCAAACATATCTTTTTTCGATGCATTTTAGTCGGAAAGTTCATGTGACGAATATACTAATTAATAATTCGAAATTGCAAAAGTGATTATGCAATGCAAAGTTCAAATTTCAAGGCATCCATAAAAACCAATATTCTACTTTATTTTGCATTGAGCAGATATTTTTCCGATGCATTATAGTCGGAAAAAACCCTTGATGTGTCATACAATTGGAAATCACCCAGATTATTATGCGGTGGATTGTAACATGAGGAATGCAGCTCTTATCTTTTTCCAAACGTAATTACAGAATGTAGCATAATTGAACCATCCATAGAGGAAACATTCAAGACAAAGTATATCCATTATCTTATAGGCTTCTTAAAAATATCAATAAAGCTAGTCAGTTTGTTATTATCCATTGGGGTTTTTGTTCGACAATGCAAAAACTGGGAAAATGCTTTGACAGAGATCAGCTACCTTGAAAATAATCGCGATGAAACCTATCGCTGCTGTTGGTGTACAACACTGTGGCCTATCAACTTGTCTGCGCATTCTCAAGAACTCGACAACAGACACTAGTCCTTTGATGGCGAAACAAAGGCCGGCCGTCTACAGGGCTCGGATCATGAAATGATTATTATTGCCATACTCAAATTCGGCGCCACGATCGTGCCAAGCTTGTCGTCTTTTTAGAGCTTGACGTTTTTGCTTCCTCTTTTCGGGAAACACAGAGAATCGGACAGTGAGGCTGGCGAGTAAAGCGAGTAAATCAGGCTCATGTGGCGACGGTTTTAAGTGGGAATGGAGATTGTGGTCAATCGATTAAAGCACTGTTCGAAGTTCCACTGACTCCAATTTGATAACAATGGAGACGAAAGTCCTGTCCTTTTAAGCTTTTATTATCGCTGTATGTTTTACAATGAGATTATTTTTCGACTTTACTAATCATAATCAAATCTTTAGGCAAATATATTTGGAAATGCGATGTTATTTTGGGAACTTGATTCCGTCTTGAAAATGGGGTCACCGCATCGCACCATGTGCTGTTGCTGTCCGCTACGATGTTAATGGCGTTGTAAAAGCTACATGAAAGCGTTTAAATTAAAAGACAGGGCTTTTACCACGGGTGCAGATCTTTAAATGAGTTATTGATTTTCTGTTACATGATAATTAACTCGGTTAGCGAACATACGATGAAATGAAGAATCCATCATCTCAATCACCGAACGCCGTCCAAGTAGTTAACAGTTTTTATACAGATAAAACCTGCAGTTCCGCTTTTCTTCAGGTATTCATTGAGAGGAATCCTACCTTAGCTAATCAGTAAATAAAAAGACGACGAGAATTTTCAAGATTTGTTTGAGGTTTCCGAGTAATGAGCTCTCAGCGTTGACTAAAAGTAACGTCACTCGATAGCAAAGTTCAAGTTTACATACCAGCTTAGGGCAAATTGTTTGCGACGAGTTTAAATTATATGTCCTTCAAGAAAGAACAAATCGAACAGAAACATGAGTAAACACCGAAACGTTCAAACAAACACACCAAAACAAGCGTTCCGATTCAAAATCGCGACCGTTGCTACAATGCAATGACTACAAACCAGAAAGGTCATATTTACTTTCTAAAACGATGGCAAAACTCAAAGTACCTACCTTTAGGAATAGAAGAAAGACAAAAGCTTAGAAGAGCGAGACACACGGCAACCTTCATCTCGATGGCAGCTTAATTCGACTGTCGCAGATTCTATTCGAAGTTGTGAGATACGCCGTCCTTTATATCTGAGTAATGTAATTGATAGCTTGCCTCGTGAGGCGCTCTCAATGGGAGGGTAATGTTTTTCACCCCAAAAGGTCAGGATTTGTCACCTTGGCTGAGAAAATCAGTTGACAGCTAGCAATTGAAAAGTGCTAGCGAAATCGCCCAGAAAATGCACAGGAAACCTATAGAATCTTTCACAATATCTGGGCATCTATGAGTCTCGTATACATAGACGAATGGTGACCATGGTCGACCGTACACAAAGGCGATTGGTTTCGTGCAAGCTGCAAAGCCTTTCTGATGGAAATCTTAGAGTTGTCAAGAAGTTAACGATCTATGAAGGGCTAGTGGGTCAGGGGGGTGGAGAAAAGAGAGATTCAGCCAAATCAAACAAGACCCTCCTACAGAGAACCACGGGATCCTTCTGCTTCAAAACAAAACAGCAATCCTATGACAGCCTGTCAGAATTAGGTGCCAGCGACCTTTCTTCATAATTAATTCTCTATTTTTATGTTTTATTTACACTTCTAGGCCACAAAACAATAAAGATCAAAGAGGCTTTTGATGGGTTGATTGCTGAGCTCAAATCCTGAGCGATTGAGGAGCTGTGTATAAACTGCGCGTTGCTCTATCAGATATTGTATTCACAACTAAGATTCTTAAAACCTTCGTATGTCTAAAGATGACTTAGAATTCACAAAAAGCAAGACAACTAAAATATTGCCCTGTGGTATGGATGGCTTACACATGGACTGATCCATTTTGTATTCTGAGATTACTTTTGATATATTATGAGAAACAAAAGAAATTTTGGAGACGGTTATCTAAAGGAAAAGGGAGAATGGAAGGAAGGAATAAAGGAAGGAATGGGGGAAGGAAGGGAGGAAAGAAGGAAGGAAGGGTGGAAGGAAGAAAGAAAGAAAGAAAGAAAGAAATAAATAAATTAAGAAAGGAGGAAAGAAAGAAAGAAAGAAAGAAAGAAAGAAAGAAAGAAAGAAAGAAAGAAAGAAAGAAAGAAAGAAAGAAAGAAAGAAAGAAAGAAAGAAAGAAAGAAAGAAAGAAAGAAAGAAAGAAAGAAAAAGAAGAAGAAAAAGAACCCGGCACCTCACGCCCCATGCAGTTAATGACAGTTATATCCTCTATCCCTTAACTCGAAACTTCAAGTACCAAACAATGTCATAATTTTGTTAAACGATAAAATTGAATCCTTCCGGAGAACTGTGCATTAGAACGTACACATTTCTATACTGTATAAATGAAAAAGGAGAAGTATAATCCTATATCACAGGCAGCCGCTGTTTATTATCTTTATGGAAGGTCTTAATCTACTGAGTACCGGAGATTTAAGGTCTTATATCTCATGTAATATAATCAAGTTGAGAAATGATAAAGTCAGTTGTGTTCGTTTTGGTTCTTTTGGCCTTCCAACTGGATTTCAATTATCTGGTAGTTGTGTCCTTAGTGCTCCCGGGTCGGGTATGCGATGACGATTTTCACGATAGGTTATCCTGAACTGCGAAGTGACGAACAGATCTTGATAGTTAATATCGATAAAAGAGACAGCTAGAATTCAAATTCAATAGGCAGCCGTGGTTATATTCACGCTCATTATAAAAACAAAGCATCTCTCTTAGACCTTTTCCACCGAATTAAGGGCGTTATACTTTGAATTGTATTAGAGTTAATAGTCTTTACAATGAAATAATACTGACCGGTTAATATCATGCTGTTAATCTCAAAAAAGAGTTAAGGCGTTGCAGAAAATCGTTCTGGGAGAGAAATATGACTTAGTTGTGAGATATATTCTCGGGGAGGGTGCATCCACGATGATTTTCCCGTTGCTGCATGAGACCATTCAACTTATCCCCGCCTCCGCGAGGTCTAAATCTACAACGCACTGTTCGAATGGCCTAGAAACCATTCGGGTTCTTTTATCATATTTACGGCGGCTTAGTTACAGCAAATCTCTCTTTCGTGAGATTTTACAATGCCTCTAACAAGACCGCGACAAGAGTTCAAGCAATGAGCTGACCTCTATTTTTTTCAAGCAAAATCAGAAAAGATTTGTCTGGGCTCAAAGAGCGGCGCTCAGTTCTTGTCTCGCAGCTGTTTTTACACGGGCTCTTGTAATATCCATGCGTTTTGCAACGCAAATATATTTTTGAGCAGTCCTTCATGTTATTGAAATGAAAGATCTGGTAAAACACTCTCGTTTTTGTTTTTTTGTTTTTTTTTTGTTTTTGTTTTGCTGGTCTTGAAGCAACGCACTGGCCTGTCAGTGATTTTCCAAGCACCGAAAAATGTAAATGTAAAACAACTGAAACTTGCTTGTTCATATTAAGTAACAATCTTAGGACAAAATATAGATTTGGGGCTTGTCTCAGGGCTGGTGCGCTCGACGCCATGGGTTTTGCCACACCGAGACAGGTCATAAACCTATAGAGTGTAACATAAGTATTTACCAAATGTTTTCCAATTAAGATCATAGCTAATTTCCTAAATGTTGGCGACGTAAAATGTCTCCACGTAAGTTGTTTTTATAATTGCTTCAACAACGTCGGAATTTTTGACATACATATGTCAGCTATACCTATAGCTAAGGATGACACGTTTGACAACCACGACGACGAACTGCCTAATTGTAGCTGCGCGCATCTGAGAACGGCCTGAGTTAGAGTTCACAAAAGAAAAGTTACAAAAAATTGTATTCGTTGTTCGTGGTTCTTCTTGAGCAAAAAGAACAGAAAGTCTCAGGAGCACGTTTCCATTGAGGGTTTCTTTCAAGCAAGGAACCTGTAATTAATTATTCTAATTTTGGGCTTACGAACTCGTGCGTACTTCCGACCGCAAAACTTCCGTAAACCTCCCCCTCCACATATCAGGATATACCTTTTAAAGTTCTAATATTCTTAAGAATTCCTGCGTTTAAAGGTTCCTAGTAAATCCGACTGACCTCTTTTAAGTTGTGATGATAGCAAAGGCGGCTGAGCAGTGCTGTATGCTTATAGTTTTCTTTAAAAGAATGATAAATGAGCCACGAAGGACTCCAAAACAGTGATCCCCCTTGATCTCCTTGGATTTATATAAATGATGCCCTGGGTTCCAGAGGCTATTTTTATCTTGCTCTGGCTGTCAGATAACCGCACCAGAGGGAGATAAAATGGCCTCTGGTGAAGGGTAAATTAAAGCTACGTGAAAGGACAAGCAAAACAGCGGGACGGTTGCCTGATTGAACAAGAGCCACCTCTTGGGTGGGTTAGACTGAAGTAGGGTAACGGTCGAGGTTGTTGGCCGGTGAACGTTTGAAAGAGATTTCGTTAAGAATATTAGCCCAACAGTGCATGAAGCAAAGATTGAAAAGTGATCAAGTTGAAGAATACATAATCGTCGTACATATAGACAGACCTTTAGATGGACTAGTTAGAGGTTCGCGATCGACTGTCGGGCTGTTCACATATCGCGGGAGTCAAATAATTGATAACGGACATAATGTACGTGCAATCCCGGGGAAGGGAGCCGGGGGGTTCTCCCCTACATAAACTATATAGGTTAGTGCTGAACTAAAGGATATAATTTTCAGCATTTTGCTTCGAAATAAGATACCAATTTTCACCATCTGAAATAGGGTACACTTTTAAGAGAAAACTGCTATTTTGGCCGGAAATATAGGGTAGAGTTTTAAGTGAACTACCATTTCATCTAAAGTAGCCTGCAAACACAGCTGCTGTAAAATGAGTCATCCAAGAGAGAAACGTCTCTCGGGGCCCTCATGCGCGCGATGTTTGACAGCTGTATTCGCATTTTTTTCCGCATTTTTTCAGATCTGAAATAGGTTGAAGGGTCTCGTCAAGCGTGCCGCACAGCCACATAAATTTTCGCGGAGTACCCCCTCCCCCCGGGGTTATAATGTAGAAAACCAGTACGTGATTCCATCCACGAACGAGCAGACACGCCCTCTTGTCAGACGACTGGTAACCAGTTCGTGCACTAAATATGTAGACGCAACACTTTGTGAAAAGATTTTCACCCAGTCGACAAGTTAATGTTATTAGTAAAGATTTTGACGTACAAAGTTAATGTTCAAGAGGAATTTAACATCAAATCCTATCTGGATTAGCTGGATTTGACCTACATCAATATCCTTGCCGGATTTGTATAAGGGCTTCTTGCTGTGCTACCGGCTAAATACTTGCTCTATCGAATGCCGATTTTTGTATTAAGAGCGGATTTTTTTCAAGTTCGAGCAGTGAACGACAAAAACTCCTGAGTTGAAGAATAGCTGTTGTACAAAACTAAAACCATTTCTGTCAGAAAGTTGAAGTTGTTTGTAAGTAGTTTTGGCCGATGAAAGTTGAATCAAAGTGTTAATCCAAAGCGAAAATTTGGATCGAAAATGAGGTTTAGGCCTTCATTTGCTCATTTGCTATACGTATTCTTTATATTCAGCTTGAAAAAACTTAATCCTAACACAACTTCAAGAAAAAGTCTTTGTACAGTTCAAAAATTTGTTTTAAACAGGTATTTCATCTTGGTACATCAGTTTTTAACCGGTATACTGAAAAAGGATTTGAGTGTTAATCCAGAACGAAAATTTGGATTAAAACTCGCACGAAAGTCTAGTTTTTGGCGCTTTTCGCCATTATTGCTCGTCATTGAAAAAAATCTCCTCTTAAGTATTAAGTAGACACGTTTTTCTGCCGTTACATAAAGTGCGTGTCAGTTCAGCAGGGTTTGAAGTTTGACTGTTCCTGACCAAGGCTTCGTTCACACCAATGCATTCCGTCGCCCACGTTCTCGCCCACGTGTATGCATACGTAAACACAGACTTTTTGAAAACGTTGACCTCACGTCAACGATCAATGCTAGCTTACTCAATAAAGCATAAAAAATTGTTTACAGGTTGAAGCTTTCACGTATGGACGGGCTAAACGGATCAAAACACGTAAGCATAAACTGTATAAGTGTGGTAGTGTGGACAGAAACGACTCTCGACTTGCGTTTACAAACGCATACGTGCAGACGGGACCTAGTGCTTTTAGATGCGTTTTTGGCTTCTTCTATCCGTTCATTTTAAAACGGTTAGGTTTTCTGTTTGAAAAAGTGAAGAAAAAAAGATTTTTCGAGATAGGCCTTTTTCATAACTGGTCACAAGGTAAAAATTCTGTTATCCTGGCGGGCAAAATAACTGACTGGGAAGTCAAGCTTGAATGGTTAAAAATCCTTTTGTTTTTGAGGCTGTTACATTCCTTTTCCCGCCAGAATAGCAAATTTTGTACCATGTGACCAGTGCAAAAGGCCTAGCCTATTAATGGTGGACGCAGTACCAGAGCAGAGCCTCAGAGTAGAAATGGATATCTTACGCATGCGCAGTAGTCTGAGAAAACAGCCGTGCTTTCGATTATTCTTCTGAGTCCTATCAGTTAACACGGGGCCAAAGAGAGACTAGCAAACTGGGGGGAGGGGAAGTGGTGGCTTGTAACAGTTATGCTAGAATAATATATAACGAACTTCAGATTGAACAACGAGTACGAGAACGAGTATCAGTACAGGAATTGTATGTTTTGTTTTTTGTTTTGTATTGCTCTCTCATTAAAATTATTAATTTTACAATAGTACATTACAATTAATGACAACAAAAGGTTGAGAAAAAAAAGACATATTTATAATATAACATTAGAGCCCGAGGGCTAAGTTAACTGCTAAGTTTTCTAGTTAGCCCTCAGCCTATTAGTTTCTATTTGAAAACTTAACATGCAGGTAGAAGACATAAACTACAAATACACTTACTTAATAAAGATATCATGCATAAACAATAATTTAACATATTGAAAAGCTAGAAGAACAGGTATACAAGTTTTAAAATGCGCACACTAGAAATGAATTTGCGATTGGCCGCTTTTAAATTGCGTATAGTTTTTAAAAAGTCTTAAAAGCGCCTACATTTAATTGCCTTTTCAATACTCTACAACGTAGCGAGTACTTGTATTTTCGAACAATGGATTTACTGACTCAGTACTAAATTTGTCGATGCTTTCACGTGGATTTATCAGCGTTATTTGACAAGTACGCTTCAGTTGTTGATATAGATTCCACCGAACGTGAGATAACAAACCTCCATCTCAATTTTAATTAATTGTACATTGAACGAACTGTCACTATTGCCGATATCAATTACGCTGTATTGGCAAACCGTGGGCAGATAGAATGCTATATATGACTAGAAATGTCATACCCTTTGGCGCCGAACATACCTTGGATAGGGGAGCAACCCCCAGTCCTTGGGGCCAGAGCTTTTTGTCTTCTGTTTTCGACTCACCGCATTTTAGTTGCTATGCTTTTTGTTTTACGTTTTAAAAACCTATATAGGCACTATAGAAGGGAACTTCATAACCATATTTGCATGGTCTTAATTGAAATAGGCGGCTTTTATCACCGCGTAACTGAGTTAATAAGATAATGTTTTTTGCCTTAAAGGGAACCGGGCCCAAAGGGAAGAAAGAGTAATTTATTGAACGAAAAGAAAGAAAGAAGGGGAAAAACAAAAGAAAAATAGAAAGAAAATGAAGAAGAAAATAAAAAAGAAGATAGAAAAAAAAAAGAGGGAGAGAAGACAGAAAAAAAGTGGAGAAGCCGAATCGAGGAGAAAGAATGAGAGAAGATCAAGTGAAACAAAATAGGAAAGGAGATAAGATATGAAAACAATATAAAAGGCCAGAAACATTTAAAGAATAGAAAAGAAAAAAAGAAAAAGAAAAAAAGAAAGGAACAGATCGAAGAGCCATGTGTAAAGGCAAAATTGTCTGAAAATCTGTTAAAGAAAAAAAGAATACCAGAATATTCAAAATTACAGGAAAATATTGAGAATGAAAAAAATGAAAGGCATAAAGAATGGAAAAAAAGGACATGAAGAAGAAAATATGATCCTAGCTAGACAACCTCCCTCCATTAGACACTCAAGTCATTAAAAATAAATGCTGTTCTCATTTACGTTCAAATGTTTATGATTTATGTATAGCTTGTATGGACAGATGACAGCTTACTCACTTATATGTAATACTGTATACGAAAGGTGTTTTGGCTGGCGGGGCTCTTTCAAGTCTCACGTGTGTAGTTTTTCATCGTATTTTTGTAGAATAATTGCAATAATGATGGTATGGTAGACGATATATTCAATGAGTACGCAACATGGATCAGTTCAGGGTATATATTTCTACAATTGGATAAAACTTATATATATATATTATATATTATATATATATTATATATTATATATATATTGTATATATTAGATATTATATATATATTACATATATTAGATATAAAATAAACGTTAATGAGGGTTCATTAAAATCCTCCCTTTTAAAGCCTCACTTTCTATTAGTCTCTTCTCAAAAATAGCGTTTCCCTTTGAAAGTCAGATTTTTTAGTAATTTCCCTTCTCTAATCACTCCTCCCCTGTACGTCTCCAGTCGTTGTCTGGTCCCCCTGGAGGTCTCTTCTCAATTACGTACATTCTGCTCCCCCCTGTCACCTGGAAATAAAACCTTAGTTAAAGCGTATACATTTCTATGGTAGAACAATTGCAAATGTGATCAGCGTCAATTTTTTTTCTGTGCAATAAGGGCCAGCCGGAGCATTCACAAAAAGTTGTCGAGAATTTGATGAGAATTTGCCCTTCATCAAAAGCATTTTTGGGACCCTACTTGCCGGCATCAAAGAAGTTCCAATAACCCCGTATTGCATGGTACCCCTAGAAAAGCGGATATCCCTTAACCCCGGGGGGGGGGGGGGGGGGACTCCATTTGTAAAAGGATCGGGTATGCTCATCGTATCTCTTAGGGGTAAAAATCAGCGATTTGGTATCTTTTAGGGTGTTAAAATTGAAGTTTAGAGTTTTAGCATTTCCTGGTCTCTCTTAGGGTATCAAAAGAGCCAGGAGCTTATTATCTTGTTTTCAAATGGAAGAAATTTGCCCAGTCAACCATTCAATTTTGTGTTGATAATAATAATGTTCATTAGCTTGTTATATCGCTGGTATCTCTTAGGGGTTAAAAAATCGTCCGACCACGCCCTTTTTAAAAGACTTATCTTTTAATTGTATTTTTGAAAATTTCCGACGAGCATACCCGATCCTTTTACAATGGAGTCCCCCTCGGCCCTTAACCTAGTCTCCTAATTATTTTCAAACACCCCCTGTATACACTCCAAAACTTTGGGGACCCCTCCCCCCACATTCTCATCACCGACAAGCAACTATCGACCAAATACCGTACCATGCATAAGACTAACAACTCTAGTTTCAGACCGTCAATAAACAATAATTGACCTTCATTTCAAATTTATAACTTTAACATCCGTCGCGTTTAGTAATAGCCAATCTATCGTGAATGCGATATATAACACCTCGTCGCGTTTTGTAATAACTTGACTTAACGCGGATTGTAACTTTTCCCGTGTGCACTTATGAGAAAGAAGAAGCCACCCAGAGCAAGCACAGCCCCTCTGACTATCTCCGAAAATCACCCCGCCCATGACCGGCCAGCGCTTATTTTTGACAAAACACACGTGCCTGCAAATGCAGAGAGGAACATACAAGTAATT
This sequence comes from Telmatactis stephensoni, assembly GCA_029948255.1. Taxonomy (NCBI): domain Eukaryota; kingdom Metazoa; phylum Cnidaria; class Anthozoa; order Actiniaria; family Isophelliidae; genus Telmatactis; species Telmatactis stephensoni. The sequence continues at coordinate 101,594 of JALIZF010001235.1, read as the reverse complement.
TCAGCGGTTATTTCATGACTTAATATAATAAGCATTCTGATGCGTCAATATTCACTTTTAACTGAAATCATTTTTAAAAACTTTATTTGACTGAACGTATTCACCAAACAGCAATACAAAGATTTGTAATTTTTTCAGGCCTCCGAAGCATTCATTATCTACGCAAAAGATAACTAGGTAATTTAGACAGGTAATTAGCTCGACATAACCCCAAGATGTTGACTCTCATCGAGGGGGTCTATGTCACTTGGTAATTATTTATCAATCACCTATCAATTAGTGACAAATCAGACTTACGAGTGCATTAATTAAGCGCTGCGGGTCACCATTCTGGAGCAAAGGGAGAAGCCAACTTTTTGCCGGGAGCAAGGGGAAAAGTTGCCCCTGCCAGTAGTCCTGGCCTCACAATTTCCACATCCATACCAGTTCTGGATGTCAAAATTATTAAGTTTTTCCCTCAGTCGCTGGCGATGCAGAGGATCAGACCACTGCAAAAACGCGCGAGTAAATTTACTCAAAAACTTGATCGTGAGTAAATCGGTGCATCCACAGTCACTCACTTATCCGATTGGTTGGAATGTTTCGATAAATATTATATAAAACAGATAGATTCCATTTTTCCGTGCGTCTGTACTCTAATCGATGCACAGAAGACGTCAAAATGTGGTGAGAACAACAGTCACGCTACTCGACTTCGTCTCGTGTTGTCCTTTTTTGTTCTCACCACATTTTGACGTCATCTGTGCATCGATTAGAGTACAGACGCACGGAAAAATGGAATCTATTTGTTGAATAGCAAATGACATCACATGCGTGGGCCTTTTTAAACTACAACCTCCCAGTTCTTATGATCGTATTTTTGGGTATTTTTATAGTTTTGACTATAAACAATAGTATAACTGAAGCGATAGTCGACGTTTCGATGTCGCTGATATTATATCATTAGGGAGACAATCTTTGAACAATTCAATCTGACTTTAATTAGTTAACAAATGGATTCCATTTTTCCGTGCGTCTGTACTCTAATAGATGCACAGATGACGTCAAAAAGGTGATAAGAATAAGGCCACAATCGAGACGAAGTCTTTTGTGCATATTTTAGAGTATAAATCCTAGGAAAACTGGAATCTATATGTTTTATATGATATTTATTCAAATTTTTCAATCAATGAAAGCGCGCGTAAGATTCAGTGACGTCATCTATGCGTGTATTTAGCAAATGGATTCCATTTTTCCGTGCGTCTGTACTCTAATCGATGCACAGATGACGTCAAAATGTGGTGAGGACAAATTCTCGACTCGACTTCGTCTCGCAAAGAGTCCCAGCGTACAACTCGGGACAAATAGCGGCAATTATTCGAGACAAATGTGAGACAAATCACAGGATAAATCATACGTGTAACCAAGCGTGTATAAATAAGAGAGGGAAACTTCTAACTATCGCGCGTACCATGTGAATTCCCGTTTGGACTATTTTAGAAATCTTAAAGTTTAATTTTCGTCTTACCCTACCCCCATGTGTCAAAAATTAGTTGCTCTCTTCAATTGATATGTTTTCCAGTTGCATAAAAATGTTTTAAACTTGTTGACTTTTGGTTAAGTCAGGGTGTCAATGAGTGCTCCTGTAGAGCAATAGATAAAAATTAACTGCACGTATACGGTTTGCCAAAAATAGCCCATGCAATCGGGAATTCACATGGCGCGCGTGATATTTACAAATTTCCCTCTCTTATTTATGCTCTCTTGGTGTAACAGAACTTTCACTACTCAGACGTTTGCCTAGAAATAATTGGATGCACTTAATTGAGTTTGACTGATGAACAACAAGTACTCAAGAAATCTTGTAGCCACACTCGAGCTACCTTAACACTTTTCCGTTACCTCCGACCGATTACCAGCCAATCATTTACGGTACTAGAGCCTTCAGATAGTGTACTTGCGCAGTCATGGGTGTATTAAGTGCTGATATTTTTAAGCATCCTACCTTCTCCAATTCTGGCTCAGTGCTTCTCTTCTCAGTTACATCGCAATTAATGGCATGAAATGTCACCAAAGTTATGATTCAATTCTCAAGTTAGTGTTTTCATTCATTATTAAACGTATATATAAATTGTCTCAGGCCCTGTTTATATGGAAAAAAGTTATCTCGGTTAGACAGACAGACAGACAGACAGACAGACAGACAGACAGACATTTTTATTAGCTCTTTCTACTCTTACAAGTAAATGAGATATATGCTAATAATAGCCGAGCTGACAGCCCTCCCCCCTAGACAATTTTACAGAGCGTTTATATGGAGTTTCGTAAAGGTTTTATTTTGTTTTCGCTGGAAAATTAGCGCGTGCGTGCGCATATCATGTTTAAGCTGTTATGTGTTTATGTGTTTATGTGAGAAAAAGTTGTCCTGCCTCCCAGGGTTACCCTACCAGCCGAGACGAGTTATAACGCCCTCGAGTTGTCTCGCCCAACCGAGACGAGTTAAATTTTTCATGTAAATGCTAGGTTGAATTTTTTAAAGAAATATATGAAAAATTAGCTCGCGAAGGCAAACACGGGGGGAGGGCTGTTTCGAGTACCCGAGACAACTTTTCAGCAAAGCGTTTCTCTGTCATTTTTAGGTTCCAGTCCACACGATGCCGTTTTTCTTTTGTCTCTGTGGCGCGAAAATGGAGAACAAAAAATGCGCGCGCACGCGTTGTTGAAAACACGTCAGTTTTTTGCTGCTGATCAAGGCCTTTAATTTTGTCTACAATGAAAGCGGTTTTTTTTGTCTTGAAAAAGCTTTTATAACCTTAGCTCTCATAATAAAGACAGTATAGATTATTTTTAAAAGCTCAATATGTATACAAGAACAAAATGTCATTTGCCATCAAAATTTGGTGAACGCATCTCAAAATCTCTCAGACATATAATTATGCCTTGTAATTTGGTAGAGGTGACATTTTGATCTGCAGAAAATCCACCATTTTGAAAATATCTCCCAGAAGCTTTAGTATAATTTGACAAGGTTTTGTCACACGCTTTGAGCAGTGGTAGCATCAGCACAAAAGTAACCCTTATATACAGCTTTTGATGTATCTATTTCCCAGCGAACGCAAAAATGCTGCTTTGTTTTTTTCAGCTATGCCATCCTTACTGGATGACTTTAAGGAATAAGACGGAATAGGACGAGCTCAATTGTTCCACTGTTGACTTGTCATATACTACCCAGGCACCTGCCTGTCAAAGAAGATAAGGCCTACGTACAGCGTTTAATCAAAAAGAATCGAAATATTGGCCGAATCTTATCATGTATACGTAACAATCGACAAAGAGCTGCGACCTTGTTAAAAGAGTTCACCAGTTGCCGTATATGTAATCGATGAGGAGCTGAATAAACAAATTATAAAAATATTGGCTCGCTTAGAACTTTATTTGCCTTTTCTAACTGGTAAGAAGTGGTAGCCATAGCAACACTGGCTATGGTAATCTAAAGTAGAGCGTTACAAACCTATATGTGTAATGAAAACTCTTTTATGTGCTTGAAAGAAATTTTATGCATGAAAATTTATGATTGAATTTTAACTGTTTAACTGATTCAGAATCATTATGTATACCCGGAAGATTCGTGTGGTACTTTTTTTAACATAATTACTGATTTTTGACTATATAGCCACGCAACGCTTAAGCATTTTTTTAATTTTCAGTTTGGCATTATGTATCAGGTTTTTTTAATGGAAAATGGAAAATGGATCTCCTTGGTGAACTACAACACAAAAACACAAGAGTATATAGTTGGTCAAACATTATTAGTAATAGTCTCCTCCAATACAACATTTTGAGTTCAATTATTTTGTGTCTCAGTCATTGTAAATAGCTAGCAGGGCCTTCCTAAGTGATATTGGGAGGTGAATAATCGAAGCCTCTTCGCCACAATATCCATGCATTATGCATTAGGATGGGGTTTTCAGTCAAGCAGTCAGTCTTCTAGAACCCATTGCCGCAGCTGGGAGAAACACGGTTTATCCGCTGCGTGACACTCTTTCTCACTACTCAGGGTACTACTAGTAATGTTCTTAACTTAGAAACGAATAGAAAGCTCTCGGACGTCGAGTCTGGAAGCACATCAACGCTTGCTTGGCAAATAATTATAGTATACAGTGACGGCTGAAGGGGAACCGAGGACAAATATCACTAGGCAATAGAACTCTGAGAAAATATGGCTAGCAGTTTTAGTTGGCAGCGAGTTAAACGATTTTTTTCGATTTCATGGAGTTGGAGAAAGAGCAATCGGCAGCCTTCACAACCAGATCCCACAGAGTATAGTGAGCAACCTTCGCCAGGTAGGAAATTTTCCATTCATTCTTGATGATGATACAGCTAACAGCAACGAGTTATGTTACGAATAGGAATTATAAATATTCTCTTTGCATCTTCAGCAAAACCCGCAAAAGGGATCTCTAATGCAAGAACCGAGCGGATCAAAGGTGTTTTCAACGGGGGACTTTAACAAATGCTAAAAAGTAGAGTTATATTTTTGTCTGAATTCTGCATTAATTTTCAATTCTTCGCCTAATATGTAAAAAGATCCTTTCTATTTATTCGCTTATAAATCAAATTACGAGTTCGTATAGCTCATAGTGTTAAGTTGTTGTTTCCTTTCCTTAGGTTTCTATACAACTGGTGTCATATCCGTGCTATACATTATAGTTAGCGATATTTCATGATCGACAAATAGAAGGATAAAATCAACACAGAGAATAGAAACAAACATTGCCCTTTTCATCGATTTTCCCGAACACAACTCTCACTACTCTGTCAGTTTAATTGAACGATTTTTCAGGGCCGATTATAGATACTTGTTGTACCAATTTCTACGAAATCATTGGAAATATTACAATAGGTTTAAAATACTCGAAGAGATGCGACGTTTGGAATTCATTATTTGTAAAAAGCGATTCATTAGACTGGTATTCAACGCAAACTGAGCGACACAATAACTTTGAAATTGTTTTAACATATGTTTAATTGATCTTTTTTCCATTGATATAAGCTTGAATAGGAAGGAGAGAAACTTCCAGTTGTTCACTTTGCAACTCAGTCTATAATTGATTGCAACTTCGGGCTTTTCGGCAAACCAAATGGCTTTGGAATTTTTTATTCCATTATTTAAGACAATAAATAGTTTCGATGAGAGAATCAATCAGAGAAAAATAAAATACACTATTTCATATCGCACAAATATTTTTTGTATATATATAGTCTGAATCATAGCAAAAACAACCGCTCGATCTTCGCGCTGACATGCAGCGACATACAAAATGCGAGAATTCTCGAGGGATTTTTAATTATCGTAAAGACAAACTCAAGAGGATTATTATAATATCACGAATACTATTATAATATCACGAATACTTTAGCTTATGTAGTAAAAAGAAATAGACAAAATTGCGAGCCGGAGCCATTCTCGTGTTTATTTGCCAATGACAATGCAATCAGCCTGAAACGCTCTGTTAGCTGTTTGCGTTGGAGTTTGTCGCAAAATAAATTGATCGAAGTCAGTCACTAAATGATAAATTGAACTTATTCATACGATGACTAGGACTTTAGAAAGGTTTACTGAGGTGATGAGCTCATTCTTGAATGATTTGAAAACATGAAAAAGAAAAGTGAAGGGGAAATTCTAAATGGGAATTTGACGAAGAAAATTCTGAACTTTTTTTGAAAATTAAAATTTGTCGATAAGAATTTATTTCTGTTGCCGAAAACAATTCCTGGATTCTTCCAGCGTGTAGATTGTAGTGCAATACTTATACACAAAAAGCCTAGATATCTCTTTTCTTATCTTCAACTGCTTGGTCTAAACATTTGCATAACTGATAGTATAGCGGAAGCCGTGTGATGCTTTTATCTGAATCAGTGACAAGCAAAGCAAAATCTGGTATAAAAGCCGAATTTTCTCGTTTAATCATTAAATGAGGGTCACTTGTCTCTGGCGGTCTGTCAAATTGAATAGTTCCTATACGCTATAGAAAAGAATTTCAAAAAGGAGGAAAATCAAAAATTAGTAATATCTTACGATGGAAAGGGAAGAAAAAGAAATGTGACAAATTTGTTGATCTCAGTTTTTCGTACCACGAAACTCGGATTCTGATTGATCAGAATTTGAAAAAGTCGGCCTCTGATTGGTTGACTTTTTATTGAACTCTTGTGATCTTGACGTTTACCGCCAAAGTCGTGGGCATGCGCAGTAGCGAGTAACTAAGCGCTGGGACAGATGTGTTTGCTCACAACAGGACTAAAGAGAGAAGCCTCTGCAAAATGAACAATATTTACTTCTGAAAAATTGCTCTAAAATTTATGACTAAGTCTATCTGAAACGATCGCTACTCCTGAAAGACAGAGGGGATTGTAAATATGGATTTAGAAATTCCTGTGGGTCTTTCGGACCTGCTGCAGGACTTTACGGTGCATGTACTACGCGAGAAGCCCGAAGATATCGTTGACTTTGCTGCCAATTACTTTATGAAGCTAAAGTTGAAAGAGAAACGCTCCAAGGACGGACGAAAAAGTAAAAAGGGCAAGGGTGTCAGCTTTTCTGCTGAGCAAAACGGAGATGATGATGACGACGATGATGATGATGATATGCCAGGTATTATCTCGCTCAAATGTGTGATCTATGAAAGATGCCACAGTGATGGGCAGATTTGCCATGGTTATTAGAGAAGCTTTGTTCTTCTTCTCCTTATTTATTCGTTATAAATGGACTTTCTTTCAAATGAAGTAACTATCACAAGCCGTATTTCAGTATTTTCAGTTAGAGTTTGACAACTCTCAATTCTTGAAAATTTGAAAATAATTTTTTGAACCGTCTTTAGTTTTTTATACACTTTAACAAAAAAACCGCTCTCAATGCACAATAAACTACTTGCTAAGATAAACTGTTAATTGGGTGATGTTGTTGTGGTTGTGTGACTACGAAAGTCGAAACCGAAAGTCATATTTCATTCCTATTTTTTTCAGAACCACCGAAAAATCGATACGTAAGAAGACAATCTGGTAAGTTATTGATTTCGAGTGTTGTAGATTTCAGCTTCAACAAATTTATGTTTGCTGTTTTTGATATGCAGTTTTGGCGTTTTAAAGACCCAGAAATTGTTCACTAAATTTTAATGATAAAATGAAAAAAGTAATTAGTGGAAAACCCCTCTGGGATCCAGTTACCTTTTTGGCAATTTTTACTGATCATTAGTTGATTTCTGCGTAAATATGCAGTCTTGTTTGTAAGTTTATATGTCTTCCTTTCGTGAAAATATTAACTCACGACTTTATTAATGGACTCTAAATCCTTCAATAAAACTAAAGATCACGATCTTTTGTTTTCCAACTATAATTTCCCATTTGTTGTTTTTTTTTGACAGTTTGCGCAGAGCCACTGAATCCAGATTCTGAGGATGAAGGAGACGATCAACCGGTAATTACAGCATTTTGAAAAATATACAGCTAGCTGACTGTAATACGTTTAAAGACCTTGTCGAGTCACTTAAAAAGTCAAGAATATATTTTTATAGAAACTTTAGTTATGTAATGGGGTGATGATTCATTCAGACAACAAAAATACATGTAGTGAAGTCTAATTGATTTGGGCTTTGTCTATCAAATGTAAACAGTTTTATATTCTTTGATAAATTCTTTTCCGAACAGCATTCATTATCTTGTGGGTGAATTGGCTTGGATACACAGTATCACTGCCAAAACGAATGTATAACTGGCGTTCTAAATGAAACTCATTTACCAAGTTGGACTTATAGTTGTGATACGGGCTCGACATTCGTATGATTTATGCACCTAACAACTCACGAAACACGCATTTCGGAGTTATTTTTCAAGCATATTCAGCTGAGCAACATAATTATTTGTTCCTCGAATATTTTACTTCATAGATCTCTGACAAAAAAGGTTGTATTTCCAAAAATAATATTTGTGTTATAAACAATCAACAATCAGCTGTCAGTTCCTTCCCTAGTAGGAATATAGGAAGGACTTTGGAAATGACTCTGCTCAAAGCAACGAAAACAGAAGGCCAATTTTGTCTACTTATACAAATTAAAATTTCCCAGTCTTACGATTTTGTGGTTCATATATTTATATCAATGTAATTTTTTAAGATCTTTTCTTCTGTGTGAACATTGAAAAAAATGCAAAAATTTATTTATTTCCTAATATTCAAATATAGTATGTGAAAAATGGATTTTGTGAAATATGTGCCATTTAGCATTTATGTGAGAAAATTTGTTTGAACAAAAAATGAAATTTCAATCACTTTAAAATTTATTCTCTACACTAATAGAACAAGGAAGTACATGGGAGGCCACTTTAAGAAAGTGTTTTTTAATAGTGTTCTCCATTTTAATTAGAATGTAAAACAGAATTATTGTTCTCATTTGCATTCAGCTTCGTTATAAACCATTTCAATTGCTCTTTATAATTCCATCTGCTACCTCTTATTAAACACACAGTCATGTCTATATGATGTAGACATTTTGATCTTACATGTAATTTTACATTTCCTCTGTGTTTGAATTGCTATTGATGACTGAGCAGTGGAAAGTAATATAAAATTAATTGATTCCATAATTACATGTATTTGTTGAGGAAATGTTAATCTAAAGACGCTTCGGTTAATTCATTCAAGTTATGCGCATTTATTGATTTTTATGGGTTTCTACGAAAATTCTAAACAATATGTATCATAGAAGAAACGTTGAAGAAACGTTCTCAGTAATATATAAGATGCAACGTACATATGACATACTTAATCTGAAATATGTAACATGTATTTCAATCAGCTTTTGCTGCCAGTAATTTAACCTGCTCAACCAAATCAAGGTTTAAGCACTGGAGAAAAAGAAACTCAAATAAGTGTGAGACTGCACTGGAATTAATCCCTCCAATACCACATTAATAAGATTTAATGAACAATATTGCAATTGCTGCTATATACTGTTAGAGAGTAAATTTGATATGAGTGTGAAACGGACTGTGCTGTGCTATGGCCATTCTGTCTATAAAAACATTTGAAATTCCTGCCATAACCGTGCTTTGATAATGTGTTGCCGATTTCAAATTTATATGAAACCTACATATTATTAATAGTCAGTGGCAAAAGACTTTTATGTGATTGCACCAAAACACGCTGCATGGTTTGCAAATAAACCTGCTAATGATGTGTGATTTGCCTAATAATTGCATCAAAATTTGTCATGTAATACATGATTGTGCCAGTGTTTCCTGCCTGGTGTGTTCATATAATAATAATATAATAATAATCTTTTATTTATACTCAGATTTCAGAGTAGCAAATAATACCTCCAAGTTTTCTCCATACTCACTACCTCGACATTATTAATAAATATTTTGCATACAACACTCAACTCACATGTTGATTTTTGCTGAGGGAGGAAAAACCGGAGTATCCCAGAGAAAAAAAACTTTGTGACATGGTAGAGAACAACACATCAAATGTACAAATTCAACTCACATATGATCCAGGGCCCAAGTCAAGACTCGAACCCCAGACCACAGTGGTGAGAGGCGAATGTCTTGACCACCATTGCCACCCCACTTTGCTAATCTGTTGTTGTGGTTGTTTAAAAAGTTAAGAGTTTGTTTTTTGCTGTCATTGTGCATGTTCTATGTTCATTATCCAATAAAAAATAAAAATCAAGTGGGTTTGAAAATTCGTAAACTCAAATGTCTGTTTTTGAGCTTGATTTTAATAAAGACTTTTATTATTATTATTATCAGAATTTTTCCATTTGGCTGTATTGTAACTTATACCACTATATACATTATATGACATTTATGCTATTTTGCTTGTTTGATTTTAGATTGTTTATCCAAAGACTGATGACCAACGTCAAAGACTCAATGAAGCTGTGAAAAATATTCTCCTGTTTAAGAATCTTGCTATAGTAAGTTGTTTTATCTATAAGTGTTATTGCACAACTGTGAGAGTCATGTTGTTTTCCTTGTGAGTCTTCAATGTTGTTTCCTGAAACAAGGAGTGCTTATCATTTACTCAGAAAACCAGAAGTTCTGGTTGGAGAAACAAATGGTAACTTGTGTCATTCTGATCAGAAAAACTCAGTCTTCCAATAATAATTATTGAGGTAATTCACTTTTCTCACTCTTTTGGTACTTCTGGAAGATGGGTGTACAATTTGTCAGAAATCAAGTTTTCCACTCTTTTTTGCCATTTATTAAGCAAAAGAATTTCCATGAAGTGGTAAGCATGCACTCCAGACTTAAATGGAGACCTGCAAAATTTGACTTGAATTTTGTGAGACATTGATCTTTTTTGGAGAACATCTATATGCTATATTGTTGTGGGTCACAGTGTCTTGTGTTGACCAAAATGTTGTTTATAATACCAGTTATTCTTTCTCAAGACCTCTTTAACTAATTTATAATAATAATAACATACATGTAGTATTAATAATGATAACAAAGGTGCTTTTAACTTAGTACTAGTTCGAAAATAACATTACATGTCAAGATGAAATGCTGTATTTTGATCAGGGGCCATTTTTAACTTGTGGATTGCAAATCGTGCAATCCACGAGTTATTAGTGGAATTTTGAGCAGAAAGATAGCATAAATTTATGTGTCCATAATAAGCTCAAGTTTCAATTATAGTTGAGATCATACATGGAATCAAATGTCATAGTCAGAACAGCAGCTATCTTCATCTTCATACTTAGATTCAAAAAAGAGACATTTCAAGGCTAATTAACTCTACCACTTAGTGATAATGATCTGCATGCTGTGTTGAATTATGCATGCAGTGATTCTCAAGAGCTCTTGAATGTTCTTATAAATCCCTTGGGCACTTTATATATAACTTAACAATCAACTTAACATAGACGAGTTTCAAAAATGGCGGCCTAGTACATGAGAACGAGGCCACAAAGGCCTTGTTACCAGAAAATAAGCGTGGCAACACTTCTATTGCTATCAAAGACGATGTGTTCCTTTTCCTTTTAAAATACATATTTTATGTGCATTTTACAGGATAATTTTTATATATTTAGAATCATTTGATGCGATGTTGATTTTAGAGGCTTTTCTGGCCTCGTTATCGTGAACAATGAGCCCGCCATTTTTGAAAGTTGTCTATTGCAAACTAAGGATAGCTTGCAGCCCTGTTAAAGATGCTGGTTATAATAGGATTAGAATAAATGTACTTTATTAAACTTCAGGGGCTTATTTCTCACAAGGCCTGATAATTTGATGGGCCCATGAACTCGAAGTGCACACAGGCTTTCACCAGTCTGACAGTCAGTTTTGTTTTTGTTTTGTCTGATTTTGTTTGTTTGAAAAAAGCCACACTGGAGTCTAAAACATTCATTTGGAAGCCGATTGAAAAAAATGTCTCAACCTATAAGAAAAATGCTTGTCTCACAGTCACTCAAGTCTCACACTGACTTTTCACCCCTAAACTATGAGTGTTTGTATCAGAAGGATTCTGACTACTGTACACTTGTAAACAAATCCTTCTAATCAATCAAAACCTTCAATTTTCCCAGGGTCAACTCAATGAAGTACTAGATGCAATGTTTGAAAGAAAAACACAGTCTGGTGATCATATAATTGATCAAGGAGATGATGGAGATAACTTTTATGTTATAGACAAGTAAGGTTAACTTTATATAATATAACAATATAATTGCAACACGAGTTGTGTACATTATGATAAAATCTGGATAATTAGATGTCTTCTTAAAGGGAAAGGCAAACAAAATGTACACAGAGAAAAATATCAAATACTGTAATTTTCAAAATCATGCGAACTCAGACATCCAAACAATCAACTGGATTTTGTCGATTTGGCTTCCATCAATTATTAATGATCAAAATAACAAACAATGATCTCAAAGCACTCTAAATACCTTCCAAATGACCTCAGACAACAATTATCTTCTGTATTTCTTTGTTATTTTGATTTTTAATTTTGATCAACAGAAGTGAAATCAACATGCACTAGCTGCAGCTTGCAGCTGCTGTTTCATCACTCATTGTTTGACACTTGAATATTTATTAATAGCTATTTAAGTATAGGAATAATTATTCTAGCTTAGGAAATTCATAGAAACACTTTCAACAGATCTTTCAACAGATCTTAATTACCTGTCATGCAAATTTATGTGTAACATGTTTGGCAGATGTGTTAGCAGATGTGTTACTTAATGCTTTGCAATTTCTATGTGTATAGTATAGGCTAATTATATTAAATATTAATTCTCTATTCATAGAGGAAAATTTGACATTTTTGTGAAAATTGATGGTGAAGATAAATGTGTAAGTAGACTTTGTACACTTGTAATTTTTGAGTGTGGCCATTGTTTGACTGCCAAATAAGACGGCACCATAATGAGCTTTTATCATGTAATTCCAAAAGTCACAGTACAGAAATATAATTACCATTGCTGGAAAGAGCATGTCAAAATTAGTAAAACTGTGATGTTTGAATGAAGTAACTTTCAAACTTACGAAGATATGAATTTTCCGAAATTGAAATTTTCATCATGAAAACATTCACTGGTAGGCAAGAGATGCCTACCAGCAAAGGTTTTCTTACAAATTCACACTTTTCAAAAACTCATATTCTCACGAGTTTTGAATTTAATTCCTTCAAACTTCACTGTCTTGCTAATTTGAACATGCTCTTAGCTTTCCAGCTATGGTAATTCTTTTTCTGTTTTGCGAATTTAAAAATACCTGATAAAAGCTCATTGTGGGGATTACTTTTTCACTTGCTTTTATAAGAGTTAAAGAACTTCTGCTTGCAATACACACAGTGTCCAACCTAATATGTAAAATTCCTGAAAATGGTGTTTCCAGGCATCTGCACATAGATTTCAAAACTTTCTCACGTGCCCTTGATCCCTCCCCCCAAACAGCTTGTGCCTTAGTAGTGCTTGTTAACAAGTTATCAATAACTAGACACTCTGAGTACATGTATATAACTCTAGGTCATGTATTTGATGTGCCACATTGTGCAACACTGTAAAGTAGGAGCAAGTTACAGTTTTTAACTAGATGCAGAACCATTGACTTAATATGAATAATAATTGCTTCAAGTCTATCCTATATCTCCTTGATAAATTATGAAGTACAATTCATTTGATTTTTGATATTTTTTTAAGGTTGGGGTTTACGATAATAAAGGCAGCTTTGGAGAACTTGCATTGATGTACAATACTCCAAGGTTAGTTTTAGAATTTCCACAAACCATTAAAAACTGCACCTTAGTGTATTGGACACATATACCAAAAAATCAAAAGTTTCCAAGTGAGAATATAAGAACGAAGTGAACAAAGAATATATAGTTCCAGTACACATTAAGAAAGACCCTCAAAAATTTAGATCATAAGGCCTGATTCTCTCTAGTAGTGATGCATAAACGAAGGCAACATACACAGACTCAGCAGTACATTGGCTCTTGTTTCACAAAATGCACATAACTTACAAGGTCACAAGTACTTGTAAATCCAAAGAATGACTTAGTTTTCCCAAGGATTTTGCAGACTTGGCAGTATACTGGCCCTTGTTTCACAAAATGCACTTTCTTACAAGTACTTGTAAATCCAAATAGTGACTTAGTTTTCCTGAGGATTTACATTTGCCAATAAAAGGCTATATCATTTGTGCAGCTGCTGCAAGAAAAAAATCTTCCATTCTTTTCCACTTGCATTATTTTGTATTTGCATCACTACTTTTTCAAGTGAGAAAATGAATAAAACATGTGTTGTCTTGTGTCACTAGTGAGAACTGGGCCTGAAAAGTAAAAGCAAAGCCTATGGGTGACTGGCTGATATTCTGATTTGGACAGCTAGACCTTTAGAAGAGTATTAGGATTGCTAATTGTCTGCATTATTAAATTGTAGGGCTGCCACTATTGTTGCCACAACCGAGGGTATTATTTGGGCCCTGGTAAGTATAATTCTGGCATAAATTATAATTATAAAAATAATGATATTTATATAATAACCATGTCTCAACGGTCGAAATACATTCTTTTCTATATAATGATTCAACTACAACAAACGGAAATACAGTCAATAACAGAAATACTAGCTGAAGGAACTTCTGATGTTAAATATAATAGTACTTTACGTTTTCATAATTATCATTTTCAAATGTTGCAAAATGACCGTTTAAAACATAGGGCTCTTGTTAGAAGCCAGCAATTAACTGCCAGAAATCTGGGGTAAAGATGAAATTGGAGTATGCATATAATATTCTAGCCTTTAGGTTTGACTTTTACCATCAACCTACACTGTAACTTGTCCTCAGGCTGCTTATAATAATCCCATTTTTTGTCGTCTGTTCAAAATTCTGCTGAGAAGTCTGAAATACATGATTTTTGTTTTTCTTTTCTATTCACTAATGTGATCAAAACTCCATTTTTGTAGGATCGCATGACATTTAGAAGAATTCTATTAAAGGCAGCTGCAAAAAAGAGAAAGGCACTTGAGGCTCTGTTGGAGAGAGTCCCCATGCTCAAGGAAATCACTGTGAGTTTCTTTTTGTTTAACATTAAATTACATTACTTTTACAGCCAAGCCTTTGATTATAATCCCAGCTAGCTGGGTGTCTCGGAAAGAGATTTGATTATAACTGCTTATTATTATAAGTACAACTTCAAGGAGTTACATAGCTCTTAATATTTTTGGGTTTATGTTTAATGAACTGGTGAGTCAAGTGATTATTTGCAAAATATTCAATGTAGAGGTAGTGAATGTGAGAGTATAGTGTCCCCCCAATTAGTGCACGAGCACTATAAGACTAGGACACTTAAATAAACAGTTATTTAATATTTTATTTTTATGTTAATTTTACAATACCCTTCTTCGTAATTACCCTTCTTCATAACTTGTTTCATCAATCTAACTTGTAAAAATATTTTATTTGTATCAAGCTTCCGATCTACATGGTTATCCTCAAGGGTAACACATAGTCAGAATGCTCATTATTGTTACCCCTGTGGATAAGTGCATAGGTTGAAAGCTCGGTAAAAATAAAATATTTTTTGTACAAATTGGGTTGATGATAATTAAAAGCTAATTCTGAAGTTGAACACAACCTGCAAACATCTATTTGACTTAATGGCCTTCTTGTTGCAAGTCTGAAATAGAAATAGAAATTCAGGATAACATTATAACTGTTAACACTTTGTAACCAATACATTCGACTACTTAAGTTTTACATAATATATAAAACTCGATCTTTTTTCTTGACAGGAATACGAAAGAATGAATCTTGCAGATGCTCTACATTCAAAGACATTCAAAGATGGAGAATGTATTATCAAGCAGGTAACCATAGAAACCAAAAATCAATAACTAAACTAGCAATAAGTATATATGGATGGTGTGGGTGTAAAACAAACCAGAGAATTGCCTTTGAAAGTGAACACTAACAAAATATTTGCACAGCTTGTAGATTGTACTTGAAACTATTTTATTTTCCCATTTGCATTTTTGTATATTATAATGCTGACATTAAATTTCAATTTCAAAAGCTATAGTTCTTAATGTTTATTAATGGTTATTCTCACTGTGCAAGAAAACTTGGAAAAGAATAGATAGATTGAAGAAATTGTACAACTGTACGATGCTTAAGGTGGCCCGTACCTATTGATTTGTTTGTTGGGCATGAATTTCAATCGCGTCCTTTTACATCAAAACCTTGTCCGATTTCTGAGAAATTTGCAGCCATTTGTCTACAAGCCTTGAAATTTGTACCGGTAATTATTTTTCTGCGAATTATATCAAGGAATTTGAGATAACAGACGATTTTTAAAAATGGCTTTTTGAGAAAAATTGGTCATAAATCCAAAATTCCAAGGTGAATTTTTTTCCTATTTCGTCAATCAAGTATAAAGGCATAGAGGACTACATACAACATGTATCGTGCCAATTAGTGCCTTAGAAGTTGCGATACAAAATTTGTGCTGCCTGTTTCGACGCAAAATTATGTAGTCAAAACTACCGCCAAAATCTCAACAAAATTTCAAAAGCAGCGAGAACTATATCTGCTAGAAGAAAGACAAATACCTATTGTAACTTGTGAGCAAAATATGGAGAGACGAGAAGCTAAACGCCAATGTTATCCTCAAGCAAACTTGGGGAGTAATTTTTGTGACCACGAGGTGAGCGTTGCGAATTTGTATTCCATCGACTTCTACAAATTCTGTCGAATTGTTTTGTGAATTTTTCTTGGTATGGGATAGAACAAGATGTTAACATACCTGCTGCCAAGTGTCGTTGTGTTTGCTGCACTAGGTATAATTCAGTAAGCTTCAAAAGTAAGCAACTTCATCGAGTCGACGTTTGAGCTGCAAAGGTAAAGCCCTCAAGGTTTGTTAATTTATTCAAAACAACACCTTACTATCTGTTCCAAAATTCCGCACGGGATCTAGACTTTTGAGAATAAAGACAGTAGTTCTCTGAATAGAATTGCTTCTGAGTCTAAATCCCGTGTGGAATTTTGCAACAGATAGCAAGGTGTTGTTTTGAATAAATTAACAAACCATGAGGGTTTTACCTTGGCAGCTCAAACGTCGACTCGATGTAGTTGCTAACTATTGAAACTTATTGAATTATACCTAGTGCAGCAAAGACAACGACACTTGGTAACAGGTATGTTAACATCTTGTTCTATCCCATACCTAGAAAATTTCAGGAAATAATTCGACAGAATTTGTAGAAGTCGATGGAATACAAATTCGCAAAGCTCACCTCGTGGTCACAAAAATTACTCCCCAAGTTTGCTTGAGGATAACATTGGCGTTTAGCTTCTCATCTCTGCATATTTTGTTCACAAGTTACAATAAGTATTTGTCTTTCTTCTAGAGCAGATATAGTTCTCGCTGTTTTTGAAATTTTGTTGAGATTTTGGCGGTAGTTTTGACTACATAATTTTGCGTCGAAACAGGCAGCACAAATTTTGTATCGCAACTTCTAAGGCACTAATTGGCACGATACATGTTGTATGTAGTCCTCTATGCCTTTATACTTGATTGACGAAATAGGAAAAAAATTCACCTTGGAATTTTGGATTTATGACCAATTTTTCTCAAAAGGCCATTTTTAAAAATCGTCTGATATCTCAAATTCCTTGATCTAATTCGCAGAAAAATAATTACCGGTACAAATTTCAAGGCTTGTAGACAAATGGCTGCAAATTTCCTAAAAATCGGACAAGGTTTTGATGTAAAAAGACGCGATTAAAAATTATGTCTAACAAACAAATCAATAGGTACGGGCCACCTTAAGTCTTTGAGAAAATGTTTGAGTAATTCACTAATTAACCAAGAATTTCAAATGAAATGTTGAAATTTATTATTTTGTTGTATTCATTCACTCATTCATTCATTCATTATTTATTTATTTCATAATTATTTTTATTGAGCAAAAAATATTCAAAATTTTATATAATTTAGAAATGCACAATATTGCTTGTACAGCTGTGTACACATTGTTGTGGGAGAAAGTGAGTTTTTTGTCATCCAATAGGGAAACAAGTTATCTTTGAAAAATGAAGTCTAAAGTTTTGCTTTGACAGCTAGATCTCAACATCAAAGAAGTCTGTTGAGTGGATCTTGAAGTCTAGATGTCCCCAGGCTCCAATCCCCCCAAATGACAATAATTTAACGAATAGATTCCATTTTCTGTGTATCTGTACTCTAATAGATATATGGATGAGATAACGTCAAAATGTGGTGAAAACAATAAAAGTACACCACAAGATGAAAATGAGTTGTGTGAATGTTGTTCTCACCACATTTTGATGTCTTCTGTGCATCTAATAGTGGACAGGTCAATGGAAAAATGGGATCTATTCAAGATATTTTATATAGTATTGATCTACTGTACATAGTAATCATTTAATCCATTCAGATGATGCATTAGATTTAATTATATCATCTATGCATGTGTATTGTAATCACACACAGTTCTTGACCAATCAGAGCACACTTAATATACCAATTATTATTATAATAATATAGATCATTGAGTTATTATTTGAAGTCAAATGGATTGTTTATTATTCACAGGGTGATGAAGCAGATTACATGTATTTTGTAGAAGAAGGAGTTGTTTCCATTAGGATACACAATCAGGTAAACACTCAAAGCTCTTCAACCAGCTCTCAAACTAATCTGAGTTTTCAAGGGGCTCTAGCTTACATGTAAATGTTTAGCCACGTAAAGAATGTAAGGAATTATAAACAGCTTTGTGGGGGTTGGGTTGGGCTGGACAGCAGAAGATCAGTACAATTGTATGTTTAACCGCCAGGATATTGCTTCATTTATCTTCATCTGTAATGTATATCCTCTTTTATCAAGCTCATTAATAATTCATTAGAAAACACAATGGAAATCACTACCATAATGTAGATCTTTATATTGGAAAAAGATTTTGGTTCATTTACATAAAGTTTAACTTTGTTTTTCTAAGCCAAAAATAGTCCAACTTGGAAAATTCTGGTCAAATGTGATAACAGACAACTAGACGTTTGATAAGTAATGTAAAGAACTGAGAGCGTGTTATATTGGGTCAAAAGATCCTTGCCTTTGGCTCAGATCTTTATCCATGCACCCATATAACACGCTCTCTCATTCTTTACACATTTATACTTAATCACCAATTGTTGTGTCTGTGGAACAAGTAAAAATGTTTTCTATTTTCATAATTCCAAAGTTATTGCTCACTTTGCATTGTATGTTGACATATGACGTAAGCTGTTTTGGGGTACACCATTTCCTTTGAACTAAAGTGGTAGTAAAATGCTTCTACATTGGGTTCAATAAGGACTTAACACCAGACAAATTTACTGGCTATAAGCATGACTTTGCTGAGTTTTGCCCGGCTGTCTTTGGATAATGCAAACCAACCTTTGATATTGAATGTGTGTAGTCTTGCCTGGTAAAAAAAAAAGTACTCTAAATGCTTTGTTTATGGTGAAAGAGCTATCCTGAGCTAGTTTCCAGGCACTCCACTGAAATAATCACAACTAAATAATGTAAATGAATAATAATTAAAAGTGTTTAAGAAACCCAACTGGCAAGGAGGCAAACCAGTTGGCTATAATTTACAAAATGTACAAGCATGGTTGAGAAACTGAATGATTCAATGAGATTCCTATTTTAAATTCCATGATGGCAAATTGTGATCATAGTAATTTTTCTTTATTATACAATTGATTGACTTGCATTGGGTATGTATCTGCATGACAGTCAGATTATTCAGTATAATCAGTTTTCACTAGATACATAAAATTTTGCTTGCAGTAATGTTTTTATTTCAATTGTAGAATGATCCCACAACTGAGGTTGAAGTGACCAAAGTTACCCAGGGTGGCTACTTTGGTGAGTTAGCTCTTCTCACCCACAAACCAAGAGCTGCTTCTGTATATGCCACAGGAGAAGTCACTTGTGCAGGTAATCCAGTCAAATTCTGTTTGTATTAATACCAACTACTTTTTTGGGTGGCAACTATTACTAACAGTTGCTTAAGGCGCTGTTACACGATGCAATTTTTCTTGCAACTTGCAATGCGATGCTGACAAAAGCAGAGCATTGCAAGTTGCTGGCAAGATGTCAGACGCTCGCAAAATTTCTCTTCGCAACTCGCAACACAACTCTTTCTTGACCTTCGAAAAACCAGATATGTCCGTGGTCACTGCTTTCTGATTGGTCATTTGCGACAGGGATTGCATTGCAGGTTGCTGGATGGATGTTACATGCTGTAATGTGCTTCTCAACATTGCAAAAAGTAGAAACTCGTTTAACGTTTCCTGCAACTTGCAATGTTTGCAGAGAAGGGTGTTACATGTGCAATCTCTTCTGCAACTTGCAATGCAATGCTAATATAAGTTGCAAGAAAAATTGCACTGTGTAACAGCGCCTTTAGTGAGCATTGAATGTGTATAATTGATCCATGATCAAATCAGACTTCTCTTGGATTTCAATATAAAGCAAGGTGATCTTTGAGTTTGCATGATCAGAATGTTAAACTGCAAACTGACAGTTGACTGTAGAACAATTAACTGTGGTGTGTTTCAAAAATCTCAAAGAAAGCAGCCTAACATTGGGATAGCCGGCATGTGCCATTATCTACCAGGGCCCGGTTGTACGAAGGTTGGATAAAGTTATCCACCGGATAAGAGTTATCCACTGTATAGATTTTGTATAGATTTTATCCGCTGGATAAGGATTTATCCGCTGGATAGCGCTATTCACCCTTCGTACAACCGGACCCAGGGGATAAAGCCTGGGGACTGCTGTATATTTTAAATGGGGTTAACCATTGGTCATTTAAATGTTTCTAAAAGGTACTAAAATGGGCATGGTTTAATCTTCACCCCTAAAGGTTACTAGTATTAATACAAGATTTCCTCAAATGTTCAAAAATAAATTCATCAAGCACTTTGAAATTAAGTGCCTGTTTGCAAAAACCATGAAGATCTTACCCTGTGAGCAGGCATTATTTTACACCTCCCTAAGAGTGAGTTACTTTTCTCATCACTCCTAGGGAGGTGAGTCAGAAAATAATGTCTGCTTGCAGGATATGAAGATCTAGAAATGAAAAGATCTAGAAATACTAATCACTTTAATATTTACTTTTTTATAAAGAAATCTTGATGAAAAAGCTTTTAATGCATTATCCATTATTTTTGCAACATTTTTCCACAAAACTGAAAAAGTGATTTGCATGCACCCATTGGAGTTGGTTCATGCTATTTGACCTATCAGCATGCACATCATATATTAGCTAATAATGCTATTGGAAAATTACAAATTTTAAACTGGTCAAGATTGTAAATATGGTCAGAATTTTGAGCTTTGAACTTCTGTTCAATGGTTTTTCTCTGTATTTTTATTAGTTCTGGATGTTCATGCTTTTGAAAGATTGTTAGGACCTTGTATGGACATTATGAAGAGAAGCATTGATGACTATGAAGAACAGCTGAAAAAGTTTGGTGTTGAACATGACGACTTAAGATAAGGCGTCCTTTGTATGGATGTAATATTTTGTAGAAAAGACTGCTGAAGTTTTTATTCCAAAGGTGAAAATATATTGAACCTTTTCATTTGATTTAAATTTTACAAAGATTATATTGTAAGAAAGATGTCTGAAATATCTTCTCAATTTACTGGTGATTTTATATATACACTAGTTAAAAATCACTTTAATTTTTTAAATAGCTTATTTTGGATATTCAGTGTATTTATGACTTAAAAACTTCCAAGGTATGTTGTAAAACATGCCTCTTACTGGATTACGTTGATTCAACCTGTTGGTTTTGTGCAAGGTTGCACATTTTCTATTCCAATAGTTTATTACTAAACGTCATTAGGCTAATGTTAAAAGATCATTTGCTGTCTGTAAATAAAACCTATTTATTATGTGGTGTTTTATTGTACTTTTGTGTGATACCAATCTTGATCAAGTTATCCTTGGTAAATCAACCTCATTTTAACGTTAACATCAATGGCCTGTAACAGTTTTTCAACTGATGAACTCAAGGCTGACGTGAATGAAGAACACAAGCCACACTTACAGTGCTGCGCCTCGAACCGTTGCCACTACCACAAAGTTTTTGATTACTTTTTGACATCTTTTGGACAACTTTGAATACCGCTAACCAATTAGATACTGGCGCTTCACTTTGATGTCTCGATAGGCGGAGTTTGTACATCATATCGAAACATCAAAGTGAAGCGACGATATTTAATTGGTTAGCGGTATTCAAGGTTGTCAAAAAGATGTCAAAAATTAATCAAAAACTTTGTGGAAGTGGCAACGGTTCGAAGCGCAGCACTGTAATAACAAGCCACACTCACAGTCAACATTGGGCGCTTACATATTAATTATGTAACAATAATATTGAGGTATTCATAACTATCATTAATATTTCCCTATTTATATGTCAGTAAAAACTTCAAAAACCAAATTTTTCTTTTCTGATGGCGACCAGTGATTTTTACCGTCTGTTAACAGCTCCATCACCAGCAACTGAAAGAATCTTTGATGTCAAGAATTTTTGCTTTCTACAAACGTTCTTGAAGAATTTTTGGTGTTTGAAATAAATGTTACATGCATGTTGGAGGTTGTGATGTCACATAACACAACTGCATTTTATTTATTAATAATAATTCTAGTACAATATTAGTCCTGGAATGTTTTCAAATTCAAACACAACACCCTGAATGCACTAGATTGCATCTTGGTATACTTTAAATTTTCAAAATTTCTCAGAACAGCATTCTGAACCCCCCTTTGCACCTTCAGCACTCACTATGTGTCAGTTTCCACCTGGTATAGTTCAGTCGGTTTCTAACTAGTTTCCAGTAGCTCAGTGGTAGAGCATCCGTCTAGTTAATCGGAAGGTCGTGGGTTCGGTTCCCACCTGGGGCTCAGATTTTTTCTGTAGTGGTTGATGTTGTGTTGTAACGTGGAGTTATCATTGAATCAATTTATATGTATCTTTACCAATTCTATGTACAGTTGCATTCATAGAGAAAAACTTCTAATTAAAAACCTTTAAAAAATGGCACATGTGAATGAATGAATGAGCTCACACCACCATCTTCACAGTTAGAAAAAATAATAAAACTACATCAAAATTGTCAATCCAAGTTGCTGTACTCTCATTTGTTTTTTATTCAACTTCACAAAGCTTATGATTGTCCTAAAAGTACAAACATATTAAGTACTGCAAAAATATTTACAAGTGTACACAACCACAATGATAACATTTTACAGAGTAAACAGCACGTGTTGAGTGCAAGTATAATACAAACATTCCAATAATAAGACCGTTGTGTATTTTACAGAATTTGTGTGAACATTCAGTAATAATAAAGAGATCTTTGTATGCAAACAATAGCCATTTTTAATTTATTTTTAATTTCAATGTTGAAACACCACATGCATTGTATCATCAGGCAAGATCCACCCACAAGTTGGGTTTAGAAATCAAGCTATCATTAGACTATTAACAGCCAATACGTACAGTGGGTTTATGTTTACTGTAATTACTCCCTACCGTTGTGCCCCCAAAACTCATAATCTGGTGAGTTAGACAGCACAAGCAGTAGGGAATTAACCTCAGCAACCTGTAGCAGTGAAGGATGAACCAGAGCTTTTAGAAATTTCCATAGTAGTGAAATTCTGTTGAAAGAAAAATAAATGATAAATTAGCTAGTGAATGCAACCTTACCAACACCTTACCAACCACTTACTGACACCTTACCAACCACTTACTGACACCTTACCAACCACTTACCGACACCTTACCAACCACTTACTGACACCTTACCAACCACTTACTGACACCTTACCAACCACTTCCTGACACCTTACCAACCACTGACACCTTACCAACTGTTTACTGACATCTTACCAACCACTTACCGACACCTTACCAACCACTTACCGACACCTTACCAACCACTTACCGACACCTTACCAACCACTTCCTGACACCTTACCAACCACTTACAGACACCTTACCAAGTACCACTTACTGACACCTTACCAACCACTTACTGACACCTTACCAACCACTTACTGACACCTTACCAACCACTTACTGACACCTTACCAACCACTTCCTGACACCTTACCAACCACTGACACCTTACCAACTGTTTACTGACATCTTACCAACCACTTACCGACACCTTACCAACCACTTACCGACACCTTACCAACCACTTACCGACACCTTACCAACCACTTACCGACACCTTACCAACCACTTCCTGACACCTTACCAACCACTTCCTGACACCTTACCAACCACTTACAGACACCTTACCAACCACTTCCTGACACCTTACCAACCACTTACAGACACCTTACCAAGTACCACTTACTGACACCTTACCAACCACTTACTGACACCTTACCAACCACTTACTGACACCTTACCAACCACTTACTGACACCTTACCAACCACTTACTGACACCTTACCAACCACTTACTGACACCTTACCAACCACTTACTGACACCTTACCAACCACTTACTGACAAAGTATGAGCCACCTACCAATATCCTACCAATGACTTCATACTTAAACTAATGCTTACATGAGCCAAATAATCTTGTAAACAAACCTCAGAACATGTAGGGTGTATTCCTATAGTATGATCAAAGTCAGCCTTTGTAGCACCACACTTGATTGCAACAGCATAGCCCTGGGTAACCTCTCCTGCATTGGGTCCCAGATAATGAAATCCAACAACTCTTTCCTGGAATGGAAGGAAAATCAGTCATCATGTAATGTTTACAATAAAAAAAGACCCAGAGGAAGACCAAGAAAACGTGGATGGATAAGACAAGATTTAGAGGCACTGGGCTGGGACTATCAGAGGAAGAGCCCCACGATTGAGAAAAATGGAAAAACCCCACCCTGGCACCACGATGCAATGTAATGTTTACAATATACATGATATAAAAGTATCGCCTAGCAGCAGCAGCCGAAACGTCACATTCACCCACAAATGGATTGATTGTAATTGTGAGACGACTGAATATGTATCCTTTATTATCATCCACAATGAATAATGCTTTTCACTTTATTATTAACATAGTTACATAATTATTTTAATTTGTAAAATTCATTTACAGTGCATACATACAGTATGTATAAGATACATTATTATACAATTCTCAAAAGAACGCATGTAATATGCTCTATATCCTCTATTTCATAAAATATCTAAAATATTATCTTTTTACTACTTACGTTATCTGGTTTATTGCACAATATTTTGGCATAACAGGCATTGGTTTCCCTGTGAGCAACTGTGTACTCAAGAGGTTGGAACTCAATATGATACACTTCTAAATTTTCTGAACCAAACTTAGCAATAGCACCTTCTTCAGAGTATCCAATAGCACCATACTCCAATGGTGTGAAGACAGTTGTAGGTACATTGATGTAATCGCACTGTAGAAAGTCAAATATAATTGATTTGAGCAGCAAATTAAATAAGATTTTAAGAAAAGAACAAATCAAAAAAGAAAGCTCATTTAGGACAGACAAGGAAGGAAGGAAAGGAAGAAGGGGAAAGAAAAATTGGAATGAAGGATTTTATTTAATAATGTGAGTGTGGCAGTGGTGGAAAGAAATGAAAATATGTAGCCACTTGACATAGATGAAAAGTTAGTTCCTTCAGCACTTGTAAGCTGCAGCTGGTCTCCCAGGAAACCAACTGTGTGCTCTTTATCCCTCCTCTCTCCATCAGTGCTCTGTTTTAAGGGTATTTAAAGTTAATTAAAGCTTCACAGAATGGAAAGAAATCGAAACAAGTGTGAAGGCCATGTACTGTATGTACTAAATAGCCAACTTAGCTATACTGGAGATTCAGTCTATAATAAAAGTATTAATATTCGAAGTTAGTTTCAAAAATCAAAAAGTTTAATATTTACCTGTAGTTTGTCATTCTGGTAGAGTCTCCTAGACAACAGCTTACCAGCCTCTATTGCAACTGGGGTTAATTCAAGTTTACCATCTAAAATATCTCCAACTCCATAAATATTGGGAACATTAGTTTGTTCATTATCATCAACCATTACTTTATTGTTTCTGAAAAAAGATGAGAGTATTTGTTAACAACGTAATAACTGTGAGCTTCATAATCTTGTTTTTACAAGTGACTGACAACATGCGTGGCAGATTTCAGGGTTGGGGTGCAACCCCCCCCCCCCCCCCCCCCCCTCTCCTGAGATGACTTTAATTTTGGTCCCTGTTTTACATCTGGACAATTTATGATATCATCCTAAGTTATGTGCCTTAGTGTTCAAATTTAGCTGCTTTAAATTCTCTGGAAAGTCTGGATGTACATGTAGTGCTGTTTGCTGAGGCAAAACAATTGCATTACATGGAGCCACAAATAATGATGATGTCCAAGATATATATTTTACTTACTTAGGGTTTAATGTCACTCCAGCTTTGTCTAGTCCTATTTCTGTTGTACATGGATCTCGGCCAATTGCAAAGATGATCTAGCATTAACAGAATATTAAGTAATTCATAATAATAATAATAATAATTTATTAACTTCGTGACTGTGTCAGTGCCATGTTGTCTAAAAAAACATTTGAAATTCTTGCCATAACAGTGAAGTGCTGTTTAATTCAGTCAATCATACAAATCTACTCTGTGCCCCTTTAATTAATGACAGAAAAACTTACAGTATTGCATTCAATAACCTCTTCCTCTCCTGTTTCCAACATCTTGTAGTAAACCTTCAGCTTTGGAGGTGTGCCCTCTTCTACCTTCTCAACCCTAGTTGGTACTGCAGGTCTTTTAAACTTTACACCATGATTTGTCATGTGTTCTCCTATCTTCTCGGCCATTTGCTACAATGATAAGAAAATACATATTTAATGTTTCTCTACACAAATTTCTGTCAGTTCAAGTGTCATTTTGTATATCATTTTTCTGATGGGTTATTCAAATGGTACCAAGTATTTTTCTACAAATTCCAACCTGTCTTATGGATTTTATGTATGTAGCATCAAGGACCTTGAAATGTGAGGTGAATTCCAATGAGTTGCAAAAGTCAAATCAGACCCAACTAATTGAATATGAAAAGATTTGAATCTCATTTGAAATGAGGTGAAAGGAGACTTTTTGTACACACACTGTACTTGAAGAGAAGTCTTGAAACAGCTTAGTGGGGAAGTATTACAGTTACCCTCCCCTCCCCTTCAATTAGTGCAAATTTTGTATGAGTGTGAAAAACTACGGCACGGTTACGGCGTGACACGGACACGGCACGGAACCTCGCCTGCTGATGTCTTTGTAAATTTGTAAAGAAATTAGCAGGCGAGGTTCCGTGCCGTGTCTGTGCCGTGCCGTAACTGTGCCGTAGTTTTTCACACTCATACGAAATCTGCTCTGACTAATAAGCAAAGAAGTCGACCTGATCATTGACTGACCTGATCAAAACCTCTGAGTAAAATAGACCTGACAATGATAGTAACATCAAGGCCCATACCAGCCAAGAAACCACCACATTCTAGAGACACATAGGAGGCCCCCACTAGTACTGTTTTACCAGGACAATAGGAGAGGGAAAACAGATCATCACTGAAATATAAAAACATATTTAATCCATTGTTTATTTTTTCTACTAGTACTGTTTTACCAGGACAATAGGAGAGGGAAAATAGATCATCACTGAAATATAAAAACATATTTAATCCATTGTTTATTCTTTCAAACATTAATTTATTCAAGACATTTAGTGCAGATTTCGTATGAGTGTGAAAAGGACCGTGCCGTGACTGTGTCAGTGCCATGTTTCCTATCAAAACATTCGAAAATTCTGCCGTAAACGCGCCGTGACCGTGCCACGGCCTTTTCATACTCATACGAAATCTGCACTATTCATCTGCTTACTAAGGTGTTAATTCATCTATTTGCTTGTTTATTTTCACTGTCTATGCAGCCTCGTTTTATTGTTTTCTCATTCATCTTTACTCCTTTTTTAGCCAGTTAGTTACTAACCCATTCATCCACTTATTAATTTATTTGACACCTAACTTACTCTGTCATTCATTCATTCATTCATCCATCCATCATTCATTCATTCAATCATTCACTTCTTCACCCATCCATTCATTTATTCTTTGTTCTTCAATCATTCAACCATTTGTTCATTCATCCATTATTTCAAAGTGTGTTGCCCTACCTGGTTATACCGTATTCCTTAGCCCCTGGGATAGATGGATAACGTGGCCGTAATCCCATAGCTAGTACAAAAGTGTTGGCTGTCATGTTTACTTCTTTGCCCCTCTTATCAGTAGTCTAACAAAAAGAAACACAATGTGCATTTAGACTAATTGAGTATCACACATGTATATGAAAACCACTCTATGAAATAACTACCAGTTGGCAATCAATCTTGAAAGAAAGAAAGAAAGAAAGAATCAACTTCTCAGAAGCTTAGGGTTGAGAATAGTCAATTGAAAGCTATGTGTGCATGATGCAGACAGTGATGTCAACCAGTCAAAAATGAGAAAACTATATTTCCAGAACATATTATACAAGCACGTTCACAGGGGCCTCTTCTCTAGGACTGAGAAACGAGCAACAAAATGATACCCTTGGATTTCCAAGGATGCTGCGTAATGTGCCTGGGTCTTTATTTGTAATCGGTCTTGAAAACAGGCCGGGGTTTATTACAGATAGAGTGACAATACCTTGATGGTGTGGTTATCTATAAATTCACCATAAGCATTCTTATAAGTAACTTTCTTGTCTCTAAGTTGAACCCTGTAACCCCAGTTTAATGATCCTATGTAATCCTGATAACAAATAACAAAGATTATACTTAGATGATTGTTAAAATGAGAATGTGTTGTTCCAGAAACTATCCATAATTTCGAAGAGGGGGGGGAGGAGTGGGTCAGAATAAAAACAAAATTACAAAGTTTTATGGGGGAAAATGAAAGTTCCAGAGGATTGTGTGTGTGTGGGTGGGTGGGTGGGGGGGAGGGGGGGAGGGTCCACTTACAAATTCCCTCCATGGTAGGGGTATGGATCTTTCTGGAACTACACAATCTTAAAAATTTATTTACTTAATATAAAATTATCAAGTGAGTCAAGTTCAAATAAACTTTACTGACCTGAACACCATCTCGAAGTTTATCCCACTTGTGTTGAACTACCAAAAACAAACAAATACTGTGAGTCATGAAATACCACTAATTACTGGGCTACCAGGCCCAGTTGAAAATTTGAGATGTTTTTTTCTTTTTTGTTTCCTGTCGCCTCGCGAAATGGCCATTCTTGCACAATACTGTACACGCGCAATGCATTACTGGGTGCTTCAAGAAATCACCAGAGAGAATTAGGCCGCCATTACATATGACATTTCCAAGTAAGTTTTTAACCATTTTCTTCGGGATTATTGTTGTTCTTCCCATATGTTAGATAGAATTACCGTTTACAAATCTAGAGGAGATTTCTTGTTGAATATTTTGCTGATTCATAGAAGATTTTAAAGCTTCATCGATCGTACTTGAAATAAGACGGCGGGGACTTCAAATCGGTCTTCTCAAAACCTAACCAAAGCATTCTAGAATCTATCGGGAACCACACACAGTTCCATTAGACGTAGTACTTTTATTGTCAATAATAAATTTAAGAAATATACATGGAAATAAAGCTTTTGTTTTTTTTCAAAGTCTTGTTTTGAACAGTGATATTTTCATGTGCGTGATCGAGAAAGAATACCAGTCTCAAGAAATACACGCATCATAAATAAATCCAGGAAAACTACAAGTCATCTGTTAAAAAGAATTGAATTATCACAGAGGAGTGAATCATTCCAATTTTATTCTGTCAAGTGATATAGAAACAAATCATGGTCCTATTGATCCCTTGACTATCCAAGCACCTTATAGTCAAAACAAAGTGTTGTTGTTTGGGTTGAATGTACTTGTAGGTACCAAGTGCATGTGTACTGAGCCATGTCCCTTACATCACTAATATTTGCCCACAGAAATAATGGTATTTCATCATCAATAACTTAGTTCAAATAATGAACATTGGTAATGAACTGTATGGTAGTTTATCTAGACCATCCCGACAAAAATTTTTAATGTTATAAACAGAAGAACCTGGAATAATTTCCATATTCACTACTACCTTAAGATAAAATACACTACAGTCCAAGCTACAATGGTATATTCGGTATATTCATGACTGTTGTACACTTGTCTAGAAATTTTTGATTACTGTACATCATTGGTGAATATAATGCAGTCTTTAATCACACAAAATTATATCTCATTCATAATAACAATTGGTTGTAGTACTGTGGCCATGTACTGTACCTCAGATGGTAAAAACTATTTGATTCACATGCTAGAAATGCAATTGCTATGCTTCACCCTCAAGGAACCTGTGCCCTTAATTAGAATGCTGCTGTGCTATATCTTTGTATTCTCTTTGTTTTTCTCTGATAAAATCTACCCGGTATTGGAATTCAGAAACTTTAAGGTCAACTATTGAACATGGAACAAAATTCCACAGTTCACTTAATACTTCTGCTGAACAGCCTATAATTAGATGCACATATCTGTACCACCCAATGCCAATAGCCACAGGTAGCCCAGTAACGCTGGCGATCAGCATCTAGTTTGGCTTTGAAACTACATCTATATGTCTTTGAATGCATGTTATATGTAATTTGAAAACAGTGCATGCTAAAAATTAATAGTTCCTACCATTTTCATCAAATTCCCATCCAAAATGTCTTGCATCTTCTAGTGCTTGTCCTAAAAGATAAATCATTGTTAAATAACCAATATTGCACTGATACACTGCTGTCAATACTCTGAAGATAAAAGTTTTGACAGCTTCAATTTCTGGATAAAAATGAGGGAAACCTTACCAAGTAAAGCTGCTTGATGCATGAGCTTTTTAGGAATACATCCAACATTGACACATGTTCCACCAAGACCTACAAACAGCAATATTACAATTTTTATGGAGTTTTGTTCATTATTATAGTTAGTAAATTAAAGATGTCTGAGTTTATAGTTGATAGCAGCATGTAATTATCATATTATAAATTTTGTATCAATTGGTAAAATTTGTCTTTGGCTTGCATTCATAAAGGTATCATTAATGACCAATAAAACTCATCCATGGGAGTAACGAACAAGCACTTATCTAATATTATTTTTAAATCTATTTTTTGATAACACACTTACCCCAAGATGTTCCAATGGGTGTTGGCTTCACAAAGTCCAAGACTGCAACTTTTCTACCAAGATTTGCAGCTTCCTAGAATCAGAAAATATATGATACTATTATTTTGATCACAATTCACTTATGTTGTTTTTGCACTGTCTTCAACTGATTAATAATAATAAATAAATGTTCTTTGGTGCATTTCGTGTCTCAATGCGCTTACAATGCGTTAATTAATTATAATAATTAATTAATAATTAATTGCAATTATATTAAATATACCTTAGCACATGACAATCCACCAGAACCTCCTCCAACAACAATTAAATCATACTCATAATTTGCAGAAGGTGGCATTATGAGGGGTATCAACTTTTTCTGCTCGTAGAGTTGATGAACAGTGTCTGATCCTCCAACATGTTTCCCACGTATGAAGACATTTGGGACCGTCTTTTGGCCTGTCACCTCACGAAGTTTATTCTGTATGGCTTGACCATCATCTATGTTTGTACAAAAACAATTTATGTTAGATACACAAGGGCGGATCCAGGATTTTTCAAAGGTGGGGGTCACGTGACGTTTACAAACAGGGAACCCAAACGAAAGAGGTCTTAAGCCATTGAAACTCGCTGAAAATATGACATTAATTGCTTAGACTAGTGATTTTTTAACACTTTTTATTCACTAGAAACAAAAATATTATATTTACAACTGAATGGGTAGAGGGTTGGCATTGCTTAGTGATATTTCAATGAATGTTAACTGAAGTGAGTCTTTTCACAGAAAAAAATTACTGCTGTAACAAATTCATTGATAAACACAGGGGGGGTCCTGACCCCCGTGACCCTCCCCCTGGATCCGCCCTTGATACACACAGTTGCATTAAACACATCACTGACTTGGTGATGGACCAACGCTCTTCTCACGACCACCTCTTGTAAACAACCACCTCCCATAAATGAATGCTTGCATGGACATGAATGTTTTATTTAGTCATTTTCTGCAAAAATGCTCTCTTATACACCCTTCTAATAAATGCCACAACGTATTGTTCCGCACTTGATGTCAAATTTATTCTTTTGAAACTTGTACAATGTGAATCCAATTGAAAAGAATAAATTTGACGTCAAGTGTGGAAAACAAGCATTGTGGGATTTATTAGAAAGGTGTATAAGTGACCACTTATGAAAATCCTTATAAGCAACTGCAAACACTTTTTGGGCTAAAACTTTTGGATCGTAAAAAATAATTGCCCAGTTGTTTCTTTCAGAGGTGAAAGCCACATGTACAGATGGCAGTTTACAAAGCTAAGAAAGATAAATTGAATATCACTCTGATCAGATAAAAGGGAAATTATTCTCCCAACCCCACCCTTGCCTTATTCATTTCAGAATGTATAAGCACAAGCAAGACTGTTTCTCAAAGCCAGTGAAGTAGTTTTCATAAGAACAACAGTTCTTATTTGCCTAATTTGAGCTACAGGTAGCTTTAGTTAACAAAATTTTTCTATGATAACCTAATCTGTCAGTATGATGCTTATATTGTTGTTTTTCCCGTAAACCCCCTCCCCCCCCCCCCCCCCCCCGGGGGGACTCCTATATATAAGAGGATGGGGATGCTCGTCGGAAATTTTGAAAATGACCCCTAAAAGGTACCTGAGTGGGAGTGGCAACAATTCATTTCTACCCCTAAAAGGTACCAATTCAAAAACAATAATAAATAATTAAAGTAATATAACATTTGTTATCGATGTGCTTTGAAGATTCAATTCAGATCATCGAAATTGTCCCTTTCATGCTTATTTTAGGTAGTTTATTTACCCCAAACAGTCCCTAAAAGGTACCAGCTATGCCTCTGGTAGTCCACTTAAGTCTAAGACACCCTAAAAGGTACCAGATTGCAGATTTTGACCCCTAAAAGGTACGACGAGCATTCCCATCCATTTACGATCGGAGTCCCCTCCCCCCCGGGAAACAACCACCTCCTACACTGACCACTTTGTCTTGCTTCAAGGCAGTTAATTTATGACAGAGATCACTGTAATAATAAAATAACTGTACGGGCTGATTATACCTCTTAAGTCCATTTCAAGTGCATGATATGTGACATTTATGGTTTCAAAAAGTCCCTTAACCTACAACAAAGAACAAGAACTTTTATTAAAAGTATGGCAGGATGTAAATTAAAGTACAATTAAAGGAGCACTTGGATCAAAATGAATGAAAATTGAAAATAACTTGAAACTCAAGTGAAACCTATACAGCACCAATAATCAGCTTTTCACATCCAAAAGGGACTGATAAATTGTCAAGATTTTTAGCATTGAAATTCAAGTGCGTAAATGACGTCATCATGATGTTGATTACTCAACTTTATGATTCTTTTAGGTTTTAAACCAATGAAAATTTCTCCATGATAATGAACTTAAATGTAGATTTTTTGTTAGAAATTTGCTGGTTATTTATTTAATTAATATACTTCTTTTAAATGGCTCATAAAAAATACCATTTTGAATGGATATTAGCTAGTCGTAATGTACATTTATTATATGCCCTTTCTTTTTTCTTTCTTTTTTTTGCTTTTATATTTTGTGTCATGAATCAATGTATGTATATTTCTATATGTAATTCAACTAATTAACATTTTTAACTCAAAACATCATTTTTATTATAGTTTTATGATTTCTTTTGTGTGATATTTGTATACACGTCCCATCATTTCAGTTGTAAGAAAAACCTATCCAAGCATGGCCCAGCTGCTTGGCCCGATTAGCTCCGCTATTCCAAGCAGCTGCGCTCTCTCCAAAGGAAAAAAAATATATATATATAGAGATATTGTAATAAAAAGTAATATATGGGCGAAATAAACGAATTGTTGTTGTTGTTGTTGTTGTTGTTGTTATATTAATCTAAATATAGAAATGATCAGTTTTCAATTTTCACCGATTATCATCCAAGTGGGCCTTTAATGTATTCCTGTCAACTGCTGGGCCTGCAATTTATTAGTCCAAACATTTAATCTCATTTATAAGGTACTGATTAACATCTTTAAAGTAAGTTCATTGCTGATGGTCAGAATTTATATCCAAAATTTGAACGGCTCTGTGAAAGTTATTACATAACTTGTTTTATATTCATCAAGCCAGAGGAAAAAAAAAAAAAAAAGAGAAAAAGAAAAGAGAAAAAAAGAAAAAGGGGGAAAAATTATAATAATGTTTACTGTTTGTCCATCCACCCGTAAAATGACCTGGAAACTATTGCCAAATTTTCCGGGTTATATTTCAGCCGCGATAATATTAAATTCCTCTAGAATAAAATCCACTTAGTAGTGAATAACACCATTTTAAAAATATTGCAACGAAGATATTTATTCCAAGAAAAAATCGAAGGTGTTTGCCAAAAATTATGATCGAAATTATATTGATACATTTCACAGTACATTTCACAATAATCTTCTTATATATTACATAATTTGTATTGATTACGATCTTGATTACAAAACTGACAACACCCATAGCAAATTGTCATTTTAGTTCACTCAAATTTCAAACTTACTTTCTTACAGAAAGGACAGTAGGACTTTGAGAAAATCATGACCGAATGGTTTTTCACGTTCTCGTCGATGATGCTTTGAACGCCGGCCATGTTCGCGTCCAAATCTTCAGGCGATGGCGATCTTGTTCGCTTCAGGGTTGAAGTTATGATACCTATGGCTGATAATGGAAAGAAAAAACTTGATAGGTAAAGAAAAAGGCTAGTTCATGAGTTGAAGAGTAGTTTTCAGCTTGAAGATGGTCTATGGTCGTTTGCATAACAAGCACCCCGGTGAAATTTTGCGTTACGTCAATTGAATTTATGAATTTGAATAGATATAAATTGTATTAGGTCTTAACTTAACAGAACAAACAAAACTTAATAGGCATAGAAATCGAAGCGACTTCTTACCTTTATAAGGCTATTTTGTTTTATAAACTTCTTTGAATTGGTCGTGTCACTTGTTTCACGTGTGACTTTGAACAGCGGGAAACTTTTAATAAACACAGCGATCCTTGAGGTCAGCGGTTATTATTGATGACTCATATGCAAATGAATCACTAATCCTGAGTCGGCAAATTTTGTCACATGACAGAGAACCGGAATTAATAGATGTTTTTAAACTTTAATAGCATGTTTTTATAAACAAGGAAAATCAAACGGGAAATGTGGATAAAAATAGTTTCAAGTGGAAAAAAAAGCGTCAAAAAGCCCTTAAAGAATCTAAGAATAGTATGTGCCATATTTTTATAAATTGCTTGTTTTCAATAAGTTGATATTAAAATTAAGCCCCTGAATCTCATTATCTAGGTCTAAAATGATGTCAGCAAAATTGCCCTTCATGTGCTCTC
Source organism: Telmatactis stephensoni (assembly GCA_029948255.1). Lineage (NCBI taxonomy): Eukaryota > Metazoa > Cnidaria > Anthozoa > Actiniaria > Isophelliidae > Telmatactis > Telmatactis stephensoni. The sequence goes on along the minus strand of JALIZF010001235.1, from coordinate 66,435 downwards.
AACCATACAGTATTCTATTGAAAATTTGTCATTTAGCTGAGAAAAAATGTTCCGACAAGAGCGGATATGTCTGCAAACAGGCAATGAGCTTTTCTCACCCCTTGCATGACAATTTTATTTTTTAATTGAGCAGGAACAAAAATGTAACATTTGAAAAGAGCACACCAAAGCTACATGAAAGTTAGCAAAAATTGAAATTTTGAGGGCGGACAAAGTTGGTACTTTTTGTATAGAAACGTTTGGTGGAAGGCAACACTTTGCTGTGCTCTTTTCAAATATTATATTTTTGTTACTGTTGGATAAAAAAATAAAATGTCATGCAAGGGGTGAGAAAAGCGACATTTTCATATCGTGAGGGCCTGGGGATGAGTTCCTGAATATTGTGATAATCAACCCAAGTCCAACATGGCCAGACAGAGAACATCAAGCTATACAAAATCCTGAAGGTTTGGTGTTAATCAACTTAACATTGAACAACTATCAGCTATCCAAATATGATAGAATTTACAAAGAAATATAAATCGAGCATGACAAATGTCCAGTAATCCATACATTTCTTAGTAAATATGGATTTTTTGAATGGCTGCAAGTTGTTCAATATTGACCCAATAGACCTTTTTACAGCTTAATGTGCTCCATCTGGCATTGATTATCAAAATATTTAGGAAGGCTCTCACAATATGAAAGTTGGTCAGATTCAAAAACAAAACAAAAAACAAAACAAAAAACAAACAAACAAAAAACATAAAAGAAAAAAAGAAATAAGAAAAAAAGAATGAATGGATGAATTGAATTGGACAGTCAGTCTTGAACGAAAGAATGCCTGGATGAATTGTGAATGAATGAATGAGCAAATGAATGAAAAATAAATAAATGAATGAATGGATAGATAGATAAATAGATTAATGGATGAAGGAAGGAATGCCAGAATAAATATATGGAAGGATACCATTATTGAGCATAAAACAAATAGTCTAATTATTAAGATGTTCTTTATTAAGTAATAATTTGACATTTTTACAAATATTGAGCAGATGCAAAACAGATAAATAAATAAAAACATAATATGAAAATAGTCTGACATGAATGTACTGTACATTCAGGTTTGTGTCAATCAAAGATTATTTCCATCAGAGCTTCTCTTATTCTGATTCCTAAGTTATATTTTTATTCTATGGCTGAAATCACTCTATGCCGCTGTATATAAACCAATTATTACTTGGTGGTGATGGGTGTGTGTGTGTGTGTGGGGGGGGGGGGGGGGGGGGCACAATCCTTTACTGTTTACAGCCTTGGTGTAAAACTTAGTCTATTTAGTTAACATAGCCTTAGAAATCAGCTACCTGTCACTGAGTTCTAGTGGAATGTGGCTGATTTCGCAGATAGTTACATGTAATGTACATTGTAAAATGTTGAAGTGTATAGTGCAATTTTGTAATATAAAAAAATATAGATTCTCTTTAATCTTGTTGGAATATTTACAGATTACACCACAGCAGAGATTTCAGGGTATACCAAAAAGTTTGATCCAACATCTTTATGATAATGTTTCTCCCTTTGTAACCTGTTACAAGTAAAGTAAACAATATCAAACTGTTAGTTTTCAAACTGAGGTGATGTTTACATAAATGTGCAGAGTTGACACTGGTACAGTAGCTGAGATGACACTTCTTCTGGACTAACACTTTTTCTGGGATAACAGGTTTTCTTTTCCTTGGGCTTGCCACTAAAATAAAGAGTTACTTTGGCCATCAAGGACAACTAACTTCATATCACAGGAATTAAGTTCATTTCTGTGAAAAACACACTGATCACTCAATCATTTTTAGTTGGGTGAAAAAACAACAATGATTTACATAGCCTTCCTACAGGCTCTCAAAGGGGAGGGGGAGGGGAGCGGGAGGTTTTGAGAGAGGGGGAGGGGGAGGGGAAGGGAAAGGGGAAAGGGGAAGGGGACTGGGGAGTGCCCTAACTGTACCCTGTAATGACTGTGTTGTTTTACTAGTTATGTCTCTCTTATACATACCCTTGCTTCAATATATTCAATTTTTAACTCTAGTGATGTTACTTTGTCATTGAGTTTTGCAAGCTTAGATCTACATGAAATATCTAAAAATAAATAAAGATTAAAGTCACAAACCTGTACAAAGTCAATTGAAATCATGGTAACATACTTGAAGTGGACATATAACAGGCTCGTAACATGGTATATGGGATCACGGATCAAGCCCAAAATTATGGCCAGGATCAGGGATCAGAGGCCCGGGCTCAGGGATCAAATGGGTGGGATCGAGGATCAGGAACATTGGGTCAGGATCAGGGATCAGCTCAGTTTTTTGGACCAAGGATCAGGGATCAAAAATTTCGAAAAATATCGGCTCAGGGATCAAAATTTCCATAAAAACCTGGGATCAGTGAGACGAAAATATACCATGTTACAAGCCTGATATAAGATAGAGATCTTTATCTGGTAACAAATTGCTGGCTTTCAATTGACGTCACGGCGGCCATCTTGGTTGAACTTCAACAAAAGATTGCTCATTATTATCTCTTGTTCGTTCAACCAACATGGCTGCCACTCTTTTATATTTTGACTCTCAAGGGAATGATTGAAAACCAGCAATATGTAATTTATAAATTTATTATTGTTTTGCAGTTTTTTATTACCCTATAATAATAATCTTTATTGAAGGTAAAACCTACTCACATTAAGCGATTTTCAGTAGGACCCTCCTATAATGAACTTGAATAGCAGATTCCCAAGGTGAGTTGAGTGAGTGCTGTACTATTCAAAGCCTGTTGTACTTGCTATTTGTTATCATGTAAATAATTTACATATATTGATAAATTAGTGACTAAAGCTGCTTTATTGTCAAATCTTCATTGTCAACACATCATCACATTCACTGAAACTTAGGCTTTGGATATTACAAGACTCAATCAACTGTATCTTGGGAAGAAATGTCTATTGTATAAAGGACCAAAATTAATTTCTTATAAGAAGCTGTTGAGCAGGCTGGCTTTACTGGACTCACAAAAAAAAATGCTAATTTCTCAATTTTACAGATGATTCACCTCCCCAACTGTGAGAATCACTTCCAATTCACGTTCATGGAAACCTTTGTGAATTAAATTTGTAGATGTACATGTAGATGGATAAATTCTTATCCAGTTCATTATTTGAGAAACAATGACAGCATTTTATCCAGTAGATGACACACTCCCTCTTCTAAGTGTGACAAGGAATTCATACCATGACTTATTCTCTTAAAAGGAAACAAATTGGGGACGTACGGGGTGGTTATACTAACAAGGCAACACCCAGACAACTCGCTGTAACATTTTCATTGAAAAACACCGCGTACTTCAAAAGCCAGAACAATCCTCAAAAGTAACAATAACATTCCCAATAAATAAAATCTAATAACTCTTTACAAAGGAGTCTTAATAACAGCTGCTGTTGAGTTATTAAAAGGAGACAATGTTATAAAAAAAATGGAATGGCCCTCAAATTGATTAAGCCGATCTACAGATGTAAACATGTGTAGACGCTTTGTCCACTACAATGTAGGCTGTAATCCATAGATTAACAGGAACCTACCAAAATCGTTCAGGAATTCAGCTATTTTCTTTATTCCTTCAGACATAACTTCAATAAATTCGCGATTCTGCCAGTCATCTTGAATTTCCTTCTTTACGGAATCCATTTTGTTTTGAGAGCGAAACTTGCGCATGCGTATTTGATTGAATTAGCATATAGGAAGCCCAAACTGTATTCCGAAAAATCAGTTACGCAAAATGCGAAAAAATTTAAATTCATGATTCTCACAACCGCCTACGAGTAGTCCCAACGCGCTCCAACTTCCAGTTTGGGAACTAAATTGAGAATATCCAATAAACTAGACGAAACTACTGGTCCTGATTCTGAAACTGGAAGAGAACTATTAATACAATACTCTGGGCGTATTCAGTTAAAGCAGTAAATGCATGTGAAAATCATGGAAATAAGGTGTAAGTCCTTCAGGGTCTCGATTGCATGAGAATATATCTAAACGGAGAAAAGTCCGTAGAAGTAACAATAACTATTTTACTAGTAGTTTACTTTATTTAACAAAAAGTGACAGGCCAGGTGTTCCGAACCGCGTCCCCGGATAAATTGACTTATGCAAATGACTTCTCACAGCAGCTAAAAGACCTATCTGATCGACATTTTTATGAAAAATGTAGTTAACATATTCAGTCAGTCGAGAAGAGGAGATGTCCGCACGAAGTTTTAAAACTTCTAGTGGAAAGCGTTATAATTTGCTTCCTTTGCTAATTCATATCGTCCAGACACAAATATCGATCGCAACTTTAAATCAATGCGTCGAAATGAAGCGAATTCCATATCTATCAGAATGCCAGGAATGCTCTCATAATGAACGCCTAAGATGCCAAACCAGTCAAATTTCCAGCGGGATTGGTATTCGTGGTTGTCCATATCCAATGAACTTTGGAGAACATATTAGTGAAGTGACAGTGCCAGGATGTCAACACTCTTGCGAGAAACTAGAAAAAGAATGCTGCAGCGGCTTTTGGGGCAGCAGTTGTCAAGGTATTGCTTTAGTTAGTCATGGAGAGTAGCCTTCACTTTAAAAAAATGTTTTGTGGTTATCAGTTTATTTATATATTCATGGGATTCATTCATTTATTCGCTTCAGGGTTTTTCTTTGACTCGGTATTATTACCAGAAACGCGCCATGTTTCGTCATCCGATCCCCTACTCCCTCAGAAAACTCCTGGGCCCGGTTGTACGAATATCCACCGGATAAGAGTTATCCACTGTAAAGATTTTCTATAGATTTTATCCGCTGGATAAGGATTTATCCACTGGATAGCGCTATTCACCCTTCGTACAACCGGCCCCTGGCTACTTCCCTGTTGTTGTTTTGTTTTATTCATTGTTCTTTGTTTTTGATTATATTTTTGTTCTTTGTTTCTGTCTTTGCGACAAAAAATAAAATAGAATAGAAATCTAAATAGAAACTTAACTAATTACTAAGAACAAAGAAAGGTATAAACAAACCCAGTCTAGCCGTAAAACAAAACGAAAACAAAAACAAAAACAAACAAACAAACAAACAAACAAACAAAGAACAATGAATAAAACAAAACAACCACAGGGGAGTAGCCAGGACTTTTGTGAGGGATACACGCGCGCGCGAGGCCTTCAAGATCTTGATATTACACTGGACAACTTTTAGTACAGTATTAGGGCCGTATCAGACACGTCGTAAATAGAAGAAAACGATGGCAGTAATAATATTTTGAAGATCCTGCGTTCAAAAACCTACACAATACGCGAACAATGTTGTGCTAAAAATCGTAGCCGTGCACGCACTTTTACACTATAGGGCAACTTTGAATTAACGTTACAATATCAGTAATTGTTTTACTAAATAAGTTGTAGTCTATTCAGTAATTTCACCGGCTAGGCCGCATTTACTGTTCACTCGACGATTTGACAGCCGTCGAGATATTACCACCATTTGTTTGAGCAAAAATAGGACGTGTCTTATCTAAGACTCTACTTAAAAAAGACACGAACTCTAAAATGCATCGAAATGTATGCGTACGTTTTCTCATACGTTTTCTAACGAAAACGTATTAGTCTGCACGTAACCGTTCAATTTGCTGCGTTCTAAATCATACTTGCCCAGTTAGGTGAAGGCTACGTTAAGAGTTCAAATTTGGGTCTTTTGAATACAAAATGTCGCCCCATGTAAGAGGGTTAGCTTTGACGGAATTTGCCTTTTTCGACGGTTGACGGTTAAAAATTCAGTCGGTGTAGTTAGTTTACCACTCACTGTGCTCGTGATTCCACTTGAGTTTTGAACATTGTATGAGAGGACAGACAACTCAAAACCATCTTCAATTTGTTAAATTTGAAAGGATTAGTTCGCGGGACTTCTATGACCTTCAGTCTTGAAAATGTTACGACGTCTTTAAAAACATGCGCATTTGGAAGAAATAACCTGGAAATATTGATTAATATCAAATTATTCGTGGATTCCGGTTTCTTTGGATTCCCTTATATGGGATGAAAAGCAACTTTAGCAACTTTCAAGCTGAAATGTAAAGAATTGTATTATATGACAATTGAGAGAAGAAAGGCCTAAAATTAAACTCATTTTCGATACAAGTTCCCTTTGGATTACTGACACTTTTGTCCAACTCAGTTTTATTAATCACTGAAACCATCGAATACAAAGGACCTAATCTTTCTTAAAGTAATAACTTTGCTTTATGTAATAGTTATTCTTCAGCTGAATAGTTTTTGTTGCCCAATGCTTGAACGCGAAAAAAAAATCTACTCTTTTGACGGAAAATCTGTCCGCATCTTGGGTTGCCTGTGGTTGGATTACCTGGGATCTAGTCCTCCTCCGATACTTACAAAGAACGCCTGACAAGAAGTGACATTCCGTGTTCAAATTTGCATGAAGTGCAGACAAATAATTCATGAGGTTTTGAAGATTTCTCTCCGTTACTAGGCAGCAGAGGAAGATACACACACAGGTGACTTTTAATATTATCTTGTTTTGAGCCGTGAAGCTTGTTTAATTTGTACAGATTGTTTTATTCAATGGCTTCTGTCATAAGTATTAAACGACTTTAAGACTTGTCAAATTGCGCGCCAAATGAGTGAATTTGTTTTATTTTGCAAGGAAAAGAGAGAAAACATTCACCATCGTATTTTTCAGCTTTTGAAAGAAGCTGGTGTAGTTGAAGCACTCTACTAAGTTACGCTAAAATGCGTTCTTAAGAGCGGGTCAAAATTTTAACCTATCCGTCTGACCAATATTGATGTTTAGTTACGTCCATTCTTGTCATCTTTCGCTTGATTGATCAATGCTCAAAGAGTACCAAAACCTTTTTCGTACTGATGACGCATCAAACAATATTCTGATTCGTCGTTTAATTGTAAGCCAACTTTCATTTAGACAATCGTTTGACCACGGTCTTGTTTTGAAGTCCTGTGTGCGATCGCTGGGTAATCCTTACTCGTTTACCCGGCTGCCAAGTGAAAGGTGATTTCGGATTTCGAAAAGACGAGATGACCGCGCCAACTTTCAGAGCTGTTGAAAAGCGGTGCAATTTTTTGCTGACTTTGTCCTTCTTGGTTGTAATGGTTCTGGCGCGACCGACAGATTCAAAAAGATGCGACGAAAAAAGGCGAATTCGGCTTCTATCACAATGCGAGGAGTGCTCCATTAATAAATTGTTGAAATGCCCAGCTCCATACATCCATACTTCGAGTGGAATTGGTATTCGAGGCTGTCGACTTCGAATAGGATTTGGTGGTGCTATCGGTGTAGTTACAGTACCTGGGTGTCAACATTCTTGTGAGAGGTTCGCAACATTCAGGCAATGCTGCAGTGGTTTTTGGGGCAGCAGTTGTAAAGGTACTCCTTCAGTTTGAGTAATTTTAAGTTATGCGTTATTATTTCGGTTGATTAGAAAAACAAATATATCGATATACTGTATTTTAACTCAAGAACACCACAACTTGTCAGTGGTGATTTCGTGAAAAATGTTTTGATTTAAATCTGAACTTGATCTACCAAAGTTTAGGATTTTGTTTCAAACTTCACAGTTTTTAGCTTGGGTTGGGTTTGAAGTACGTTAGGAAACTTTATAGCTTGATAATGAGCTGTCTACAGTGCGTGTTTTAAAAATAGAAGGTGCTAGTAGTTGGTCTGCAGCATTTAGTTTCTGTATTTAACAAATGAGAACAAGCGACAAAGATTTGATATTCTCTTGTAAATGCCAGCTTATTTGTAAAAAATACATAATGTATCATAGCTAGCTTGCAAAACAAAACAAGCCTTTTCAAAGTTGTTTGAGTCTTGAAGGCATCTATAGATAGACCTACATGTATTATATAGAGACGTATATACTCATATTGTGATGGGCCACGTTACCTTAAAATTCTCAGCATGATTATAAACACAGTGGAATGTTATGACACACTTCACTAAAGATTGTGGTTATATAATATTGATTGCGGCAGTGAAATTTTACTATTAGTTCATGTGAACTTGTCACTATTATTTTATTTATTTATGATTTATTTTTTAACAAAATACCACAATTTATGAAATCATGAATTAATGGTGTAATATCAATTGATTGTCTCTCTCTGGATTGGCACAAAAATTAAGATATTAATTACTCAAATAACACCTTTCAATATACATGTATATGACTTTTTGTCTTAAAATTGCCTTTAATTAAATCTTCACACATTTCAGACTTATTTGTTTTGTCAACAATTTTTTTATAAATTTCTATAGGTGTAGGAGATAAGTGGATGTTTCTGCGAATAATTGAAGTTTGTTTTAAGTTAAAATTCAGAGCAGTATTAGTATAAATTTTATATCTTTTGGCAATCACAGCTTTATGATGAATATTACAATGAGACAATAAAATCATTTTTGTTTCAAATGTTTCCACTATCAAACTATATAGCTATCCACTGAAAAAATGAAAAAGATGTGGATGGCTACAGAATTGGTAGCCGAAGTATTCAAAACATAAATGATTTAATTATCTTCTTGTTGTAACATTCACCATCAAGCTATATATTCATTGATTCTTTGAAAAATTATTATGATCCTTTTTAATTATTATTATCCTTTATGTTTTCCTCAAACTTAAGGTGAATCAGTTGAAATCGTCAGTGTTGTTTATATAAGTCAAAGTGATTGCAATATCCTTGTAATTTGAATACTGCAAAAGCAGGATTACAGTATGTAAGAATGAGACAAACATTTTTCTTGCAAGCTTAAATGGGACAATTTTTTTTTTCTGATGTCCTCTGTTACTAGTATTGATCGAAGACTCCAAGAAAGGTTTTGCGAAAAGGAGGCTTAACCAGTAGACCATGAAATTTTTAATTACCAAATTCTTAGACTGATGTTTTTGGGGAATCAGAAGGTCCAATGTCACCTGTAAAATCTCTAGGACTATGGTAATCTTCAAGAATCATTGAAATGATCAGCAGTCAAGATAAGAAACATTGATTTGTTAAAGTAATTAATAAACTTGACATTTTTATCACTGACAAAACCTTGTTTGCAGCAAGTTGTCACTTTTAAGGTCTAATATTGTTAATGGTTTCAATAGAGAGATTTTTCAATTGCTTTTGATAATTCAACATTCAACTATATTCATAACTGTGACGTTATAGACAAGCTAGTGCATCTAATTCTATTACAGGATATTTTTTGGAGTAAATTGCATGAGGTAAATCCTTGGCTATAAATAGGCTTGTCTGGTTACCAAGTTATCTTATTTTGCTAAAATAAACAGGAAATCGGAGTTGTTTTTAAAGTACTTGACATACTTCCCAGTGGAAATTGCTGACTACATTCTTTTTTATATATTTCTAAAAATACAACTTCTACAAACATCTTCAGTAAAAACAGTGTTAACTTTATGTTAGACAATCCACATTTTGAATGATGTCTGTAGGCTCAATCTCCCCTAGCTCTTTTCCCTGATCAGGGCCGTCACAAATTTAGATTCCAATGATCAACAAAAGGTTTAACCAACTAAAGTGTTTGTGTGAGACAATTAAGGCACTGCTGAGATCTTTTGAGCATTATTTTAATTGTTATAAATCCAGGCTCCTGCCTCCTGTGTATTGAGATTTATTTGATAACGTATAATAATAAAAAGGCAGGTTCTGACTCATCAGAAGGAGAATATTGGCTATCTGTCACACTGCTGTGCACTTTGCAATAATAATAATAATAATAATTTTAGAATAACAGACTCAAGAAGGAAATTCTAAATGAAAGTTTATGTGGAATATATACAAACTGTAAAATGTAATTTGGTAACATGAATAAGTTGGAGATTTTTTTGTCCAGTCTTTATTATTTTGTTAGAATCAGAAAACCATTAATACAGACACACGACAGAACAATAATGATTATTAATTGTCTGTCATGCTACTGTGCACTCTGTCAGACACATAATGGAAAAATAACTGAAAACGGAAATGCTAAATAAATGTGTGGTTTTTCACATGGAATTACACACACATATAACAGTTATAATTGTTATTGCTTCTGAATCAGAAAAAAATGTATGTGGAGGAGAATTCCTCTTAACAATATCATTTTATGGAGCAGTTTTCATAATTAGTGGGAAATTTATCATGCTCACACTGTACCGTGACTGTATCAGTGCCGTAATGTCTATAGGAATATTCAAAAACAACATGGTGACCAGGCTATTTTTCCAGTCATACCATGAAAAAATTGGCTCTATACATTGTACAGCTGTACTTGTCTGACAGTTTAAAGTATGCAGTTGATAGTCAAAAAACTACCTAGCCTGCTAATTCTTCTTTCATTCTTTCATTCTTTCATTCTTTCTTTTTCATTTCTATTGCAGCTTGTCCAGGTACACCTGTTTGCAGTTCTGCTGGAAAATGTCATGATAGATTATTTGGAAATGGAACTTGTTCTTGCCAGGTACTATATACACCATCAGTTTTTAAATTCAGACTGGAAAGCCTTGTAGAGTTCTAAACCTTTATATACAATTCCCATGTGCACTGTATGTACGTCTGTGTACTGCACTGTACTTTGTGACTCAGAGCCCTCAAAAATACATATTCCAAACAGTGGAGTGCCAATAAGTATGATCATAGTTTATTACATTTTATTTTCCAGGATGGTTTCAAGGGAACTGCTTGTGAGTTGTGTACAAACTCAACCATGTTTGGACCTAGTTGTAATCAAAGTAAGGCCAGTTTTGTACTAAAAAGATTGTTAAGTTATGTACTCTGCTGCCTTTGAGAAGAAGCCTTTAGTTAGAAAATCCCTTTGCCAGCAGAGTAGTTTGTTACATCTAATCCAATTTGTAACTTACGTTTTGGATACAATGAAGGCCTAGATGCATAATACAATTTTTGTTGTGTACCGAAATAATTTAGGGATGGTAGGACAAAGCATATTTATTTACAAAATGAAGGGTTCCCTGTGAAAACGACCTAAGTGACTTTTTGATGGTTGTCCAGACACTGATTTTTTTGGCATAGGAAAGTTAATTGATATCATTTTATACCACTGAAAAAAATCATCATGACAAAAAGTCACTTAGGCCATTTTCACAGGGAACCCTTCAAAATGAAGGTACATTAAATTTATTAAGTCATCACAGTCATGAGTTTTGTGCAAGAGCAGTTATTGCCATGATCGATTGTGGAACAGAAGTTGTGGCAAGTATGCCATAACATCAGACTGTGTTAATTGTCTATAAAAAAATTGAAAAATTCCTGCCAGGACTGTGCTATGCATGCCCGTATGAATTTTCACAATCACATGGCAACTGCCCTGCAAAACTGTAAGTAACAAGGCTACGCGTGGCACATGATGGATTTCTAATAGGGAGCTTAAGCACTGGGAACATAGAACATAGGAGAGGTGTGCGTGCCATCAATTGCAATGGTGGATCTATCAGAAATTTACCTTGTATCCTGTGTTAATTGATGGCACATGCACCTCTCATGCGTTCATGGCATTCTATGTTCTTGATAATGTTTTATAGCCTGCTCTTGCCAAAGAGGAACTTGTGACAGCAGCGTCAATAGTACTGGACAATGTCAACAATACTCCTGTCAAATAGGTTACACTGGTGCTAATTGTGATATCCGTAAGTATTGGTTAGTCAGGAAACTCCAAGAAATTCACAAGAAAAGATAACATGTACTAATTTGTATATACCAATTTCAAAAAAGGTTGTCAGATCCAAAGGTAATAAGGAGTAGGCGATAGGTGATGGTGAATATGGGATAATGATATAGGAGGTCATTCCAAGATCCAAGAATATATCCTTGAATCACTTTCGTTCTCGCGTGACTGCCCGTGTCACTCTGTTACATATATCATAAATGACTAATTTGTTTCTTAGTATTATTCTCACCCAATAATAGGGAGGTTTTGACATTTGACATTTTTTATTCAGAAATTAAATATTATTTAATAAATAATTACACATTTACCTGCTAATAGCATAGCACTAATCAAGGCAGGTTGAGGTTAGTGTTAAGATACAAGTATTCTTATGTTGTATGCAATAAATTGGTAAAACTATTTTAAAGACCTTGATTATTCATATTTTGTATGCCCAATTCCTTTCTGTCTTGGAATGACATATATATCACCTATTGCTTATCGCCTATCACCTATTGTCTATTACCTTTTGCTCTGACAACCATTTTTGAAGTAGGTGTATATTGCAGGAATGTCAAAATGATTCATTATTGAATCATACATATTATGTAAAGTGTTTAATATGTAAAGTAAAAATCCACCAATCAGTGGGAGATTTACATACAAAGGGTCTAAGGAAAGATGGGGGGTGTCTGGATGTGGGCGGCCAATTAGATTTGAATTTCGTTGGGTGTGTCAAGGTATAGTGAGTTGAGGAGTGTATAAGTTGACTGCTAACTAGTGTTATTTATAAAGGTGATATCTTGCCATTATCTTCCATGAAGTACATGTAATGTAATATGTATATGCTGTCAGGCTGGTAATTGAATAAACCACTTCACGCTTTCGTCTGCCATTTTAAATTGGGGCAAATGTGGCAAAATCTATACAAATCTGGATCACTTTGAGTTTTCATAATTTGGTCTAATATAAACTTATCTATTACATGGTAATTTTCCTAGGACTTCCAGCTTGTCATCACAGTGTCTCCTGTCCTGAGTTTGCTGACTGTTTTAACATCAATGGTACTGATACTTGTGTCTGTGAGCCTGGATATGCTGGTGATGGGAAAACAAACTGTACAGGTAGTACATGTATGTACAATTGAAGGGTTCCCTGTGAAAACGACCTAAGTGACTTTTTGATAATGTTCAGAAATTGATTTTTTTTTAGCTTAGAAAAATTAGTTGATATTTTATACCATCACAAAAAAATCAAAAAATATCACTTAGGCCATTTTCACAGGGAACCCTTCAACTTATTGAAATATTAACCAGAACAAACAAATAAATGAACCCTACACTGTAGAGTGATTGAGGGAAAATGTCTTGTCGTGGGAGTCTGAAGCCTGATTTATGTGCAGTGGTGGATCTAGACATTTTGAAAGGGGGGTGCACCTTTTTTTCAAAACACAGAGGGCATAATTTCCTCCAGCCCCCTTCTAATGTAACATCGCAGGGCTGTAGCAAGCCATAAAATTCTGAGAGGCTAAAACAACCTATATTAATTATAGTTATCCTTTTTTGCGAGCGTAGTGAGTGCAAAATTTGGGCTAAGGCTGGTCAATTTGATAAACAATTGCGATAAAACCAACGACAACAAACATTTAGAAAGTAAAGCTTTGGGAAAGTATATTGTTCTACACATTTAGACAAGATATAGAGAGTGAGTGAGAGAAAAAAATAAGTAGGACCCAACTGAAAAGGGGAGGGCACCGGCCCCCCTGGACCCCCCTTGGATCCGCCACTGACGTGTCTGATAACACTTGTATGGCACTGCGGCCCTAAATCTGGGCATGCTGATACTTGGTACAGCTACAGCTGTAATTATCATATGATTGTGTAAACAAAACGTTTGTTGGTCAGATAGGGGTGCTGTACCCAAAATAATCAGACAGTGTGTGCCAAAATTTAGGAATCCCATGCTATACATACATGTAGGTTGTCCAGTAAGTTAAAAGACATGTATACACCTATTGTGGAATTCATGGACCACACTGTTCAATTTTAAAAGTTTATTTTATTTTATAATTTTATTTTATTAATTATTTACTTTGCCTAATGGCAGGGACACCGCTACAGCATACTTAGACCAATTACAGCGGGCCCTGAATTAGTCAACATAGATATGCATTTATGACTGTTACTGTGATTGTGGTTCTAAATAAATAAAAATAATTAATGTTAACTACAATATTGCAATGATATAATAAAAATATAAAATGATAAAAGAAAATAACGAACCTTTACGTTGAGCGTTGTATGAAAGAAATCCTGTAATATTCAAATTACAATTTATTATAAACTATGGAAGCTGCATACAGCACTTCAAGAAGGTACACTGAATGATTTATATAAAGTAAGCTTAAAACACACAACTTATATGGGCAATTCCACATGAGACATGAACAGTTGAATTTAGAAAAAACTATATTTCCTGAGTAATTTAAGTAATGATGAGCAATGAACTCTCTGAAATGTTTATAAAAAGTGAATAGAAGTGTTTTGTGAACTTTTCCACTCCCTCGCAGGTCTAAAACACAAAAAGTGGACGGACAGACAAAACATGTATGGGACTTATTTATTTTTATTTTTGTTTATTTGTTTATGATTGTGGCCTAAATTGCTTGAAAATGGCATAAACATACTAATAGCTACAATGTCAAACACAATTCAAATTTTTCCTGATGGTTTTTATGCTAAAATTATGCAATTTATCCAGAGAGGTAATGTCCGCAACATTTTTGGGTAATGTCCGCAACACTGCAAAATAAATTATAGAATCAACACGAATGTAAATTTTTGAAATTTATTGACATGATAATAAACCTTAGTTATTATAGAAACTATAGATAACTTTTGTGTTCTTCTACCATTGAGCAGTTCATAGCAATTTGAGTTTAAAAAGTACCACTCAAAAGTGTGGTTGATTTTGAGGTAATGTCCGCAACAGTTACTTTTAATTTGATAATTAATTAAATATAGGTAGAACCTAAAATTTTTTGCTGGCAAAGTAGAATAGACCCCTTTGTGTTTCATTACAAATAGGTTTTATCAGCTAAGCTTTTTTAACTTAGAAGCTGTGACAACTTTTGTTGCAATTTTTTCCCTCTGAAGGTAATGTCTGCAACGTGGAATTGGTCATATAAACTTCTGAAATTTGCATTGGAATGTTAAACAAAAAGGAATGTTAAAACAAAGGAAAAAGGAACAACAGAAAGAAATATATATTTGTTGAGTTAACACCTATGTAAAGGGGGAACCTTCATTGTTTAGTGTACAAATTTTACAGACTGATTAAATTAACAAAACAGAATGACTTTATAAGCTAGGGTAGGGTAGGTAAGGGAAAATTTTGTGCATGGGTAGGGCAGGATGTCTAAAAGGCTTATACTGTGCAAGGGGATCTCTATGAACAGTGTAAGTTACAGCAAGTTAATTATCTGTTTTCTAATATGAAAACTACTTAAATAGTTAGCTAGTCCATATTTACTGTTCATTATGAAAGGAATTTCTTTGTTTAATTGCACTCAACCTTACATGCACATAACATCTTTTTTAGCCATTGATCCTTGTAAAGGAAATAGTAGCAGTCATGGTTGCCACAGTAAAGCCAAATGTAGTTATGTTGGACCAGGAAAGCATAAGTGTGACTGTGTAGACGGCTACAGAGGTGATGGTAGAGTGTGTATAGGTAAATATGTTGTATAGTTACTTGTGATAGTACCAGCAGTATTGAGCATCCACAAGCATCTCTTTTCTCCTAAGTTTGGGGGTATTATTTTAGACTTTATCCAAAAATATGCATAAAGAGGACATATAACAGGAAATGTTACATGAAAAAATGCTTGGAATACAAAAAGATGCTTGTAGAGGAGACACTTTTGGCACGGAATCATATTCACCATAATAATCATCATCACCACCACCACCCATCCAGATCATCATTGTCATCAACCACTCTAACAACAGTTTTTTGGGACATCTTTTTTGTCTTCATTTCCCTTTAGTTATCAATCATCATCATCAATCATTAGGTCATTAACACACAGATCATTAATCTTTTAATCACCATCATAATGTTATCATCATCATCATTTAAGTGTATGTTACTATCACAATTGTACAAATCATTTTCAGCTCACTCCTTAATATCATCATCATCATTATCATCATCATCAACATCAGTTCTTATCGATGGTTTTTCTCGATCCAGAACTTTACTTATTCACTAGCTAAGATGGGTTAGCATTAATCCAGTGTTAAGTCTAAAAAAACCTTTGGAGTTAACCCTGGGTCAGTGATAACCCACCTTTGAGCAACCTGGCCCTGAGGTATACTGTATATTAATTGTCTCAGTCAACCTCCACCTCGGCAATTATCTAGACATGTTGCAAATTCTATTTGACTTTGCTCAACCTTCAGTTGGTTAATTTAATTTGCCTTGTCTATCAGTTATTGATCCATGTGTGACTAACAATGGTGGATGTCCCAAGAACTCTTCAGTTTGTAACTATTTGGGTCCAGGAAAGGTATGAATTAAATGCAATTGTATAAATAATAGTATATGAAACCAGCTAGGAGATCAGCCTGAATCCTTTGTTGCTCCACATTTGGACTATTTGACTGTTTAATTTTTTAGAATGCTGGCAGCACAAGCGAGCTGAAACAAATGCATAGTAAATAATCATGTGAAATTTTCAGCATGTTTAAGTTGGCTGGTGATCTAGAGACAGCCAGAATGTCAGTCTAAACACATCATATCATGATATGCTCTCCTGATGAAACACTGAAATTTATACTGCTTTTTAGCCTAGGAATTGACCAATCTTAAAAATATTTGACTCCAAGGCTAACATAAAAGAAACCAGCCAAATGGCCAACGTTTTTTGTTTGTTTTTGATTTATCTTAGTCTTAAGAAGCTTAGGGAAGGAATTCTTGCGTGACGACACTAGGAGCGGCTGCGAGGGAGATTATCTTAGTCTTGGTATCAAGCAATTTTTGAGACTAGTCAATTTGCTGTTGCAATGAATTGATGTGCACTGTATTTGTCATCTTGCATCACATTGTTGCTTTCCAACGTTCATGCTAAATCTATTTACAATTCTATTTTCAGAGCAACTGTTCATGTTTACCTGGATTTGTGAAGAGTGAGCGTGGTTGTTTAGTGGTTGACTTGTGTAACGATGGTAACGATGGTGGCTGTGATGTCAATGCT
This sequence comes from Telmatactis stephensoni, assembly GCA_029948255.1. Taxonomy (NCBI): domain Eukaryota; kingdom Metazoa; phylum Cnidaria; class Anthozoa; order Actiniaria; family Isophelliidae; genus Telmatactis; species Telmatactis stephensoni. The sequence continues at coordinate 49,452 of JALIZF010001235.1, read as the reverse complement.
GACTGTACTATGCCTAAACCTGGAGAAAAGAGGTACATTTGTATATTAGGAAATCCTACCCCTCCCCTCCCCTCTCATTTTCTACATCTCAACCTGTATATATTTACATGTAATAGTACAATGTAGTTTGAAGCCATCCCTTCCTAACATATATACATAATAATTTATTATATCAAGTAAGAATACATACCATCCCTCCCCTCCCTTACTCATATCAAGTGGGAACCCGTCCACCCCTCCCTACCTCATATCAAGTAAGAAACCCACCCCATCCCTCCTCTCCCTAACTTCTATCAAGTAAGAAACTTATCTCATCCCTTTACTCCCTAACTCATATCAAGTAGAAAACCCATCCCATCCCTCCTCTCCCTAACTCATATCAAGTAGGAACTTATCCCATCCCTCCCCTCCCTAACTCATATCAAGTAAGAAACCCACCCCATCCCTCCTCTCCCTAACTTCTATCAAGTAAGAAACTTATCTCATCCCTTTACTCCCTAACTCATATCAAGTAGAAAACCCGTCCCATCCCTCCTCTCCCTAACTCATATCAAGTAGGAACTTATCCCATCCCTCCCCTCCCTAACTCATATCAAGTAGAAAACCCATCCCATCCCTCCCCTCCCTAACTCATATCAATATAAAAACTGCTCTTAACGATTGGTACCCTGATTACAGTACAAATCTCAAGAGTTATTTTGCATGAATCTTGAAAAATCGTTCTATCTTTGAATTTAAGGTGTATCTGCAAGAAGGGTTACCGTGGTAATGGTACTTTTTGCTACAGCAACATTATTCAGGTATCATTTCATATCTCGACATGTATACATTTTGCTGATAGTATAAAGGCACTCTAATCAAATACACTTTTTTTGACTTTCCAGAGAACAAAGCAGCTAAACAGTGCTGGACCAGCAGGAGTCAAGGGACTTCTTAATTCTGTCAGTTTGGTGTTTGCTCATACTTTGGCACGTCCACTTGCCAACACTGGTCCATTTACAGCTTTTGTACCAACTGATACTGCAATAAATTCTTTACCTGCTGAACAAGTATGTTAATGAACTACTAAAATAAATATTTACATACCAGTTTTATTCTGTCCTGATCATCATTATCATCATCATCACCAGCAATGTAGCAATCAGCAGCAGTTGTCATCATCATCATCACCATCACCAATACAGCCATCAGTAGCAATGTTGTCATCATCATCATCATCATCACCACCAATACAGCCATCAGCAATGTTGGCATCATCATCATTGTCACCACCTAATATACAGTCATCAGCAGCCATGTTATCATGATTATCATCATCATCAATACAGCCATCAGCAATATTGACATCATCATCATCATCATCACCACCACCAATGCAGCCATCAGCAATGTTGGCATCATCCATCATTGTCACCACCTAATATACAGTCATCAGCAGCAATGTTATCATAATTATCATCATCATCAATACAGCCATCAGCAATATTGGCATCATCATCATCATCATCACAAATGCAGCCATCAGCAGCAATGTTATCATCATCATCATCACCATCAATACAGCCATCAGCAATATTGGCATCATCATCATAACAAATGCAGTCATCAGCAGCAATGTTGTCATCATCATCATCACCATCAATACAGCCATCAGCAGCAATGTTATCATAATTATCATCACCACCACCACCACCACCACCACCAATGCACTATAGCAACCATCAACATGCACTGTCTAGATCATTGTTGCCACAGTAACTGTCAGCTCCACTATTTTAACCATAACTGCAATAATGATTACCAGACAATATAATCACCAAGAATCTCCACAAATTGTAATTATTATTATCATGAATTAATTTTTAGAAACTGAAATTGCTGAATGACAATGATTTTGCTTCCCATGTTGTCCGTTTACACCTGGTTGCTTCAGACTTGGACTCTGTTGCACTCAAAATATCAGAAAAAGTAACCACACTGCAAGGAACCAATGCTGTTATAACCAAGGAAAGTGTAAGTTATGCCAGGATATCAAATTTACACAGTCAAAATTAAATTAAAGAACTCCCCTTCCTTGTAGGAGTTGAACTCATGACATGATCTTCAGACTTCTAGCATGATGCTCTACCAAGCTATCAGCCCTACATGGGAGCAGTGAAGAGTCAAATCTCAGGTCATTCGAGAATTGAAATTCTGACTATGTACTGTATAGCATTGACCATTTGTGTTGAAAGATGAGGAAAGGGTTTGATTCTAAATTAAAATAATACTCAGAGATTTAAAAAGTTGAGACTTGTAAGTAATGCCAAAAATGGTCAATTCTACATGGTTAGAATTTCTGATCCTGCAATGACCTGGAATTTGACTCACTACTGCTTCCAATTTGAGAATTATTGGGGGCTGACGGCACAGTTGGTAGAGTATTGGGCTAGAACTTTGAAGTTCGTGTGTTCAAATTCCACTCAGCCCAGAATATTCCTAATCAATTAGTTAGTAAAAATTCTGGGTTTGAGTGACGCTAGTTGGCATTATGTTTGGAAACATAATTCAATGACATTATACATGTATATTATATTTCAGGGATCACTATTCTACAGCTTGGCAGGTTCATCAACTAAAGCTAAAATTATAGCATCAGATTTTGTGGCAGCAAATGGCATCATCCATGTTATTGACAAAGTTTTCCTGTTTCCTGGCAACCACTCTGAAACAGCTAATGTTAGTAAATTTGTTGACTGTTGTATTGTACTGATGGTAGAGCAATACATGAAATTATACATCAAGTGATTTTGTAATTTTGTCTTTTTTACTTTAGTTGACTGCGCTTGAAGCCATTGAACAAGACCAAAAGTTCTCCAAGTTTGCTTCCTTTATTCAGGTAAACACATTTTAGCTCTAATTTATCAGCAAGCAATAAGGCTATTAATATTATTTTCTGTGTAAGTGCTCATTATTCTTTATTACAGTTTTCAGATTTGGGCAGCTACATAAATGGTTTGAGTGGACAAATAACAGTCTTTGCTCCAGATAACAATGCTTTCAACTTTGATAAACAAACTGTTAACTATCTGACCACAACAGCCAAGGTATTATGTCAGTACATACCTCTTTTTCATTTCATCGATCTATCTTTTTGTGTGACATTGTGGCTGGGCATCCCTCTCTTCATCCCTCCCCTCCCTTTACCCTCCCTCGCCTGCCTTCCCCCTCCAAATGTCCCTTGCCTGCCTTCCCCCTCCATTATATTCCCCTCCCTCACCTGTCTTCCCCCCTCTCTCCCCCCTTTCCCCATCCACACAAATGTTTGTGTAATGACTTTTAAGAAGGCTGCCAAGGAGAGTTTGATTCACTGCTTATTATGTGCTTCTGATCTATGTGCAGTATCTACATTAATTTATCTTAATATTGGTGATAATGGTTGATGCCTGATGTTACCTGTCTGTCGTCTGTCTGTCTGTCTGTCTGTCTGTCTGTCTGTCTGTCTGTCTGTCTGTCTGTCTGTCTGTCTGTCTGTGTTTTGGACTGACTCCTTGTGTCACACTTGTTCCTCCATACTGTTGTAAATATTTTCATTTCAATTCTGGATATCTTGATGTTTGTAGGGAAAGGATAAGCTTCGTTCAATTATTAAGAATCATTTGGCTTCTGGCAAGGTAAAACAAATTTGCACAATTCAGTTACAGTACATACAAGTGATAAGTCAGAAATGTAATACATACCAAAAGAATATGGAATAGGAGGGATAAAAACTGGGATATATAAAAGGGAGGGGAAAGAAGAAAAGGAATATGAAATTGAGAAATGAATGAAAATTGAGCAAGTGCAGAGAAGTGAAAATGAAAGGAAAGAATTTAAGCAAACTGTAACAAAATATAACTATCATGGACAGCAAGAAAGCTTGTAGCCTGATTATCATCTGATGATAAAGATTTTAGACATGGTTGGTGATGATGATGACGATGATAGTTTATTGTTAATGAAGATATAAGTGATACTAATGATGATGATGATAATCATGTCTTTCTCTAGATTGAAATCACTGACCTGATGTCTCTGTTACGAGTAAAGTCATTGCAGGGCGAATCCAATACTGTTCAACGTAAGAATAATGTAAGTCAACTAAACAAGCATTTCTTTCATTCATTCAAACTGAATTGCTTATACCCTTATTTAGGCAGGCTGAAATGGTATTTTTCTTTTGTATAAAAGGCAAAAAAAAGATGCATTTTCAAATTTATCCTGGAAGGTGTACATTTTGGAGAGGTTCTGGGGACATTTGACCAAAAGATAAAGCACGTCAAGTGATTTTAACCCCTCTTATATAGGGGCGGGAGTAGGGGTGGGTGTAGGGGCAGGTGTAGGGGTGGGTGTAGGGGGGATGCAGGGGTTAATAATCCTGGATCCACCCCTGCTATTATATCCCTTCTATCCCACAAAAAAATTACCAGGGTGTCTAGTGATTTACTGATTTCTTATTGTCTCTTATGTATTGACCGTTTGAAGGGTTCATTGTGAAAACGGCCTGAGTGACTTTTTGATGATATTTTTTCAATGGTATAAAATGGTATAATTAACTTCCCTATGCTGGAAAAATTATAATCTCAGGACATCCATCAAAAAGTCACTTAGGTCATTTTCACAGCAAACCCTTCACTTGTTTGTTATTTTTCACACAGGGAACTATTTTCCTTGGAAAGAATTATTCCAAGATTATTGAATCCAATATTGGTATAAAAGATGGAGTAATTCATAGAGTTAGCAACCTGTTAATACCATCATTTGTTCTACCTTTGGTTCCTAACTTCTCGTACAATATTACATACACAAGGGCTAAGGTAAGACATTATTAAGTCTGTGTATGTTGCTTGTGCTTATGCTTATGTAACGTGAAAAGACAAGCACTGCTAATAAGCAGTACATTACTGAGTCTGTATATGTTGCTTGTGCTCATGCTTATGTCACTAGTGAAAAGACAAGCACTGCTGATGAGCAGTACATTACTGAGTCTGTGTATGTTGCTTGTGCTTATGCTTATGTTACTGGTGAAAAGACAAGCACTGCTAATGAGCAGTATATTTCTGAATCTGTGTATGTCGCTTGTGCTTATGCTTATGTCACTAGTGAAAAGAAAAGTACTGTTAATGAGTATGTCATTAGAGTCTGCGTATATTGCTTGCACTTATGCTTGCATCCCTAGATTGATAAAACCAGGCTTAAGATAGTTCTCATAATCATAATTTTAACATTTTTCCTTGGGCCTCAACTCTTATCCCACTATCAGCTATCTCTTGTCCATATATCAAAAGTTGACATTTCATTTCTCTTTTGTCAGGGCGTCTGCTACCGTTGTGATACCATGCAGTCGTTTCCCAACAAAGGATGTCCTTCAGGCTATACCCCATCTGTAAGTAACGTTTTTGTCCTTCGTAAGATCAGTCAAATGAAATTATTGCATATTTCTGGATGAGTACAATACGATGGGCCGTTCAAAAATAGCTGACATAATACACTCAAATAAATGACTGACAAACGACAAGCAGCATTTGATTGACAAGTGATTTTATACCAAAGTTACTGTATATGTATATGGATTGATCCGCGGTAATGGAACTAGAAATATTGAAAGATCATCACGGATATGTAAGCAATTTAAGCAATTGCTTTAGAAAAGCCCGAAAAAAAAAATTCGGGGCTTCAACGGGATTCGAACCCATGACCCTTGCGAAACCAAAGTTACTGTTAACATCAATTGATGTTTAAAAATGTTTATTTGACAGGGTGGTTTTATTGGATGCAGATATCTACTGACAACATTTTTTGGACAGTTCTCGTTCAGTGGGTGTAAAATGAAGAATTGTCTCAAAGTCAACAGGGTATTGTAACTACCAATCTTAGAACAATTTTTATTACAGGGAAAAGGCATTTGTGGTATGCTCTGTCAGGGTTTTAATTAGATAATACACAAATTTCAGGAATATAAAACGCGCGCGCATGTCTCTTTACTGTGATATAAACACGATGGAAGATGTAGAGCAGAGAAAAGCAAGCTTAGGAACACGAGGCGTAGATTGAGTGTTTCTCTTGCTTTACGAGTGCTCCAGTTACATCTCCCTTGGTGTTTATATCATAGCACAGAGAAAAAATGCCACGGTTTTTTGTTGCTTTTACAGAATATATTTTCAAACATTTTTCTGCAAGTCATGTCTCTGTCCTCTAATATAAACATGGTAGCCAGGCAATCAGCGCGTGGATTATATCTCAAATATTTTATAATGAGCAATATAAAAGTTGAAACAGACTCTTTTGCAGTCATGAACAACTGCTCTAATCCTGTCTCGTGTGCACTTTCGTGAAAAATTGTTGTCCCGTTTAACATCGTAGCTTTGTTATTTGTTGTCAGATACCTGAATGCAGCAGAGGTTACTATGGCAGCAGTTGTCGTCTATGTCCAGGACCATTCGAGAAACCTTGCAACTTACATGGCACAGTAAGTGGGTAATTTCTTATGAAGGAATGAAGAGTCAAAGGAATGAATCAATGAATGAAAAATGGTTGGTAGTAAGGAGAAAGGGGAAATGAATGAGAAAGGAATGAAGCTTCATTGTACTCTAGTGTAACGAATGAACTGGAACAAACAATTGAACAAAGGAATGAGGGTAAGGAAAGAAAGAAGGGGGGAAGAGAGCAAGCAAGCACGAAGCAAGCGAGTAAGGAAGGGAGGGAGAAAGCAAGCAAGCAAGGGAGGAAGGAAGGAAGGAAGGAAGACAGACAGGAAGGAGTGAATAGGATGAATGAATGGATTGACAGAAGAAAACTAAGATGGTTGAGGAAAGGGCTGCTTCAACAAAGTATTAACGTATTCCTGTTTCTACAGTGTGACGATAGGATCAAAGGGAGTGGTGTATGCACATGTCAGCCTTCATATAAGGGTGCAGCCTGTGAAATGTGTGCTAAGGACAACGTGTTTGGACCCCACTGTAATAAATGTAAGTTGACAAAATAATCCATAGTAGGGACCTCATTGTATTGTATGTGAAATACCCCCATTAACCCACCCCTCGTATATCTATATATAAGTTCGTATATCTTTCCCTTAACAGCTTGCACATGCGTCCATGGGTCATGCGACAACGGTGTCAGCGGTAACGGTACATGTAAACCAAACTCCTGCAAGGCTGGTTACCATGGAGACAATTGTCATCTGACAGACATGCGCTGTTTGGAGTCTCCCGCTATTCGTTGTCATGTCAACGCACACTGCGTAAAAGAGAATGGTAGAGATGTGTAAGTAACTTTGAAAGAACATTTAGCTCAGACAGTGGACGTGTTTTAGTTCGCTTTATTGTGTCATTCGATCTTGCTTCCATTAATTTAAAGGGGTACTTGGATGAAAATCGATAAAAATTTAAAATGACTTGAAACTTGGTTCAATGTATCTATATGTGACCAATAGTCACCAAGCAATATATTTTCATCAAATTCCAAAGGTACAGATAAAAAGTTATCACGTATTTTAGCATCTACATTGTGTATCTATGACGTCATAAGTACAACCCTATTGTTCTTTTCGATCTTAAACCAAAATTTCTTGGTGATGATATGATTAAAATGCAGAATTTTTGGGATAGTAGGTTTTATATATATTTATATTGGTCGTTAATTGACGTCAACTTAGGAATTAACCACTTTCTTAAGACCACTTTCATTGATGTGATGATGATGGTGGTAGTGGTGGTGATGATGATATTTTGTCATTACAACTAATTTTGTTCACATCAAAGTCACCAATGTGGTGTTCAAACTTCCTGATGAGAAATCCCTAAATTTTATATTACAGCAGATTTCAAATGAATGGGAAAACTGCATATTACGATTTTTTGCATACTGTAACTTCGAATTCTGGGCAACTTCTTTGTTTACTGGACACATTGTACGTTATTCAGTAGACAAAGATTCCAAGTGACAACAACAGAACAAAGCTAACAAAGATTATGTAGCCATTCCAGTACAAGAAGAAAGATGCAAATAGGAAAACAACATGACTTTTGGAGGGCATATTGTTTATTTGTGGCCCGAGTAGCTTCATTTGCGCCCGAGCGCAGCGAGAGGGTGTTTTCAAGAGGGCAGTTTGTTATTTGGCCTAGTATATTGATGATAATTCTGATTTGCTACTAGGATTTCTTGCTGGCTACCTTTACCAGCAAACCAACGGACATCCACGTATGTTTCATTAACGTAACATCCTTGTTTGATGATTTTCTTTAGATGTAAATGTAATGCTGGTTATGAAGGTTCTGGAGTGGTATGTGATGAAATCAATCCTTGTAAAAAACCTAACAGAGGTGGCTGCCACAAAGATGTAAGTAGTACAAGTATTGATGCCTGTTGAAATTTAGGCCTGATTACGGATCTCGGGTACTGTTTCAATCCACCTACTGCCTCCAAATTCACACGTATTTTGACCTTTTTTGACCTTTTGTATGTGTTTGATTACAGGCTACTTGTATCAAGACTGGACCTGGTGCTAATAACTGTACTTGTGATCAAGGTTTCCGTGGTGACGGTTTAGTTTGTATAGCTATTAATCCTTGTCAAGAGGGCGTCCGTTGTCATAGCAATGCTATCTGTAAATTCCTTGGACCTGGACAGGTAAATTATCATCTTTTAAGGTTCGGAGAATGTAGAACATAATTACATGAAGATTTAAAAGACGTCTGAAGTTAGGCCCGTTCTTCTAAATTTTCTTGATCCAACTCCAGCGTGAGCAACAGAGCACTGATTGAGGGAGGAAGGGGGTAGAGTGCATGCTGTCTTCCCCCTGAAAGATCACTCCGATTACTTAATATAATCTTTGTGGTTACCATATTTTAAGGTTGCGTGACATCTGAGCTGTACTTTTTTACCGAGTACTTCTAAAAAACTGTTGATTTGCGTGACAATGTGACATCATTCCTTGTAGAGCTCTTGTGAGTGTAAAGCAGGCTACACTGGTGACGGAAAGCGCTGTTATGAGATAAATCATTGCTTGATAAAGAATGGAGGCTGCTCTGCTAAGGTTAGTACCATTTATATAATAATTGCTATATCACATGCACTGTGATTGGTCGGGAACTGTGTAATATTAAAATACAGTGCACGGGTGACGTCACAACATCAAAATGTGGTGAGACTGAACTACAGTCACGCCACTCGACCTTCTCTTGTACTTTATTGACCCAACCACATTCTGACATCATCTGTGCATTGTTAAAGTTTAGATGCACAGTTTATTAGTTATCTAATTTGTCTCTTGTGGTGCTAGCCACGGTTAATGACTAGTTTCTATACTTTTTAGGCCAAATGCTACCGTGTGGGACCTGGACAACACAACTGTACATGTTTTTATGGTTACAGCGGAAATGGATATTCTTGTCTCGGTTCTGTTGCCATTGTAAGTGATTCTTTGATTATTGACAATGCTGTTTAGTGGCCAGTACAGTACACAATATATTAATGTTGGAACAATGATACATGACGCATTACCGTGGTGCAATAGCTTTAGCAGTCCAGACTCTGGGCCTTCGATTCCTTTGCCCGTTCTCTTTTTCATTTGGGCTTCCTGTTCCGCGACACAGGAAGCCCAATTAACAGAATCTACCGCGAGACAAAGCTCTGGTACCCATGGCCCGGTTGCTAGGTTGGTTGCTAGGTGGGTTTTCTTTAGATTTAACCCAGGTTAGTGCATCACCATCATCTTCTACAGCAAATCCACGTAATAGCTATTCTTCTGCTGGCACTCAAACTCACTACCTTAAATATTTTTCATACATCACTCAACTCACATGTTGACTTTTGCTGTGGGAGGAAAAACCGTTTTTCGGGGGAAAAACCTCGTGACATGGTAGAACACAACACATCAAACAAAACTCAATTCACATATGTTCTGAACACTCGAGCTAAGACCCGAACCTGGACCACAGCGGTGAAAGGCCGGTGCTCTCACCACTCGGCCAACCAGGCCACCCATGCTAATAAGATGTACTTCCGGGTGGATTTCATCTCCTCAAAAAGAGACTACTAATAGTTTACATTACAGTTATAAACAAAATTCCAAAGTTCTTATTGATGTCATTGGCTTGGATTTGATTTGAATTTAATTGGAATATCTTTCATTTCAAAATTTTGTTTCTTTTTTCAGTTTCTGCAAGATGATAGTCGGTTTAAAGCGTTTAACGAGCTTGTCAAGGTGAGGAAAGGGAAATGATGAATATTTATAAATTGACCTTTTTTTGAGGACTTTGGGACAAGGGGCTGAGATAACTGTTTTCGATATCTGCTGTCAATTTTGGAACTTGCGATGGAATGATTGCGGTCAGAAACTTATAAAAAAAAAACAGAAAAAAACTCATGAGTTTCTGTTGCGGTACAAGGTTGTACAAACATTTTGTAACAAACATTTTTTGCCCCTAAAAAGCACCTTACGAGTCTTCCTTTGGTTTATGAAAATACATTTTTCGTTGATCTTTTTGTTCGTTAACTGATTCAATTATTTATTTTTCCTTAGAAAGCACATCTTGAATATTTCTTGTCAAGAGAAGACAAGAACTTCACAGTGTTTGTGCCATCAAATGATGCTTTTGCCAAACTGAGAAGAAATGAAAGTGAATATTGGAGTTCCACAAATGGAAGACTAAAACATTTCTTGAAGTAAGTTGCTTTGCTTTCTTTCTGTTCCTATCTTTTCCTTTTTGTAACGTGAAATCGGTGTTTTCGTTATTGACATTTCTTATTCTTAAATTTAATTGTTTCTATTATTTCTCTTCCGTGTTTTGGTGGGTATTTGCCCTCCGCCTCCTTTTCTGCTTTTCCCTCGTACTCTCCTCTCTCTCTCTCTCTCTCTCTCTCTCTCTCTCTCTCTCTCTCTCTCTCTCTCTCTCTCTCTCTCTCTCTCTCTCTCTCCTCTTTCGCCTCATCTTCCTTCTCCTTCTCCCCTTCCTCGCCTGCCTTTCTTTATCGTTGATAAACTAATTGCAATTACATAGTCTTTGTAACACGTTCTTGATGTTTTGATGTGTCCTCCAGGTATTTTATCGCCAGTGACACATTGTCAAAGAAAGACTTAATCACCCAAACTGGTTCGTTGTCAGTACTCAACGGTGCGACATTGAACATTACGTACCAGAACAATCAGGTATTGTATAATCGGATATTTTTGTCAAATGTGACCTAATAATATAGCGTTTTTCGAATAATAAGGTGGGCTAAGATTCTTCTTTCAATAGATTTTCTTTGATTATCAAATTGTTTTCTGTTTGTTTTGCAATTGCCCCTTTTCTGACTTTTTCCATATAATGATTTTGAATGTCCTTTTACCAGATTCATGTAAATGGTATAGCTCAAATCATACAAGCAAATATTACCGCGGCCAATGGAATAATCCATATCATCAATAAGGTATGTTAGCGATGTCATATGTGAATTGCTGTATCACGTGACTGAACGCGCATGAGCCCGCAAAAACTCGCGCATGCGCAGTTGTTTTGCCGTGGTGTCAACACAATCATGGCTCGGCATGGTCCGTTTCACACTCATATGAAAACTATTCTATTACAACAAATGGAAAAGCAAAGATGACATAAAAATTGGCCAGCATGCTCTCTTCTAAGCAAGTATTTTCTTTGTGATTTCTCTCATGACTACTATAATGACGAATAAACAGTTCTTGTTGTTGTTGCTGCTGTTGTTCTTGTTGTTGTCTGTTTAAAGTACAGATGCAAAAAAATGCTATCTATATATTTGTTTTATAAAGCGTCAAAATAAGAGATTAATATTTTGTGACGTCATCCGTGCATCTGCACTTTAATAACACACAATTTTCGACAAATCAGAGCGCGCGCAATATACCAATTATTATAGAGCAGTTTTCAAATGACTGAAGACGGCAATACCTGAGTCCGTTTCACACTCATACGAAAAGTACGAAAGACTTGAAGTAGAACAACAACAGTAATATAAAACAATAATTTATATATTAAATATTTATTTATTTATTAGTTATATAAATAATGAGAATTCTATTCAACAGGTTCTTGTTCCTCCTCGTCTCCAAGAGAAACAATTACCAAGTGTACTCGAGGCACTTTCAAAGACGAAGGACTTGTCACGTTTCTTTGACATTTTCAAGGTACTTGAAAATTTACGAATTTTATTCAAATTTAGTACAGTAGTTTTTAGAAAGTGAAAGGGGATTAAGAAACTTTTGCTGGCACAAACATGAGGACTAGACAGGGTTCGTTCACTTGTTTGTTCGTTCGTTCCTTTTTTCGTTTGTTCGTTTGTTCCTTCATTCATTCCTTCGTTCGCCATTCGTTCCTTTATTCTTTCGTTGGTTCGTTTGTTTTCAATTGTAGAATACACTTTTGCACCCCTTCATTCCCCATACCCACTCTATATGGACTGTAAATACTCCTTTTTATTTCAGGAACACGATTTTAAAAGTAAAGTTGATAACTGCGTTGGTTGTACCATCTTTGCTCCAGTGAACCACGCGTTAAGTTCGCGCAATATGGTAATAGTTATATATGTATATCATAGATACAATTAAATGGGACTAGGTTATATATGTATATCATAAATATAATTAAAAGGGACTACATTAATATATGTATTTATTATACAATTGTGCAATTATGTAAATGTGTAAATGTGCAACTGTCTCGTAATGAAAGCGCCCTTGTATATCTTCGATCACGTTGAGCTGCGCCCTTCGTAACTCAGCACTTGTACTGCAAGGAAGGGTGATGAGCTACACCAAATTTATTTATTTGTTATTTGCTATTTATTTCTATATTTAATCCCAAAGGAATGGATGAAACCCAACAATATGGACTGATTGTTGCATATATTGTTAATTTCCAGACCCTCTCGACACTAAAGTATCACGTGGTACCCAAGTATATATCACGTGATCACTTCTATAACGGTCAGCAGTACCCCACAATGCTTGGCGCTAATTACATCGTAAAGCTAACAAAAGGAAGAACAAGTGGGGTAAGTGGGGTACTGGGGACGATTTTATCTGCAACTGACCAATCAGTATACTCTCTCTTTCTCTTTCACACTTTTATGCTCATCTTTATTCCTCTCTCGTCTGAGCTATGCACAGGAAACCCAACTACCCATGTTTGTCCCTAAACAGTAGGGCCATTTAGTACTTATTCTATTCTATTCTATTCTACTCTACTCTACTCTACTCTACTCTACTCTACTCTACTCTACTCTACTCTACTCTACTCTACTCTACTCTACTCTACTCTACTCTACTCTACTCCGCTCTGCTCTGCTCTGCTCTGCTCTGCTCTGCTCTGCTCTGCTCTGCTCTGCTCTGCTCTGCTCTGCTCTGCTCTGCTCTGCTCTGCTCTGCTCTGCTCTGCTCTGCTCTGCTCTGCTCTGCTCTGCTCTGCTCTGCTCTGCTCTGCTTTACTCTACTCTACTCTACAGTTTAATGAGTTAGCCGAAAACATCTCTAGGGAAAACAAAATTTTCTATCTCATGGGCGATTTCAATATAAACCTCTTAAACTCTGATAATCACGGACAAACAAGTGAATTCCTAGACAGTCTTTTCTCAAACTTTTTGTGCCCCATGATCAGTCGTCCCACTAGAATTACGTCTCATTCGGCTTCTCTGATTGATAATATTTTTACCAACAATTTTGATGGCCATTTAAAAAATGGCCTTATATTCACTGATATTTCTGATCACCTTCCTATATTTTCTATTATGTACAATGATGAATGCAGCACGACCGCACACAACCAGGTTATAACCTATAGAGATATGAGCGTCAATAATGTTAAAAAATTTAAAGATAAACTAGCTGATTGCACATGGCTCAACACAACCAAACAAAATGATCCATCCAGTGCTTATTCCACGTTCATTAATGAATTCACTTCAATTTATAATGAATGCTTCCCAATAAAAAGAAGATCATCAAATCAAAGCCAAAAACTAAAGCCTTGGATTTCAAAAGGACTTTTAAAGTCTATTAAATCAAAAAATAAGTTATATAGGAAATACCTTCGTAATCCTAGTCAAGATAATGAAAACGAATATAAAAATTTTAAGAATAAACTAACTCATTCTATTAGACTGGCAAAACGGCTTTATTATGATAAGATACTCTCGGAAAATAAAAACAACGTCAAACAAACTTGGCATCTTTTAAATGAAATAATGAACAAAAAAAAGCAAAGATCATTATCAAACATAGTATTTCGTGACAATGATAAGGAAATCACAGATCCTACGGATATTGCTAATAAATTTTGTAGCTTTTTCAGTAACTTAGGTCCGAATCTGGCAAGAAATATTCGTGATACCAATGTTTCTCCTAAGTCATATCTTACCGAAGAAATCACTACTTCCATATTCATAGACCCAGTATCTGAAAGCGAAGTAATTTCTATAACGAAAAGCTTTCAATCTGGGAAAGCTTCCGGCTATGATAATATTTCTATGTCCACAATTCAGTCGACAATTGACAGCATTGCTAAACCTCTAACTTATGTTATAAATTTGTCTTTTAATTGTGGCACTTTCCCTGACAAATTGAAGATATCTCGCGTTGTTCCATTGTTCAAATCGGGTCATAAATCCAGTTTTGGAAATTACCGGCCAGTCTCAATTCTTCCAGCATTCTCAAAAATCTTTGAAAAAGCTTTTTATACTCGATTGTTTAACTTCTTTCATCGTCACGAAGTGCTGTGTAAACACCAATATGGATTTAGAAAAGGCCATTCAACTTCGTTCGCTCTCATTGACCTATATGAAAATATTTCTAACGCCATTGATAACAAAGAAACTGCTATTGGAATATTTCTTGACTTATCTAAAGCCTTTGACACGGTGAATCATGAAATTCTTTTCCAAAAATTAGAACATTATGGCATACGTGGAATAGCATTGGATTGGGTAAAAAACTACTTTTTTAATAGGTACCAATTTGTTTCATTTGATAACGTCTCTTCGGATTTGAGACCTATTTCTTGTGGAGTTCCACAGGGGTCAATTCTAGGACCACTGTTTTTTCTTATTTACATTAACGACATCTGCAATGTTTCAAACTTTGCAAAAGTAATATTATTTGCTGATGACACCAATATCTTTTTCACACATAAAAACCCTGTTTACCTTAACCATATGGTAAAGAGAGAACTAGAGAATTTTTCAACTTGGCTCGCCACAAATAAACTTTCTCTTAATCTTGATAAAACGAAATTTATTAATTTTAAATCTAGACAAAAAAGGATAGCTGCAGTATGTGGAGTCACTATAGAGAACCATGATATCGAACAAGTCAAAGAAAATACCTTCTTGGGAGTCATTTTAGACGAAAATTTATCTTGGAAACCTCATATCTCCCAAGTCTCGAATAAGATATCAAAATCAATTGGAATTATAAGAAAGTCAAGTTTTTTTCTCCTCAAATCTTCATTGCGTACTCTTTATTTTGCACTGATATATCCATACCTGCAGTATTGTAATATTGTATGGGCTAGCACCTATGAATCGAATTTGAAACGTCTGATAGTTTTGCAAAAACGGGCAATCAGAATTATAAGCAAAAGTGAAGTTAATGCACATACCTCTCCATTGTTCAAAACTCTTCAACTTTTGAAATTTATTGATATCAATAAGCTACAAATTGGTCAGTTTATGTTTAAGTATAAAAACGACTTGCTTCCCAAGAGTTTCAAAGGTATATTCTCTATGAACAGTGAAATACACAATTATAATACAAGATCTTCACACTATTTACATATTCCCTCTAAAAGAACTAAACTTGCACAATTTTCCATTAGTTATAAAGGACCTCTCTTATACAACTCTTTAACCGATACGAAACTTGTAAATTGTTCAAAATATTCTTCTTTCTCAAGCATGTTTAAAAATTATCTCTTCTCTGTTTATGATTAACTGTAAAACGACGTACTAGCCATATCTGTATATCATGTATGAAAAAGAATAATATATATATACATATATAACATATAATAAATTGTATTTATAGCCTTAACCCAACTAGAAAAGGAGCGGGAAAAGCTTTCGCTTTTTGTGGCTCTTCTCATTCCTTTCTTAAATATTATGTTTATATAGATATATATATATATATTAGAATACGTTAGGAGGGGACCTGGCGCCTTATAAGCCTAGTGGTTTCAGCCAAGTCTCCTCGCCATATTATATATTATTTTCAATATAGACGTATTGTATATTTAAATTATAAATATATTGTAATTAATTAATATATTTAATTTGTATGAACTGGCAAAAATAAACTTGAACTTGAACTTGAACTTATTCTATTCTATTCTATTTTATTCTATTCTAAAAGCACCATTTGTACGCAAAGGTGAGGCGCGTCCTCATTGGTATCGTTTAAACTGCCCCTAATGAGTAGTCTTTATCAAATTACCTGATAATGTGACCTGTTTGAATTTCTTACAGAATGCAATAAATGGTATAAAGTTTTATAGCAATCCTATCCAAGCAAACAACTCTATTATCTACATGTTAGCTGGTGTACTGGATGTACCACCCAAACGACGATGTGACTTTACTACCATACGTCAAGGATACGTAAGTAGTCTATTTTAGTTTAGAGAGCTGGTTGGGAGAGGATGTACAAAGGGGGTATTTCAAAATAAAAACTACCACAAAGCGTAGGGTCTACAAAGGGAAGTTCTTGAAAAGCCTTTGACAAAGCTACAAGCTTATGTAAGTCGGGATCAGAATGAATCACTTCGTCTGACATCTCACGTGTTGTGCTGTCCCCAATGGGGGGGGGGGGGGGGGTCACTCAACTTGCCACTACTCCAGTACCCCATACCGACCTCACATGTATGAATGCTCCTACACAAAGACCTAAGATTACATCAATTGCATAATGCCTCTAGATAATGCTCAAATAAATACAGCCAAGAGAAAACATAGAAATCTTATTTGCGCGCAAATGTTCCATTTTTTCAATAGAGGGAAAAAAAATTCTCATCAATTTTCTACCAACAATTTTTGGGAGTGCTTCCTAACTCGCATATTTGTTGTTGTTGTTGTTGTTGTTGTTGTTGTTGCTCATATTTTTTATGTTTTTAATGCGTTCCTTTGTTTCTTTATCTTTCGTTCATTTTTTTCTTTTGTTCCTTCATCTGTTCCTTTGTTTCTTGTTCATTTGATTGATCATTCGTTTGTTCGTTTGTATTCATCATTTTGTTTCTTTCTTTGATTATTTGCTTATTTATTTGTTTATTTCTTAATTCCTCCCTTCGCTTGTTCGTGTGTTCTTTTCTTTTTGTTGTTGTTGTTGTGGTTTCTTGGTTTGTTTTTTCCTTTTTTAAGTAGTTCTAATGTTTTTATTCCTTTTCTCTTTAGACTTTATGCAGGTTTTGTTTTTTGGGAAGTAACTGCCCATCAGGCTGGTCTAAAGTGGTAAGCTTATATAGATAGTAAAAAGGGCCTAAGAAAATTGTCCGTTATGCAGGGGTGTCCATTTTATAGAGGTTTTATTTACAAGTAAATGTATGGACATTCCAGCTGTTGGGACATAGAGACCTGTCCGTTATAGAGAGGTGTCTGTATTATAGAGGTTTCATTTATAAGGAAATGTATGGAGACTCCAGCTGTAGGGACATAGAGACCTGTCCGTTATAGAGAGGTGTCCGTTTTATAGAGGTTTTATTTACAAGAAAATGTATGGAGATTCCAAGATGTCCGAACATATAGATACTTGTCCGTTATAGTGGTGTCCGTAGAGAGAGATTCTACTGTACATGAAACTTTTAGATCATTTCTCACCGTTATAGATTTACTAAAAAATCAATTATAAATTGAAATTTTGAAACTCTGTCTTTCCTGACATCTCTTGCACGGTTAGAAATAGTCCTGAAAATTTCTCAGTTCTTACACATGATGGAATCTAGTCAGTGCTCAGTTTTGTTGTTGTTGTTGTTGTTGTTGTTGTTGTTGTTGTTGTTGTTGTTTTCTTGTCAATGAAACTACTCCACCTTTGACGCCAGTGCCTTACGTACCAGGGGTGTGTGCACCCCCTCCTGAGACGACTTTGGCCCTTTTCTTCTTGGTGCTTTTCCAAAATATCCTCTGGCCCCTCTGGACTGTTTCCAGTTTCTATAACACTGCACTCCCTTCTGAAGGATACTTGTGGATCCGCCCTTATCATTATTTCCCTACAGTACTAATTACACTTTTTTCTTCAGAGAACTGTATATTGCCGATTCTGGTTTTTCACTGGATGTCGTGCTTTGTGTCGTAAAACCAAAGTAGTAAGTATGACTACTCGTGTTTGCCAGTGATGATTCGTTGAGTTTAACAATAATCATGTGTTTTTGTTTCCTTCAAGCACAAGAAATGTTGCAGTGGATTCTGGGGTCAGGACTGCCAAGGTAGAGCAAAACAAATGATTGCATACCGTTTTATTAAGGAGAGCATTAGTGATGATGAATGTGATAATGATAAAGAGGGTGGTGGTGATAATCATTATTTCACTTGTTATCCCGTCATTCGTGCTCTATTTCCATTACGCGGGATCTGATTGGTCAAGAACCGTGATTGATCAAAGTTTGATGCACGGATGACGTCATATATGCAGTGGGTTCTGGGGGCAGGACTGCCAAGGTAGAACAAAACAAAACAAAAATGATATATTATAATAAATTGTACACCATTTTATTAAGGATAGCATTGTGATAATGATATTGATAGTGCGGATAAAGAGCGTGGTGGTAAGGATGATCATTATTTATTCCACTTTTCATCTAGCCTGCATTGCTACAACCAAAGATCGCCAGCAACGCAAGCTAGTTATGCCATCATTCATGTTCTATTTCTGCTATTGCACGCGATCTGATTGGTTGAGAGCCTCCTTTGATCAAAGTTTGACGCACAGATGACGTCACGTACGTTTTGCTTGATTGAAAAAAAAATCGATAAACAATATAAACAAACAGACTCCATTTTTTCGTGTGATGTACTCTAATAGATGTGGTGAGAACAACTCTCGCACCAATGGTCTTCATCTTAGCATAGTAATTATTTCAACACATTTTGACGTCATCCGTGCATCTATTAGAGTACAAATGCACGGAAATATGGAATAAAGTAGTCCAATGCAAATACAACGAGAATCTCCCAATCTGTTTTGCAGCTTGTCCTGGTAATGTGAACTCTGCCTGTAGTGGCAATGGCCAGTGTGCAGATGGTATTTCAGGATCAGGTCACTGTCAGTGTTTAGCCAACTTTACAGGAACTGCCTGTGAGAAATGTCTTCCTGGAAAGTACGGGAAGAACTGTACATCAAGTAAGTATTATCGGCGATATCTGTCCTTGACTCTCTTACATGACAATTGCTCATGAAGAGGCCGCTTACCTCGAAAATGCATTAGTCTCTTCCTCGTCTAGTATGTCTAAATAAGTGCACTAACGCTCATGTTCTTCTTTGTGATTTCATTTAGACTGCGCATGCGTACATGGAAGGTGTAACGAAGGCATCCAAGGTGATGGTACATGTAGCTGTTATAGTGGCTGGCAAGGGCCTACTTGTAATAATCGTAAGTACACTTAATAGTTTGTAAAATAGTGGAAATACTTAAA
The DNA here is from genome assembly GCA_029948255.1 of Telmatactis stephensoni. NCBI lineage: Eukaryota > Metazoa > Cnidaria > Anthozoa > Actiniaria > Isophelliidae > Telmatactis > Telmatactis stephensoni. The sequence continues at coordinate 29,805 of JALIZF010001235.1, read as the reverse complement.
AAATACTGAGGTTTTTTGTTTCTTCTTTTAGGTGCTGATCCCAGAAAATGTACCCCAAAAGTCTGCCATCGTTTTGCAACGTAAGACAAAAAACTTTTTCAGGGTTCTTGTTTTCCCTCTCCCTCCTTCCTGGCCTCCCATCTCTCCCCTTCTCCCTCCCTCCCTCCCTCCCTACCCCTTCCCACCCTTTCTCTTCTCTTGTTTTCTGGTTGTCATTCATATCCTACTCATATCGTATCCTTCATATCAAATCATTACTAATATTTCTATCCATTTAATCATCAGGTGTCGTAGTATGAACAATTCCTTTGATTGTGATTGCGATGCAGGATATACGGGAAATGGCACTCACTGCAGAGGTAAGTACTGAATATTCCTTATCTCTAATACTGACCTCTGATTCATGATGCCTTGATGTAGTGGTAGTAGTTGTTGTCATTGTTTTATTCTGTAATTAAAAGTGTTTTTGCCATATAATTGGGTCTCCTTTGCAGCCGCTAGGGTTTTTGTCACTCAATGCTCCTCAGAAGCGTGTGTGCTTCTTCAAATAAGGAATGTGCTTCTTCAAACAAGGAATGTGCTTCTTCAAACAAGGAATGTGCTTCTTCAAATAAGGAATGTGCTTCTTCAAATAAGGAATGTGCTTCTCCAAATAAGGAATGTGCTTCTCCAAATAAAATTCATTGAGCTGAAAGCTTGGATACATTAAATCTTTATTCGTAGAAGAACCATATTGAATATAATATGTTGCATACTACGATGAAACCTCTGTTGTTGTTGGTGGTGTTATTGATGATGATAGTGAAGTAGTTGGTGTTGCTGCTGCCTTTGTTATGTTGATCTTTGTAGCTGATTCAAATTTTGTTCGCCACTTTGTACAGCGATCAATGTTTGTGACAAAAACAATGGAGGATGTCATAAGAAGGCAACATGCAACCCTCATCCTAACGATCCTTCAGACCAAGCTATTTGTACTTGTAGTAAAGGATATACAGGCGATGGGCAGTATTGTTCAGGTAACATAATGTAGTTTATGGTCAATGAAATATTTGGCACAAATAGGCCTTAAAAAATAACTTGAATGGAAGGAAAGAGAGAATTAAGGAAGGAAAGAGCAAGCAAGAAAGGAAGGAAAGAAGGAAGGAAGGGATGAAAGAAGGAAGGACGGAAGGAAAGAAAGAAAGGAAGGAAGAAAGAAAGAAAGGAAGGAAGGAAGGAAGGAAGAAAGAAAGAAAGAAAGAAAGAAAGAAAGAAAGAAAGAAAGAAAGAAAGAAAGAAAGAAAGAAAGAAAGAAAGAAAGAAAGAAAGAAAGAAAGAAAGAAAGAAAGAAAGAAGGGAAGGAAGGAAGGAAAGTAAAGGAAGGAAGGAAAGAAGGAAGGAAGCAAGGAAAGAAGGAAGAAAGGGAGGAAAAAGGAAGAAGAAAAAATAATGAAGGGGAAAAAAAAGAAAAGAAAAAAGAAAAAGAAAAGAAAAGAAAAGAAAAAAAAAACAAGGAAAGAAAAGACAGGATGAAAGAAACCTTATTTATACTCTAGTATTCATACCATGCATCGTGCAAAATAATTGTGATAAAATGATTTCCGGCGAACTTTGCGTTAATGGTGGTTTTAGAGAAGAATGTTTCTTGTTTCAGAAATTGATTTATGTCAAGTAAACAATGGCGGTTGTCATGCCAACGCCAAGTGTTCTAGTATTGGCCCTGGTGTGGTGAGTTAAAGTTGTAATTAGCAAATATAGCTCATAAACAAACATATTTATGCACTTTACGTTCTCAGAATCCATCTGATACGTTCATTCATTCCTTCGTATAATTGTTTATAAGTTTATCTATCCTTATTATATGGCTATGATAGTACGCGCGCTCTGATTGGCTGATTTCCGGTCTGATATTTTCCCATCTCGGACCGTTTCCATGGCAATCGGTCTGATATCGGAAGTTCGCTTGATTTTTGTCGATACAGCGAGGAAAATAGCCATATAATAAACAATTTATTAACCGAGCTTGCTCGGTCTGTACGGGAAAATATCAGACCTCGGTCTTTTTTGTACGGACCTCGCCTACGGCTCGGTCCGTACTGTCAAGACCTCGGTCTGATATTTTCCCATACAGACCTCGCGCTCGGTTAATAACCCTTTAATCCATGTATCTTCCCATCCATTCACTCATTCTTTCATCCTTGCATTTATCCATCCAATCATCTGTTGGTTCATTTGGTCGGTCAATCGTCCATGTATTCGTTTAGTTGTTAGTTTGTTCATTGCTTGCTTCTGCATGAACTCATTCATTCATTCGTTCGTTCTTTCGTTCGTTCGTTCGTTCGTTCGTTCGTTCGTTCGTCCTTTTAGCCATCTCTCCTCTTCCATCTAAACTTACTTGCTTCTTCATTTATTCACTCATTCGTTCATCTGTTCATTCATTCATCCATCCAGCCATCTCTCCTTCCCTTCTTCCCATTCATCCATTCATTTACTCTTTTTGGTTCACAGAGAAATTGTCACTGCAATCAAGGTTATATTGGAAATGGCATTATTTGCAAACCTGAAAACCCTTGCACAGAGGTGAATGCAAAATTTGTGATAAAAAGTTAAAAAAGTACAAAGTATTAACGAAGGTGTTTTATTCAACCAAAGAATCATGGAGGATGTAGTTTGCGAGCCATCTGTAAGAAGACTGGTCCTGGTCAGCGGAAATGCACCTGTCGCGCTGGTTTCTATGGGGATGGTGTGTTTTGTGTTAGTAATAGTATGGAGGTGAGTGATAGCATAGCCTCCTCCGCAGGCAACTGTTCGCTTTTTCGCTTTGGGCCTCCTGTGTTAAAGACACGTAGTGGCCTGGACGCCAGGCGAGAAAAGGCGAGAGTTGATTGAAAGTTGATTCTTCTTTTCTCCCTCCTCCTTTTCGTCTCCAGTCTTTTTTCTTCTCAAAATTTCGCACAGGAAGCCCAAAAGGTTGTCTGCGGAGGAGGCTAGTGATAGCATTACAGATTTTCGCATGGTGTCCATGGATAAACCATTGCTTAATCAGCTGTTTGACTGGCTAAGTTACCAAACGACTGACTCGACCACTCGCCAGCTCATCAACTTGTTAGCTTTGTTGGTTTTGTATCGGGCTTCCCAGCGGGAGGTCAGCCGTGGGTTGAAAGCTGCGGGTTCGAGTTTGAACCGCCGACCGGCAGTTTTTATAACCACCAATGCTGGCTAAAAAGCTTTCATCTGTGACACTAGTGAAAAACGTCTGCGCATGCTCGTTGTCACGTTTTCGTGTTTTTGTAAACTTATGCAAATTTCGCTTTTACGCTTGCCTTGAACAATAGTTTTCACAAAATGTCAAAACTTAAGGTGATTTCTTGAAACTTAGGGCCAGTATTCATTTTAATGTCTTCATAAATACAATATCTTTGTCTCACAAAAGTATACAAGATAAATTTTATGTATACACCAAGAACACGAGCATTTCATTTCAAGCTAAAACTCAAACATTTCTTAAGAAAACATCGTAATATGCACGCATGCGCAGACGTTTTTCACTAGTGTCTACATCTGTAGCTTAAAGAATCACTGTCAACCACAGTCCTTTACGAGCTTGATAGATTATGACAGCCATTTTCTTTGTACCGAAAAATGGCGGAATAACTGTTCTGATCAGCTGTGTAAAATATTCAAGTTCCCGGATAAAACAAAACATGCGCGCGCAAAGGACTTTGGTCGACAATGATTCTTTAACTACCTTTCTCTATTTACCCAGGTTTTACAAAATGATCCTCAACTTTCAAAAGTTCGAGATTTGTTGAAGGTAAGTATTTCATGATAAGAGTTAAATAAAAGATGATATTGCTAGGTTATCATGAGATAATGAGAACTATCTTTAGACAACATCTTTGAAATCGGCTCTCGCGGTTAAAGGGAGAGACGTAGACAGCTCAAACTTCACGTACACGAAGCGAGAAGAGAGGACCACATGGCCTTTATTTTGCGTCCGGTATATCCTTTTCAACGCAATGGTGTGTCATCTCGCGTTTACTGCAAATGCAAAATGCCATAGACGACTTTCAAAAATGGCGAGCTCATTGTTCACGAGAACATAATTGCTGCGAGCGAAGCGAGTAGCCTCCTATTCGGAACACAGTGTAATCTGTGGATGTCACTAGACGAGCATGCGATACATACGATCAGCGGTTCAAGTCCATACCGTATCGAGAGTCGATTCAAGGATGTCACTAGACGAGCACGCGATACATTCGATCAGCGGTACAAAATTTTTGCATGAATAGCTGTTGACAGACAAATTAAAGGTCTTTACTACTGCGGCTTGTTGAACTACAGGCAACCAGTGTACGGTTCGAGGTGCGTCTTGTTAAAAAGTTTATTAAAGACAACATATCAATCGCTCTTACTGTAGCGACAGCTAATCTAAATGTCCTTTTCACGGCCGATTTTGGGCTCCCTTTTACATGGGCACGAGTGAACGCACGAGTGCGTCTAGTTCAATATTGAAGGTCAACTAGCAGTGTTCGTCACACAACGCACAGGAGATAAACAAGAAACATTTGATATATCAGACAAAGCGGTGTACTTTCGTGAGTTTTAGGGGAACAGTTCTGCTAACGTGGATACACCAGCTGTTTTTTGCTCGCAGCATTTCACTTTCTATTAGAAATAGCTAGTAATAATAATAAACTTTATTTATACACGGAGTCACATCATTTACAAATAAATGCTCTTCCTGAGAGCCGTGTCACATAAAAATATATAAATATATAAATAGAGAAAATAGAATATGTATATAAAGATAAAACTTATACAACATACAACATACAACTTATACAACAACGAGGCCAGAAAGGCTTCCAAATCATCATGGAATCAAATGAGTCTAAGTATATCCTGTAAAATGCATAGAAAATAGTTATTTGAAAAGGAAGAGGAACACATCGTCTTTGATAGCAATAGAAGTGTCGCCACGCTTATTTTCTGGTAACAAGGCCTTTGTGGCCTCGTTCTCATGTACTAGACCGCCATTTTTGAAAGTCGTCTATGCTCAGGTTAAAATACCAAACGCCCGTTGCATGAAAAAACAGCGATCCTGTTTGCCGTCTGCTTTTTCCGTGTGCATGAAGCTTCAGCTCTCTTGTCTTTCTTTTTAACGCCAATGAAGAGGTGGTCTCGAGGTACCGAAAAAGTATTCAATGGCCGTTTCCCAAGACACTGAGTGAGTCCTATACTAGCCAAAGCCTCGGTTTCAGTGCATACTATCATGTACTGACAAAGACGAATTCACAGTAAAGCAGCTCTAGTTGCTAATTAAACAATATATGATTTACATAATAACAAAGTTTTTGAACAACAGTGTAACGAGAACGAGGCTTTGGTTAGTACAGGACTCACTCAACTGTATCTCGGGTACAGCCGTTTATTTGGGACTAGAAGAGATGTTTCTCTTAGAAGGGCGTACTCCCTACAGGGTTTTCTACTTTGAGGGAGTGCCTTGTACAGTAAACTCTCTCGAAGACGAACACCCTCGGGTCCGTCGCCAGCTGTTCGTTTTAGAGAGGTGTTCGTCTTATAGAGATGTCCATATAATTCGTATTTGTTTGTACTGGCTGTTTGATTGTTCTAAACAACCATTTTCTAGACGTACCACTTAGACAAGCTCTTCGACGCCGGTGCTTTAACAAACGTTTTGGCTCCTACAAACCAAGCTTTAAGAAAGATATTGGGCCAAGCAAGGCGAAAGGTAACCCAATATTTTGATATAAAGAAATGAGCAAACGATTGTATGCTGCGCATCTGCGCACTAAACTTGGCTCACTAGTTTGCATTTACTGGGGAGCAAAGCCGGAAGACCTGGAGAAAAATCCTCAAAACAAGAGAGAGAACGAACTGAAAACTCAAGTTACATGTGATCCCCCGTCCGGGAATCGACCTCACATTGGGAAGAGAGTGTTACTCACGGACATTTTAATTTCTTACCATTTCAGCGTCGTGGAGTGTCCTCATCTCCATCCGTTGAGCAGTACTTGCGTTATCACATCATAGGGTGTGTACGTTTTAACAACTACACCACACAATCAGGACAATTTATCGCTCTTTTGGGTGCACCTGTCTGGATCGGTAAAAATGTAAGTGCAATTTCTGCTTGCTTGCTTGCTTGCTTGCTTGCTTGCTTGCTTGCTTGCTTGCTTGCTTGCTTGCTTGCTTGCTTGCTTGCTTGCTTGCTTGCTTGCTTGCTTGCTTGCTTGCTTGCTTGCTTGCTTGCTTGCTTGCTTGCTTGCTTGCTTGCTTGCTTGCTTGCTTGCTTGCTTGCTTGCTTGCTTGCTTGCTTGCTTGCTTGCTTGCTTGCTTGCTTGCTTGCTTGCTTGCTTGCTTGCTTGCTTGCTTGCTTGCTTGCTTGCTTGCTTGCTTGCTTGCTTGCTTGCTTGCTTGCTTGCTTGCTTGCTTGCTTGCTTGCTTGCTTGCTTGCTTGCTTGCTTGCTTGCTTGCTTGCTTGCTTGCTTGCTTGCTTGCTTGCTTGCTTGCTTGCTTGCTTGCTTGCTTGCTTGCTTGCTACATTTTTTGTAGAGATGAAAAACTCGTGAGCATACTATGATTGTATGAGTGTGCGTTGAATCATATACGTTAAACCACGAAAACGTCTGCTTTTTTCAGGGCTCCAGTGTCGTTTTCATGGACTCTCAAAACAACTCAGCAAGAATAACACAAGGATTTCAGTCCGCCAATGGTTTTGTCTTCAAACTCGACGCTGTTCTGACTCCCCCTGCAGAATTTGTCAACCAAGGAGACCCATCCGTAAGTATTCATATTCAATTTTAACCATACTGTTTTCCCGGGGGGAGACATTTATTTATCCTTGATTTTTTTCTCTCATTCTGTAGCTTTAGTTTTAAATGCCCGTAAAACGAAACGGGGCACTGATGGAGGGAGGGGGTAAAAAGGCGCACAATTTATACATGAATCCCTGGCTTGGGAGAATTAGGCAACCACTCTCCACATTTTTGAAGTGCAATGGATTATCTTTGCCTTTGCCTTAGCAAGAGGCTAATGTCAGTATTTCGTTTTTGTCTTGGAATGGGATGTCAAAAGTAGCTTTTCTTTCGGGGGACGGGGAAGCCTGTGGCCTCAATTATTCCCTCCTCGCAACTTCAAGCAATAGCGATATTGTTCACTGATTGTTATTAATTGAGAAAAAGTGCGATGCTAACATCTTTTTTCTTGGATTTTAGAAGCGTTACATTAAAGTGGCAAATGAACTAGGCTATACGACCTCAGCTTCTCTATTAAAGGTAAGTTTCTGTTTTGTAAAGAACAAAAACTTTTTACTTATCTCATAGGCTGATGCCAAAAAGGATTTCGTCATAAAAACCATGTTTCTTTACCTTGAGTATTCCTTTGACATTCGGTTAGCTTTAAAACCTCTTCAAAATCTTTACTTTAAAGCGTTTTTAAAACTTGAATAAACGATGTTTTTAAAAAAGTTTTGGGCAGACATATTTCACAGTGTCAAAGGAATACACGAGGTAAAGAAACATCGTTTTTATTGAAGAACAAAATTAAAACAAATAATCAAAAAGAAAAAACTGAGAAAACAAGTTCCTGTCGAGAAGATCTGAGACTGAGCTGATTGTTATACATAGTAGGTTTCTACTCTTCTTTAAATTGATGTATGTTCCTTTTTTATTCAATAGAAAGCTGGCCTAGAAAATATCTTCTCCAATCGATTTGGACGGCCATATTTGGTCTTCGTATCCACCAATCAGGCAATTAATAAATTACCTAGTGATTTGAAAACGAGGCTAAACAATCCAGCCAACATTGATGAGCTTACTTCGTACGTCAAATATCACATAGTCCATAATGCACCGGTAAGTGTGCTATCATATGCAAATACCCTTCTCGCCTCACTTTGGTGCAGCTAAACAATGGCATTGTTCGGCGATTGTTCACTTGTAGAAAGTGTTTGATACACCTATTTCAAAAATGTTGTTGGGCGAGAGGCTTCAAGCCTACGCGACTTACCGCAAAGGAGTATGGGTAGTTGAAAAAATTGCTCTCTTTTTGGCTTTGGTCTATATGTTAAGCATCAATGAATAAAGGACTTTGTTGTATAAACTCAACACTAGCTGGTTGAGAATTGTCGTGCTGATATTTGTTTGGTTTCATAGCTTTTAGTAATTCCTACCCATACTCCATTTCGGGTGAGTCGCATAGACTTGAGTCTATTTGCCGACAACGTTAATTGAAATAGGTGTATATTCAGCCAAAGATATAAACACAAACATGATGATGATGGCATTTCTGTAATATTTTTGCAGGTTAATTCATCGACAGAGTTCTTTATTCGTAGTGGTGGAGGAGTTGAACTGAGGACTATGCAGGGTCAATCTCTGTTCGTATCTTGCAAAGGCGACAAGGTAAAACTCGCACAATACTTTTAGGGGGTGTTCACATGGCACTAGGATCATCCTAGCAGACGAATCATCCTACCCGCTATACATTTACTGCATTCTGTTTACATGGAAATTTGTGTCTTCACTTCGGGTACTAGGATCATCCTACTAAACAGAATGCAGTAAATGTATAGCAGGTAGGATGATTCGCCTGCTAGGATGATCCTAGTGCTAGGATGATCTTAGTGTCATGTAAACACCCCCTTGATTTTTTTTTCTCAAGATTAATGGATAGATTTAGCAACGCTGCGAGGGCAACACAAACTAAGTGGTGGCTAAGGCTTAATTTTCTCTACGACGCAAGCATAAGCGCAAGAACAAGAATCATTTTTTTTCTTTTTGTCGTGCTTGCACTTGTACTTACGTCACTAGTGAAATATAAATAAATTCGCTTAACCTTAACCTTTGCTCTGAAATCTAACCATGTGGTTGATGATTTTCAGGGTGATCTTTACGTCAATGGTGTGAGTAGAATTTCCAAACGAGACATTCTATTCGATGGGGGCGTGGCATTTGCCATAGATGACGTTCTGCTTCCTCTGGGACTTGGCGGGAACTGTGATGAAATTGTTCACCAAAAGACTTACGTAAGTAACGCAATCTTTACCTGTTGTAACCGAAGTATTTGTCCATAAAAAGTCACGTAAGTAACACAATATTTCGCTGCTGTTAAAGTACCAGTCGGTAAAAGAGTCACGTAGGTGACGCAATATTTCCGTTGTAAAAGTATCAGTGCATAAAAAATGTCATTTAGGTAACGCAGTCTTTCCCTATTGTAAAGGCCTTTAATAATAAATAATATTAATGACTTTATAGAGTGTTTATACAGAACTGCTCTAGGCGCTTAAGAAAATTTATTTTGACCAAATTTCTTGTGACAAATGCATTTAGAACCACGCGCTCGTGAAGTTTTTATCATTTATTTTATTCCATATTTTTTAGGGTCGCTGCGGTAACTGTTTATCACCTGAAAGCTGTCCACACGATTCAACACTGGTTGTAAGTCTTATTCCCCTTTCATTTAAAAGAATGATCATGATTGAAGCGTGATACAAATAGCAAATATCCTGTAAGGCCTGGTTTTTACGACGCAACATAACCGCAAGAACAAGGACCAAAAATGTTCCTTTTACTTGTGCTTTCACTTGTTCTTGCGTCCATGTTATCTCAATGAAAACGGAGCATTATGTTACTTGAGCTTGTGCTTGCGTCGCTATACTAGTGAAAATTAGGTTAAAGGCGCTGTTACACTGTGCAATTTTCTCAGCAACTTGTCTCGCAACGGCGTTGCGAAACAAGTTGCAGAGAAAATTATGGCGCTGTTACACTTTCCAATTTTCCAACTTGCAATATTTTTGGCCGAGACAAGCTGGGAGCGAGATTCAAAATGACTCCTCAGAGCGAAATGAGAAATTGCGCATGCGCTCGTAGAAAACGTGCCTCAAAAATTGCGAGGAAAGTTGCTGGAGGGGTGATACACTGTGCTATGGCATTGCAAGTTGCTGCAATGTGTTGCGAAAAGAAGACCTGAGTTCTACTTCATGCAACGCTACGCGAACCAACAAAAATTGCGAGACAACCCCTGTTACACTGTGCAATCCTCCAGCAACTTGTTTCGCAACGCCGTTGCGAGACAAGTTGCTGAGAAAATTGCACAGTGTAACAGCGCCTTAAAGGAATGGGTGGGGGCATAAGTGAAAATGTGATAGGTGACAAAACGAATCGAAGCAAATAATGACATGGTCATGAATTTTGCGTGAAAAAGAACATTTATAAAAGTGGTACTAGGATGGAATTTTTCTATGATATTCTAGGGTACAACCAACCACAGCTGTTCTTTTGATGGTGGTATCAATGGTTGTCAACCTATTTGTATGCGACGTAAGATAGTACGCAAGTGTTGTAAGAACTTTTATGGTGCTGATTGTCGAGGTAATTAACTATAAACAAATAGTACGTTGTAGCTCAATGTAGATTTTATACTCATGGGAAAGAACACTGATGATAGGAGATGGGTGTGAATGGGGTACCCCATCCGCGTCTTAAAAGTAATGTTCCGTAAAGGAATGGCTAGGGACCACGTCACAGTGTAAAACACTGGACCCACGGTCGCTCGAAAGGCGATAGTACAAACCCAAAGCCCTTTCGCCTTGCTATTTATTTATTATTGTAACTATGTAAGCATATATTCACGGCGAAGCTAAGAAAAGAAAAGAAAAGGAAAGAAAGAAAACCGTTAATTTTAACTCAGGATGAACAGAAAAGCCTTGTGTAAATGCCCCAACAACGACATCTATCATTGTTGACAGTTGTTATATAGCTGTTCAGACGGACCCAATATTTTTGTGTTACGCTGTGGTGATAACAGAACAAAATGTTGGACAACGTTGTAGGAAGTGTTTGCTCGGGCGTTAATCACTCTTCGAACAATCGGTCCCTGTTTTTTTAGTTTTTAGTAATTTGTGTTATCCACTAATATAATGATGGTGATGATGATGATTGATGATGATTAATGTTTTTTCCCTTTCCTTTATAGCTTGTCCTGGTGGTTTAGGGATGGCGTGTAGTAAGCGAGGTCAATGTGACGATGGTTTAACGGGTACTGGTAGTTGTAATTGTACATCGGGACACAATGGTACAGCGTGTGAAAAGTGTACTGGTAACATATCATGTCCAGGTGAGATTATCTATACTTTACCACATACAAATATGTATAACTTATACATTATACATTGTCCCATCATGTCGAGGTATCTGGTACACTAGTCACGTACTACTACTACTACTACCACCACCACCACCACTACTACCACCACTACAATCATCAACAACACTACTACTACCACAACCACCACCACCAACAACAACAATAACAACACTACTACTACCACCACCAACAACAACAACAATAACAACACTACTACTACCACCAACAACAACAACAACAATAACAACACTACTACTACCACCAACAACAACAACAACAATAACAACACTACTACTACCACCACCAACAACAACAACAACACCATCACCACCACTACTACCACCAGCAACAATAACAACCACAACAACACCATCATAACTACCACCATCACCACCATCACCATCACCACCAACAACAACAGCACTACCACTACTACTACTACTACTAACAACCACAAAAACAACAACACCATCACCACCAACCAATACCATCATAACTACCACCATTACCACCACCACCACCACCACTACTACTACCAACAACAACAACAACAATACCATCATATCTACCACCATCACCACCACCACTTCCAAAACGTGAAATCGTCTACTACAATCCTGCTCTAAAATCACTTTACCATTAAACAGTTCCAACTACATGTCAAGTAAATAATGGCGGATGTCACGTGTTTGCCACGTGTTCTGATGCTAATCGAACATTGAGCTGCACCTGTTTACCTCGTTATGAGGGTGATGGATTTTACTGCCAAATGAAGGACCCATGTACTGTGAATAATGGAGGATGCGGTGAAAATGCAACATGTCATTTTACTGGACCTGTAAGTAAATAGATTGTCATCATCAACATCATCATCGTTGTAATTGGCATCATCAGCAAATGTTAGTTAATTTCTGTTTCACTGGTTTATAAAGGTGCTGTTACACAATGCAATTTTGTTCTTGCAACTTGCAGTGCAATGCCGTAGCGTTGCAAGTTGCAAAAGAGATTGTGCCTGTAGCACTTGTAATGCAACGGTGCAAGTTGAAAAAGTTGAACGGACTTGTAATTTTCGTTACATGACGAAGCCAGTTGCTGCATATAACATCTAATGCGCAACCTGCAAATGCAATCAATGTCCAAATGGCCAATCAGAGCGCAGTGACAGCTGACATATCTGGTTTTAACGAGCAAGGATGGCACAGTTGGTTAGTGAACGGTCTTCGATGCGAGAGGTCCCGAGTTCGATCCCCAGTCCTGACCTCGCATCCTTGTTACCACTTCTTTCCTTTCCGTGTAGCTTTAAGTAACTTTAAATACCCTTAAAACGGAGCACTGATGGAAAGAGGGGGGTAAAATGAGCGCACCGTCGGATTCCTGGAAGATTAGCTCAGCTAAAGGAACTACCGACGTTAAACAAGGTCCTTTACCTTTTTTCCCTTTTTTATCGAGGACCAACAAAAAGTTGCATTGCGAGTTGCAAAGACAGTTGCGAGCGTCTGAAATCTCGCCAGTAACTTGCAATACCCTGCTTTCGTTGCATCAGTGCAAGTTACAAGAAAAATACCTTCGTGTAATGGGGCCTTATTGAATTTCGCTTAATTACAGGGTCAAAGCCGATGTCAGTGTAGACAAGGTTTTTATGAAGTGAATGGTCGCTGCAAAGCTCATGTCAAGTCATCACCATGTGCTGTCAATCATGGAGGGTGCGGTGCTCGTGCTGACTGTTCAGTGTCCAGTAAGTCTCGTATATTACGCAATTTAAGTTTTGATACATAATTTTAATTTTACACTTATAGACCTTCCTTTTTAAGGATCAGGGAAGTGGGGCTAGTGCGCAATTTAGCGAGATAACACCAGTGACTTCGCATGCTTGTTTCGACTTCTCTGTGTTCCGTGTACCTTTAATCAGCCTTAACGAATACGCATAAAACCGCGAGCAAATGTACTGGTTGAGAGAGGGGGCGTAACGCGCGCACAGTCGGCCTCAGAATTTATTTTATTTATTTATAAAGCTTTAACCACGATGTACATAGATATCAAAACCTAAATGAATAAAAATATAAAGCAGTAAGATATATTGATACATCGTAGTATAGTACGCACAACAGAGTGAGGCTCCAAATTAAGTACGCCCAAGTTTGTTATACGAGTAACTGCAAGGAGGTACTGATGATATATCAAATTCCTTTACCTATAGACGACTTTCAAAAATGGCGGCCTAGTACATGAGAACGAGGCCAAAAAGGCCTTGTTACCAGAAAATAAGCGTGGCGACACTACTATTGCTATCATAGACGATATGTTCCTCTTCCTTTTGAAATAACTATTTTCTGTGCATTTTACAGAATATACTTTGACTCATTTGATGCCATAATAATTTTAGAGGCCTTTCTGGCCTCGTTCTCGTGAACAATGAGCCCGCCATTTTTGAAAGTCGTCTATACCCTTACCTCGAACAAATAATGATTGTACCTCTGGCACCTTTTTCAAGCTGATGATGTTTTGTTCACTAGATGCGTCGGCCGTGTGTAAGTGTTGGTCATCGTTTGTTGGCGATGGTCTCTCATGTCATGGGAATATTATACAGGTTTGTGGGTTGTCTAACTGTGCTCGTCTTTCTGTACCTTTTCATGTTCCTGTATTGTTAATGGGATCTCATGTCCTTAAAATATTTTACCGGTTGAGGAATTCAGTTCTGTCTGTTTGCTCGTCTACCATTGTGATTACCCATGTAGTCCATTGCTATTTGTTTCGCTTATGTATTCATATTGTTAATTGTTTGTTTTTGTAGACTTTAGAAGATACAGTCAAAGTGACAGCATTTTACAAGGTAACAACACAGTCCCGACTCTTAATATGAGCAGAAAAGCTGGTCGAATATTGGGGTTGGGAATTCATTGTTATAAACACCATCCTACTGAAGATAAATTCTATACCAAAGCCATCGCTACCGCCATCATTATCGCCATTAGACCAGATTTCGTATAAATACGAAACAAACCGCGCCGTACTGTGACCGTGTCAGTGCCTTGTTGTCTAGAGTAATTTCGTAGGATTGTGAAAACGGCTCTGCGCGGTCACGGCACGGTTACGGCAGGAATTTCGAATGTTTTTATAGACATCACGGCACTGACACGGTTACGGCACGGCGCGGTCCGTTTCACACTCATACGAAATCTGCTCTATAAAAACATTCGAAGTTCCTGTCGTAACCGTACCGTGCGATGACAGTGCCGTTTCACAGTCATACGAAAACTGATCTTTCGTAATCTTGTAGAGCAATTTTCGCGTGACCGCGAAAAAGTCCTTGCGCTGTTAAATCTCAGAGTTTTAATTGGATAAACCAAAGGCATCGACTTCGACCAATCAAAACTCTACGATACGGCTTGGATTTTTATATCATCATACGAAAACTGCTCTATAATCATCGTAAACAACGCAGTGCTGCATGCCGTGAATAGTGGAGATTGCATCGTCGCCATCATCATCATCATCATCATCATCATCGTTCCATGTGATAAATCAAACGACGAGCCCATTCGTCGTATGTTTACAATTATTTCTGTTCGTTTTTATTTTTGCAGGCATTATATCACCTCAGAGAAAACAATGAGGGAAAGAGACTCTTTTCTGACCTCCAGATCACTTCTAAGCGCTTTACTGTCTTTGCTCCGATTGATAGTGCAGTGAGAGCTAAGGTAAGACATCCTAATTGCAATTATCCATAGTTGTGTTTTCATTAACATTATTATCGTCAAACATCGCCCCGACTCGACGGTCCTCGACGTCACCGAGGATCAGTTTTCTCTCTGAAAATTTCTCTCCCCAGAAAACTTCTTCCTCAGAAAACATGAGCGCTGCGGTTTCTTGGAGCATTTCATATATATTGCATGAATGTGGATTGGGACATATTTTTGGGTTTGTTTATTTGTTTGTGTGTTTGTTTATGCGTTACTTCCTTCCTTCTTCCCCGTCCTTCCTTCCCTCCCTCCCTCCCTCCTTCCCTCCCTCCCTCCCTCCCTTTGTTTCTTTGCTAGCTTGTTTGTTTACATGTGTACAATTTCTATATCCAGGATTTCAACCTAACCTTAGCCAAGAACCATGTCGTAGCAGGGCAAATCAAACTATCCACGATACAAGACGTGTCTACAGTGTCCAACCTACTTGGTACTAAAGTTATGATCCTTAAATGGAAAAATGTGAGTATCAAATTAGGGTTGGAGTTTTACACATACAGTAGTGGACAATAGCCTCCGCAGACGCCTTCTCTTGGGCTTCCTGTCTCCTATGACCAAGAGAGGATCCCCTCGGTCAGGTTGACAAAGGAATCCCGTGAAGGGTTGCCTGCGGAGTGGGCACAGTGATCTAAGTTAGTTTATGATGCAAACTTCACGGTTCAACATCGTTCAACAGTTGCAGTTGATCAACAAATGTTGAACAGTTTACCATGTTTTATAGGCTTTAGATGTGGGAACAACTTTACAATTACCAAATAAAGCGTAACGTATCCCATCTAGTAGTGTCCTATATATCTATTTGTTTGTTTTTGTGTCTATTCAGGGCGGAGTGACTATCAATGGAGTGGCCCATATTCTTGGAGATGTACAAGCCATCAATGGAGTTATTTACATCGTTGATCAGACACTCCCGGTATGTAGAAGAGCGTCTAGTCATTGGCCTACGATATCTACGATATCTAATTCAATCTTCAACCTTGTACCAAGAGACCATAATACTAAGAGAGCGAAACTCAGTGTTGATGTCTGTGCGATGTTCGTGGCGGCTAAGGCTATTTTTAGTAACTTCGCCATCGCGCGCGCAAGGCCCTCAACCAATAGAATTTGATTTTTGACGTGCGCGCGGAAGGGACCGTTTGAATTCTATTGTTTGAGAGCCTTACGCGCGCGATGGCGAAGTTACTAAAAATAGCCTTAGGCGCCACGAACATCGCACAGACATCAATACTGAGTTTCGCTCTCTTAGTATTATGGTCTCTTGCTTGTACGTTATCGAGGTAGAGGTTTGCGATAAGGGTTATGAAGGCAACATAACCTTTCCGTCTGATATCTTTGGTATCCATTCTCCGCAAGCGTCTTTTTCTTTATTCTCTCATTCTCGTATTTTGGGATTCCTGTGGTCGTTCTTCTCGAACGCTCAACAAAGGAATCCCAAAATCCAAAAGGGAAAAAAAAGAAGGGGTTGCAGCGGAGGAGGCATTCACACCATATGTTGTACTGGAGAAGTGGGAGGAGACGTTTATCAAATATTATTAGGACTTGAGATGAGCGTTTATTGGAGAGAGGCTTAATTAGATAGCAGGCGTTTATTGAAATAAACACGTTTCCCCCCCCCCCTTTTTTTTGTTTTTTCTTTTTCTTTTTTTTTTTTTTTTTTTTTTTTTGAGGGTCATCATGATTAACCAAAGTTATATAGATGTTTTCCCTCTTGAAATAAATAAAGTTATTAATTTTTCATAGATTGTTGGTAAGATTCCATCTACTCCACCTACTTCTACTACTACAAAACCATCGACAACAGCATCATCACAACCTACGTCTTTACCTACATCCAAATCAGTGACGTCATCATCGTCATCAAAGCCGTCGACGTCATCATCACCGGTTTCTTCCCCTACACAAACCTCAAAGAAAATTCCTACAACGCAACCAACTACAAACAATACTGCTAAGGTAATGTTAAAGACTGGAAATGAAAGCATTGTGCATGGTTGTGGATCGTATGTGATTGTACTGGCTTTGCTACAAATTTATTCTAAATTACACCCCGTCTGCATCCACGGGAGTCCAGGAGTAATATTCTGTCACTCGTTTCTCGCTCCCAGAAAAATTACCCCTGGGCACATTCTCTATTAGAACTTGTTTTAGAAGTCAGAATTCATTTTGGCGGCATTTTCATTGTTTTGTAATTTTTCTACATTTTCTACATGCTGATTGGTCAACCTGATCAGGTCGACCAATCAGAAACGAGAGGAAACTTTACTTCCGGTACAAGTTCTAACAGACAACGCTCCCAGGTTGTTGTTGTTGTTTTTTGTTGTTGTTATTGTTGTTGTTTGTTTGTTTGTTTTTGTGAGCGAGAAACGAGTGACACCCCTGGGTTCCCGAGGATGACTCCATCTGCGGCTCGTAGTTTTCCGAGTCATTGAAATCCTACTCGAAGAAACATTACATACATAATTAACATATATCTTTATTATTGTTCTTATGAGTCGTCTTACAGTTATTTTGTTTCTTCACAGCCTGCTGTCCGTGGAAAACATGGCAAGGTAAATACTTTACATCGATATCTATCGTTACATCACTTTAGTTGTCATCTAGTATGCCAGGGTTCGTACACTTCCTGGAAATCCTGGAAAATCGTGGATTTTTATTTTCTTCCTGGAAAGTCCTTGAAAGTCCTGGATTTTTTCACATTCCTGGAGAACTCCTGGAAAACAAATGAATAAGCGTACGTTTATTGTGCGTGTAAAAGCTCCCTTTACATTCCTTAACTCAGCCAGTAAAAATCGTTCTGCAAATGTATTTTGCTTGAGTGAAAAACTCTTAGAAAACTCCTGGAAATAATCTGAAAATCCTCCTTGAAACTCCTGGATTTATTAATTTTTTTGGGCGTACGAACCCTGTGATGCGCTCGCGTTTCTCTTCTATCGCTTCAAGTAAAGTTTTAGTTTAGACAGAAGGCTACTCTTACGTTTCTTTTGTGCTTAGCAGCCTCCCTCGTGCATTTATTTCACGATAGACGAACGCTAAGCGTGCAAAATAGGATGCGTTTTATATTTCTGTGAATTAAAGTAGATGTTTGTATTCAACAGTAATTTCTCTTTCAGGAAAAGGGCTTGGGTGGTGGAGTGATAGCTGCTATCATCGTCGTTGTATTTTTGATTGTTATCATTGTTGGTGCTGTTATTTGGTGCCTAAGGAAAAAGGAAATGCTGCCAGTGCCAAACACTGCATTCAGATACAAAAGGGTACGAAAACAGTCAAAACTTGTAGACTTCGGGGAAACTTTTGTGTGTGTGTTTGTTTGTTTGTTTTTTGTTTGTTTGTTTTTTGCCGGAAGTGACGCAGGCTATGTATAATAAGCTATTGTTTATCGTAGGAAAATGACACAGTACAGTACGATAGTGATGTGTTTACTGACCAAGGTCCATCGGTGTCCTATAACAACCCAATGTACGACACGTCTGAACCAGGTCCAAGTTTTATCATGGTAGAGGATGAAAAAGCATTACCACCGGTAAGATAATAAAGATGGTATGTTTGTGATAGTAATATCATAATGTTGACGATCAGTGACAGAATGAGTGTAAAAGAATGAGAATGATAAGTTCATAGAATGAGTGGCCATAAGTCCATAAGGCCACCCACTCACTCAATGGCCACTCAAGGAGAGAGTGTAGTTCAGTTAGTTAGTGCACGGCTTTCCGATGCGAGAGGTCCGAGTTCGATTTCCAGTCCCCTCACACTTGTTTCGACTTCCTTCCATTCCGTGTAGCTTTAAGTAGCTTTAAACACCCTTCAAACGGAGCACCGATGAAGGGAGGAAGGGGAGGGGAGGGGGGTAAAGAGCGCACCGTCGGCTTCCTGGGAGACTAGCGTTCAGCTGAAGGAACTATCGACTGTAGAAAATAAGGCTTTGCCTTTATCTTGCCGTATATATCAGTGTATAAAGGCCCGAGCCGAAGACGAGGAACTTTAGACCCGATAGAAGGAGCAAGGAGTGCACAGTTGGTTAGTGCGCGGTCCTCTATGCAAGAGGTCCGAGATTATTGATTCCTAGTGCAGTGACTTCACATCCTTGTTTCGACTTTTTTCCTTTCCGTGTAACTATACAGCCGTTCTCACACTCCTACGATTCGTCTGTCATCGAAAACGTTTTCATGGACGTCAATCAAAAGTGTTTCCATGACGATTCACGGCACGTGCACTTTGAAAGCTTTGTTTCATCCAGTTTTAGTGGTTATGGCTTATTTATCGTGATATACTAGGTCTGACAATCACATTGGATTTCAAACTGTCTACATCAAGCACTTTCGCGGGCATTGTCACTCTATTGGGTCATTTTTGTGGTGACTTGGTGACCATTTTTGCGGTGGTACAGACCACCATGGCTTGACTTTTGACTCTGAGTTCTGTATGCTTTCAGTGTTTAATTTTAAGCTCGATGAGCAGCTGATTTTGTTCCAGGGTTTGATTTTTATACGCTTTGAAATGATTGCCGAAGCTGAACAATATTTGTATTCGGTTGAATTTTTTATACTACCCATGCAATCAAGTACGTTTGTTGGTATAATTTTTAATAAACACAGGAACCCCACACCAACTTTTCAATATCCAAAAAGCTTCTGATTTTGAATGTTGCTCTTTTGCTTTTTATTTTATTTAGCCTGCCAAATATACCACTCTAACTACATAGCATAACCAGTATGATTTCGTGACACACTGCATCCAAGTACTAGCTTTATAAGCCTGTGAATATTGCTACGTCACGTCCGCCATATTGAAATATTTAGAACACAGGAAGCCCGGTCAAATTTCGGTTTTAGCGCGCGCACGAAAAACATGCGCAGAAGTGATGCGCACGAATGCGTGAGCCCATTCCCTTAATAATAAACAATTCTGATAACTTTTCCTTGATAGCCTTTTAAAGAGCACGAGGAATTTACCAATCCTTTGTACTTGGAGATGCGGGACGATCCAACTAAAGAGGAATCAACAGACGCTGTTGTAAGTCACATACTATAGTGAGAGACTCAGTGGGGTGGTGGCTTTCATGGGTAATATTCTGGCTTTTTTAACGTTTAACAGAAATTTTTACAAGTGTTTGTGAAGGACGTTCCTGATTTACCGCAAAAGATCCCCAGCTCTGATCTATAATTCGGTACCAAACCACGAAATAGGACGTAAAGCCCTGACAATTGGTTCTTGGTACTCTCAAAATGTAAAATCGTTGCTAGAAAGAAGTTTTACGACTAACCTTTTTTACGGTAAATGCTTAAAATATTTTCTTTCCCTTTTTTAACGGCTAACGGCTAACCCCATTGAGGTCTTCTATCGTCCCAGTCGATGTATGACTTGAAATAAGGACGGCTTTTCTGTTGCAGACAAAAGGTTTTGGTAGAGTTTGTGCCGGTTATTGGTAAATGTTGTTATTTCTCACTTTTTCTTTCCTTTGCTTTAGTTATCGCTAGAAGGCGATGAAAAGCCCGGAGAAGAACAGTGTAAGATTCTTTATCATTATGATCAGCATAATTACCCACTCCATTCTGCGCATTTTTCTTGGCTGTTATCGATTTTCTTTCTTTTTTACTGTTTCGTTTGTTTATCAGCTGTTTGTTTGTTTCCTTGTTTGTTTGTTTGTTTGCTTGCTTGCTTGCTTGCCTGTTTATTAATTGTGTTATTGTTGATTTGTTCTTTTAAATATTTTGTTGTTTTACTCATTGATATTTTATCTTTTTCAGGTTGATAAATCTTATCGTTCAACGTTATCCAGATGACAATTTGTGTCAGTGATAAGCCAAAAACATCGCTTTTTCTACAATACTCAAAGAGTAATTTTGCACTTTTAAAAGAGATCTAAGAATTTCCAAAAGACACTTAAAAATACAAAATTGCACCTCACATTGACAAGGGGTACTTTAAAAGTCTCCCAACATTTTTATAATTTATGCAAAAACGTTCGTTTGGTCGTTAGATCGTCGGGCTTTCGACTCTCCTCGGTGTTCACTCGGCGGCTGTCGATCCTCGGTGTTCACTCGACAGGGTTTCGACCCTCGACGTTCACTCGGAAGAATTTCGATCATCCTCGACGTTCACTTGGCGGGCTTTCGACGCTCTTCGGCTGGACATGCACTGTAGAGACTATCTTCATTATGTAACGGACGGAAAAAAAATAGTAACTCGGCCGGTTCCCCGAGTAAAAAGCACCAAATACTATCTAAAGTTTTAGCACTTCAATTACAATCTTCAAAAGATAATCTAGAAAAGCTATAGCCATAAACGAATCCCGAAACATATGTAATGGGGCGTTATTAAATACGTGCATTCTAGCACTTCAATAATGAGCTCCGAATTGTACTAAAAAGCTGCCTATGAAAGACTAGTATAAATTGTAATAATAGAAGCTAATGTATTGAAAAATAAAATATTGGCTGTTTGTATTCTAAAATCGTATACCTAATACAATCTAGGCAAACCAAAATCGAGGCATCGTTTCTTGGAAGATCCAATAACTTTATAGGCCTAGGTTTATCACGTTAACTTATCCAATAAAGTTTATGGGTGTTTTTCGAAGCGGACGTTACTTTCAATTTCTTTGATTTTACAGCACTCCCGAAGCCGTTAAGTTATTGGGTCTTAACGAGAAACGGCCGCTGGTCCTTGTTACTTCATCGGGCTGCTATTTCGAAATTTGACGGGTATATCAAGAGAGCATAAATAAGAGAGGGAAACTTGTTAATGGGGCGCGCGCCGTGATGATTCCCATCTGTGCTATTTTTAGTAACCGGATGTAGTTTAATTTTCGTCTTACCCTACTCCCGTGCGTCATAATTTGACACTTCCGGACCCAGAGAACCGTTTAGTGCAGATTTGAGTTTTCAAAAAGAGCGTTAAAAACAAAGTTTTCTTAGTTCTGCTTTGTTCATATTATCTAGTATCAAAAGTGTGTACTTTCTGATAACAAAGTAACGATTTTGATGGAAAAAACGACAAAAACCTCGAGAATTTTGTTCACTTTTTGAATGAAATTTTAGCTAAAATGCGCGCGCTACTGGCGCATCACACGTCATCGAGCGCGCGCTTGGAATAAATTTGATATCGATTGTGTGATTTTATGAAGCTCAAATCGCCAAATTCCACTCGTTCAAATTTTCGACGCACGGGAGTAGGATAAGACGAAAATTAAACTGCATCCGGTTACTAAAAATAGCACAAATGGCAATCATCACGGCGCGCGCCCCATTAACAAGTTTCCCCTCTCTTATTTATGCTCTCTTGGTATATGCAATTTAGTAAGCGCGCGAGCACCCGTAAACTTGTCCCTAAATTAGCCAAAAGTCGTAAAGATTAACGAGCACGCCTTTGGAGAAGCGCTCGAAGACGTAGGGAGCTGGGTAACAAATAGCGGCCCGATAAGTGAGGGCATCTTTCGAGAAAAGACTTCCATCCTAGTTCTTATCCGGACCATGCATTACTTAATCGAGATGACTTGCCAGTGGCTGTGCGTACATCAAAAAATTGCTGCCTTCATGCGCCAACGGGGTGTGAGCACAATCAACTTCTTGGACAAGTTTTATAGTTTAGAGTGCTTTATTTGACCTTTGAACTACACTCGCATCTCCCTGGCCATTGCCATGATACCATTGAAGGTCTCAATGCCCGTAGGAATGATTTGATTTGGAGGGAGCAAGAAACCGTAACGACCTCTGTCTCTCAGCTCCAAAGCAAAGGAATACTTGACTCCCAGTTGGCCATAAGTGTAGTCTTTGCTGCCTCCTGAGTTTGCGTCTGGAATAGAATAAAAATGAAATAGTAAATAGTGTAAAGAGAAAACTTGGCAAACGTTTTCTAATTTAAGCTTGTCTCCGACTAATGATGTCATCCCTCCCTCCCTCCCTCTTTTTTAAATTCCGTAATTTCTTACCCTGTTCCTTACTTCCTGATTCAAAATCAAAACAATAATTAGGTTTTAGAAATATCAGTGACATTATAGAATATGTAATTTAATTAACAACACTTTGTTAATCAGCTTCACGGAATCAGTTAGCCCGAATAGACCATGTGTTTTCTCAAGGTTGCGCGCGCAGCTCAAATTTGGTCTGAACCTCGCTTTAAACCCAATTTTCAAACTTCAATGGGCTACAAATCCAGAACCAAAGCATCATTTTTCATAGTAAACGACAAACGCTATTTAAATTGTTTTAATTAGTGATGAAAACTTTTGAGGTTTTAACTTGAAGTTTAAAAATGCTTTTCTTGGCCAACCAACGGGCCGTAATTCAATCTGCGTGCGTAACCAAAACGGTCTATATGGAATTTGAATGACTTACAAATGATGACCGATGATGGTCCGTATCGGTAAGACGTTCTGTAACCACTGTTACGTATAGCATCAACACCAGCTTTAGAGACACGCATCTACAATTATGAGAACTGTTAATAGCCATTAAGTAAGGAAGATAGGTGGAGGTTGTGGAGGTGGGCGTGAAAAATTGTAAAACGATTGCCTCCCAACTTAATTGGGGTTCGATTCCTGGAGTTTAGTTAATTTGTTGGTTTGTTTGTTTGTTTAGATTACCTGTCTGTTTCTTTAATTGTTTGTTTGTTTATTTGTTGGTTTGTTTGTTTGTCTGTTTGTTTGTTGGATTATCTCTCTGTTTGCTTAATTGTTGGTCGGTTCGTCCGTTCGTTCGCTCACTCGCTCGTTCTTTTGCTGTATGCTGTATGCGCGCGCGTGCTGTTTCTTTAATTTGCATGTTCGTTTGCTCGTTCGTTCGTTCGTTCTTCTCGACACTCCTCGATCTAGAACCGATCCTATCTCAATGCTTCGGACCATGCATGGACCAGTTCCATCACGTGCTCTTTCTTTCGATAGCTCGCTTGTTTCGAGTTATAACGTGCAGTACTGTGATACTGACCAATTCTCGGTGGTCCTTGGTAGGAGTCTTTGTGTATCCCCAGGGAATCATCCAAAGTTGACTGTAAGCATGGATGTCCATGTACCCCTTTAGACGGCTACCAAGACTTTTCATATAGTTGGCAACATTTCTTGTCTCTACTTCACTGAAAGCACTTCTACCACGGTATGTATCATGGCAGGGATTGCTGCTTGCACCCGGTACTAAATAGAAATTAAAAAGGAAAACAAAATAACAGTAGACTTAACAAATAGATTCCATTTTTCCGTGCGTCTGTACTTTAATAGATGCACAGATGACGTCAAAATATTGTGAGAACAAAGACGTACGCCATGAGTCGAACACACGGAAAAAATGGAATCTAATTGTTTTATATAATACTAATCGAAATATTTCAACCATTCAGAGTGCGCGTAAGATCCACTGACGTCATCTATGCGTGTGTAATGTAATAACACACGGTTCTAGACCAATCAGAACGCGCAGCACGCCCTATTTTTGGCACAAATCACGCGTCACGCGAAACCTCTTTTGTGCCCTGATAAAACTGTAATAGCTAGCAAAGACTTAAGCCTGAACAACTATAGAACCGATGGCCCTAATTCAAAATATTTGTTGTAAAACAACTGTCAAAATTCCATCAAAACTTGCAGATATTGTAGCGAAGAAACACATCACATTGTCCACCATCTTGAAATTAGCTTAGAAACCTCGCTTTTCGGTAAACAGGAAATCCAACAGTAGAAACACAGGAAGCCCACACGAACGATACAATATGTACATTTCAATGCAACCACGTAACTGTTCACGTGACTTTTCACGTGACTTTTCATATGATTTTTCACCTGATATTTCCTCCAATACTTACATCCCCAGTTGTATCCCCAGTTCCTGTTGGGATCTGTTCCCTCGCACCCAGGCCATCCATTGGGTTTTCGCGTTTTCCTCCAAAACCTATATCGTCTGCTTCTCTGTTATGTCGTAAAGAAATTGTGGGTTTTATTATCAAAATTTTCACACAATTGCAAGAAGACCGGTCGACTGCAAGTCGTCGAGAACTCGTTTAAGAAAAACACTTTAAAGGAGCACTTGGATCAAAATCAATGAAAATTGAAAATGGCTTGAAACTTAGCTTAGGGAAACATTTGTACACGGTGCCAATAATCACCATGAAGCAATGTTTTCTTCACATCCAAAAGAGACGGATAAGATTGTCAAGGTCATTAGCATCTAAATTGTGAGTAAATGACGTTCTTATAGGTTTTAAACCAAAATTTCTATGTGATAATGAGTTAAAAGAAGATTTTCTGTCGGAGATTAGCTAGTTTTTTAACTATATTGATCTTCATATAGAAATAATCATTTTCCAATTTTCACCGATTTTCATCCAAGTGGGTCTTAGTCGGCTGATTTTAATTTGATCGTCTCAACCAAACAAACGTACAAAACAACAGTAATATACATTGCAATGCATTGCACCTAGCTACCTCCGCAGGCAACTCCTTTTCTTTCTCTTGGGCTCCCTGTTGCAAAGATGAGAGACTAGGGGCGAGCAAAAAAGGATAAGGGGGAGGGGGGGGGGAAATAAGAAGGAAAGAAAAAAAAAAAACAATAAAGAAAAGGAGTAGCCTGCATGCGGAAGCCGGAGGCTACATTGCACCGTGTGTCCACCCCTGCCGATGTTGCGCTCAGCGTTTTAGAGGTTTTAAAGACCGACCACACCCTATTCTGAACCCCGACCTTCAGCCACATATTCTAACGATTTCTTAATTTTAACAACTGAAGTATTTTTCATCATTTTTTATTCTTTCAATATTTTTCTGTTTCTCTCTTTTCTATCTCTCTTTTAGTTAACAACTAATTCTGATTTTGAGACAGGAGAAAAGAAAAAAGAGAGAGAGGAAAGAAAAAAAAAAAAAAGAAAAAAGAAAAAAGGATGGATACCCTAGCCGGTTTCGAACCCGGCTTTTACATCTGCTCATTTCCTTCACAGTTCAAGGGTTTTCCAACTGCGCCACGGGATCGCGTAATTTGCACAACAATAGATAGCCAATTCAAAGAATACACTAGGTTATTTTGTCCTCCAAATCCCTCAGTAGACCAGTTAGCCTAGTGGTAAGGTTCAGTCATCTATGGCCTAGGATCCGACTGTTTCCTCCCTCTTTGACTGCGACGGCTCGCTGCGTTCTACCGGATAGCGCGGAAGGGGCCGAAATCTCCATCCTATACGTAACATGCGATGATTCAGCGATTTGTCTGGATGCATGGTCCGATTTTTTGGGTTTTACATAAAATTAGCATACTAATTTCTTTAGATAACGAGTTCGAGTCCTGTCGGCGCCAACAACTTTTCTTTTTTTCTTTTTCTTTTTCTTTTCCTTTTCCTTTTTTCTTTTCCTTTTTTCTTTTTTTCTTTTTTTTTCTGTTTTTAATGGATTCTATTTTTTTCTTCTATAATTTTTTCTTGGCTTAAAATTCAGGTTTCAACGAAGAGAACTACATAAACTCTTTCCATTAGCTTGATGCTTTCAATTTTTTGCGTAATTTTGAAAAACATGCGCATTCCTTGAAATAAGAGTTATCTAAAAAATGTTCATTCCACTTTCCAAAAACCAGCGGTACCTCTTATACTTATACAGATCATCCTGAAGCATTCTGAATTCCAGCCGAAAATGGTGGAAATCGAACTTCCCCTATCAATATGCTTGCGACGAGCCAGCAGTTCAATGCGACAATATGAAGTTCAGTATGACTTTTATAAAGTTTTAACGGCATTGAAATAGTGAAATTGTTATAACGTCTCGAAAAATCAATACGCGCATTTGGAAAAAATAACTTAGAAAAATTGTTCCGAGATATATTTGAAATTTAATTTTTTTACGCTTGACGGTTAAACTTTCCCTCATTTGACGGTTGACGGTTAGAATTTAGGCCGTTTGACGGTTGACGGTTAACCCCTTTGACACCCTCTTTTATTAGTGAATCATTACTCACCCCGCGCCATGTGTAGACATAGCCATCAACGTTAAGGACCGGCATGATGACGAAATCCATCTTATCCAAGACTTCCGTCACACTTCTGTCTTTACCATACTTGTTAACAAACTACAAAGGAACATGTTTTTTCGTTACGAGTGTTATTAGGGACGTTACGCAACCAAAAGAGCACGTCACACGCACTTTCTTTTTAATGCGTACATTTTCTTCATATGACGTTCAACTTTCGCGTCGCGTCGCGTTTGCAAATAGAGTAATTTAGCAAACGTGACGCGTCACGAGAACAAGACGTGAGATGACAAATATATCACGTTCGTTCGTTGCGTGACTACCGTGACAACGTCACAACGCCACGTTAGGACGCCATTTCACTTGTTTTCGCGTCCTCTTGTCGCCAACGCAAGGTCCTTACGCCAACGATTATTTCGAAAAAAAACATTTGTCAGCGAGCGCGGCGTGCTCTTCCACGTCGCATCATATTTGCTAAATCGGTCTATTGACGTTTGGTAAATATTGACGTTGTTTTGGTTACTTAAGGGACCTGGGTAAATTAAAGAATAGCACGTGACGTCATTCGACGCTCTTTACAATCTTGTACATGAAATTTCATGTAACATGTCCTAAACAGAAACTATTTTACCGTCGGTATGTTAATTTGAACGATATCATACATCTTGAAAGGCAATTAAACTAGACTCTTATAAAGAAAGGATGAAATAGTAATACCTGACTGATGATGTACATGCAAGTAGGTGGGGAGATCCATTCCCTGGAGTGAATTCCACAATTCATGAAGAAAACAGGCTTATTGGAAGATGATCTGCCTTTGATCTAAAGGAGAAAAAATAATCACATAATGAGACGGCTAACTGACTAACTGACTGACTGACTGATTGACTGACTGACTGACTGACTGACTGACTGACTGACTGACTCTATGACTGACTGACTGACTGACTGATTGACTGACTGACTGACTGACTGACTGACTGACTGACTGATTGACTGACTAACTGACTGACTGACTGACTCACTGACTGACTAACTGACTGACTGACTGACTCTATGACTGACTGACTGACTGACTGACTGACTGACTGACTGACTGACTGATTGACTGACTGACTGACTGACTGACTGATTGACTGACTAACTGACTAACTGACTAACTGACTGACTGACTGACTGACTGACTGACTGACTGACTGACTGACTGACTGACTGACTCACTGACTACTAGATGAATTGCCTGTTTGTTTTAATATATTCTCATCTTTTTTACCTCCAAAGCATATTGAGGACGTCTTTCATACGAATTACCAACGCTAAACATTCGAACGCTGGCTTTTGATGGTTGACTTGCCAACTTTCTCATTTCTTGCTCGATCTGAATAAAACATTCAATGACAATCACCAAACAGTCCGCAAAATTGACACCGGGAAAGCATATTATATAGCACGCAGTAAATGCTTTAAATCTGCCCACAGCACAGTTATTTCTCTTATAAGATACACATCCAGTATTCATTTACATGTCCAAAACGTTTAGAAGTGCGCGCGCGTGCTGTGTGCATATTTAGAGTTTTAAGTATGCACGTCCTTCGGCCAATGAGAGTGCGCGCTCGTTATATGATGAGTCTTTTATAAATGATTTATCTTAAACACTACAGTGACTATTCCGTTAGGCCTCACACAGTCGCATTCTCCAGTTTAATTACCGTTTCTAGTCTTTGGTACTGAGAGAAAAACCCGCCTGCTCGTCCAAGGTTCACTTCTTCCATTTCCACCTCAATTTGTACGTCAAATATTTGAATCACAAACTGGATACCATTGCTGTGAAGGTACTTGACAAGTTTGGAGTAGAACTTTGCCGGGACGTGGATGTCAGCGTCCATGCCTGGCTTCATTGCTTCTTTCCAGAAACTCACCTAAAACAACAAATTCATAGAATGCAACATGTAAAAATGCCTAGAATGGTGTTCTGTGGAAGCATATAAAGGTATGGGAAATTCTTCGCGGAAATTTTCAAAAGTACCGACTTCGAACCTCCATCAGACACCTTTGGTAAGTGTACTGTACACCTTCCATAAGCGGACATCAGAGCTTGATCCCTTCTAACAATATAACTGTACATTGTAATCTTTCATTAACGTACACCTCCCTAAAGCCGCTTGATAGTGGGTGGGGATGAGGGTTAGGGTTGGGTGCAGAAGGTATAATCCTACGTAGGGTTATGTAGGTATGTTAGGGTGGGGTCAGTAGAAAGGGGTATATATAGGGTGGGGTGCATGGGGTAGGTAGTGTGGAATAGGGTAGGGTGGAGAACAAAATACGGTAGGGAAAGGCAGGGTAGGGTGGGATAGGACGCACTGCGGTAGGGTGGGGTGGGGACGGTAGCGAGGGGGGAGGGGTTGATATGGTACGGAATGGTGGGGAAGGGTAGAATAGGATAGGGTGGGGTACAGTACGGAAGTGTAAGGCAGGGTAGGATGGGATAGGACACCCTGCGGTAGGATGGGGTAGGGTACGGTAGCAAGGGGGGATGGGTAAATATGGTACGGTATGGTGGGGAGGGGTAGAATAGGATAGGGTGGGTTTGTTTCTTCGTGTTCAGGATTCTACTTACTTTGATAGTTGGATGATCCTCCAATCCAGCAACAATACTCAACTGAAATTCATCTTTTGGAGTTACACGAATAACTTTGTCTCTGTGAGATGCAAAAAATATAATCATCCATCGTATATAGAGGGATTTCATGTCAGCCATGTTTGTGGGCAAGTACAATAGAAAGTTTTTGAATTAGAAAAGATTTCATTTCCCTTGGGAAAAAAGCTCTATTATTTTGACCACAAACATGACTGCCGTGAAATCCCTCTATACATCATCCATCCACCGTCTGACCTTCTGTCTATCCATCCGTTTTTCCTTTATTCACTCCTCTTTTAATACCATGGTTGTAGCACCGGTTTTTAGTTTAAAAAAGTACATTTTTATAGTT